>CM035441.1:77379108-77584108 GCA_020310875.1 Ceratopteris richardii | reverse complement strand
GTATCAAAGCACTAGGTGGTCTTGGTGGTGCATTTGGTGGTCATTTTGGTGTTGGTGGTGCTTGACTATTGGTTGTTTTGCTTCTGCTCATCAAGAGAAGCTTTTGCCATTAGTTTTGTGCTCTTTGGGGCCTCATTTTGCCCATTTGCTCACCCTCCAACACTTTCTTTCATCCGTTATTTTCTCATGATTTACCCCTATTTTCCCCTCCCTCCCATCCTCATTGTGATCATTTTAGTAGCATCAATCCTTTGAAGTGTTTATCAACACTATCATTATTTTGTGTCACTGTTATGGTCATGTGCACAATGTTGATAGTTATTCTCAAGTTTTTGAAGTTTTTATAAACATTGTTGTGCATTCACTTGCTACCTTTGTGACTCAGTGGTGTGTAATACTTGGTTTTACTCCACCCAGATACTTTTGGACATCGTCGTTTGTCAGCACACCAATAGTGAACTGCTAAGTCATGAGTAGTCCTCTAGTTTGATCAATCAGAGAAGTCTAGGTGTGACAACACAAGCATAGAAAACTCACTTTGAGTTCTAAAACTTCCGTGGTCAAAGATTCCTATTCTCTATCACACCATACATCAGCAGGCCAAAACTTTACTTGCATTATAGGAGGTGAAGACAAATTCCCTTCAATCTTCAACAATGAAGATCTACAACATTTGAGGCTCCAACATCATCTAACGAGAGGACAACTCCCTCTATAACATGGAAGGGGAGCATGCTCCTTGCTCTCCATTAACCCCTCTCCATCGAAGGGGAACTTCTATCTCACACAAACTATGTTGCCATCCTTAACTCGATGCTACTGAGCCACAGTGAAAGCTATGCTAAGCACACGCAAGCTGTGACCACCAAAGCACCATCCCAACTACCTCAGAGAGAAAACTATCCATCAGACAAGATGAACATGTCCTAAACAAAGTGAGCATGAATATCGAGCACTTTCTAGTTCCTTTATGAATTATTTTTGAATCATTAAGCCTTCATTTCTCAACTTTCTTCCGCTACTCACTGCCTTGAGGCATCTCCATCATTAGATCCTCATGACTTGTACATTTTTATTTTTAAATGCCATTCTCTTCGTCTCTAAACAAAGTTCAAAGAATGCCCATTTAATTCAAGAAATGTGGTGCTATCCAATGGCCCATTAAACTTTTTGAGGTACTAGAATAGTTACCTTGGTTTCTCTGGCATCCGCAATTTTCACGTCCTTTGGAATATCAATCTTTGTCCATGTGTTGGTTTTGCACAATTGTAGCACTCTCAATTATATGCATTTCTTCCTTATTAATTTCTACATCTTCCTATGCTCCTTCTTTTTTCTCTATATCTTATAATTGGAGATGTCTTGGTGTCATGATCTCGAATTTGATATTTTATCCCCATTCCTTAGAAGTTATATCCACTTCTTCTACCTTTGCATTTACTTGCATAGAAAACTAAGGCTTGATTCCCCTTTGATTGTGATCCTCCTTGATTTATCTCTTTAGTTACCATCAATGTGAATATTCATCGAATTCTAGCAAGAAATCCCTCACATATAGTGGTGGTGAAGGATCTTCATCTTTCATCTTCCCTCAAGGCATTGAGACTCTGGGCAACTAAGTTATGATCTTAAACTGGGCTCCAAATTGAGCACACGGCATCGACAAGCTTGTTAACCTCTAAAATGTATTCATTTATGATAATGTTTGGTACTTTCCTGAGATTATATCAAGTTATTCTTGAGCTGAATCTTCCTTGCCTTTATGGTGGATGAATATAAACTCTATAGGGTCTCCCAATCATTTTTGGATGTATCTAAGCCTTTTATGTGTTGTACCATACTATTGTTTATATTTTACAACAAAATAAATGTACACAATCCATGGATGATTAATTGGGTACTAAACTTATATCTACGGCTGACAATTGTTTTTCTCTTACATATGTGTATTTTAGTCTACCATACTAACCTAAACTATACTCCTCTAACTTCTTTTGATGTGCATTGGTGCCTTAGAATGTATACATTTCAGCTCTTGATAGATTTTCCCTTGATACTCTTTGATTCCTGGATGAATCCCTTAATGTAGCCTTCTTTGAATTCGTCTTTGTCTTGCTAGTTGAGGAATAACCCCTCTCTATACTCCTTGAGTTCTTTTGATCCCTCCAAATCCTCTCTATGAAGTCTTTTGATTTCACCAAGCTTTGAAATTATGTGATACTAATTGGGGATGATACAAGCACCTTAACATATCATTGGAATGTAGCTACCCTCTAATAGGTCCTTACATAGATAAATGATCTATGTGTTCATCTTTTCTTATATGAAACTAACCAGACAATGAATTTTTTCTTTTGCACACTTCAAGTAGCTCCTAGGATCTAACAAAAATTATTTTAATCAGAAGCAATAATCTTTCTATTAAACATTCCAATCCATGATAGGATATTTTTTTGCAACTCCTTCGTTCTATGTGCAAAGATATAGGTGCACAAAGTATACTTTTTTGCACAATTCACATAGAAATTGCAAAATTTAAGAAATTGTATGAGAAGCCTAATAATATTTGGATTTTAAGAACTTCAATACAACAATAGTCAAAAATCTTCTCTACAAATAGAGCCACTTAGATAGAAGACTTCATATCTATACACCTAGGTAGCGGTTTCTAGAGTTGAGAACAAAACATTTAAACAAGAATGTGGCTAGAATGCTTTGAATTTTAATTTGAATTTGATTGTTGTTGGTAGAGATTTCTAAATAATTCCAAGATCGCTTAACTTTTTGAATGTATAATTTTCATACATGCCTTCTGTTGTGCCGCGCGATCTCCAGCAAAGACTTGGGGGACTTTCTCGCAAAGACTTAAGGCATCAAACCACTCGGACTCGGATTATGTGGGCTCAGACTTACCATGATTTGTCATCTTTTAAGCCAGCCATAACAAGTAGAAAACCTTGCAATAGACGTATCACGTTATGTGATTTTCTTCAACTTTGTAGGTAATAACGTTTGACGTTGGAACTGAGTTTTCTTTAGCTTGTACAATTATAACGGTTCACTCTATAAACAATAGAGAGCCCTCATTTTTTATGCTCTAATGTGGAGATGAACACGAAGCATGCGACTCTATCTACAGCAGTATCATCGTCCTCACCAAGTTTGCTTCGTAGGACACCTTCTACGGCATGAAAAGGATGCAGAGGAAGCGCTGGAGAAGGTGACACCCAGGAAGATCATTACGAGATCGTTTGCATTCTTCTCTCTTGGGCTCAGCGGCAGGTATTGTTGTGAATGTCTTGTATGAGCTGAGGATCGCGCACTCGATCTTCTCGCCCAGAAGAACGTAGTTCAAAATCCTGGAAAATGGCGCAATGAATGTGGAGTGTTTTGCATGCAGACATGCACGTCAGAGGGCATCTCAACGGGAGCTGTAAGCTTTCATGTTCTTCTCGATATACTCTATGTTGCACGCGTTGCGCTCTCTCTCTCTCTCTCTCTCTCTCTCTCTCTCTCTCTCTCCGAAGCCTCTCCCCACCACAGCCCCCTCCCGTCCTACACCCACCCACAACTCTCTCTCTCTCTCCCTCTCTCTCTCTCTCTCTCTCTCTCTCTCTCTTTCTCTCCCCACACCAGAGCCCCCCCCTCCCCTCCTACACCCACCCACACCCCTCCACACCACAGCCCCCACCCTCCCCTCCTACACCCACCCACACCCACCCACGCCTCTCTCTCTCTCTCTCTCTCTCTCTCTCTCTCTCTCTCTCTCTCTCTCTCTCTCTCTCTCTCTCTCTCTCTCCCTCCCTCTCTCTCTCTCTCTCTCTCTCTCTCTCTCTCTCTCTCTCTCTCTCTCTCTCCGCAACCTCTCCCCTCCTACACCCACCCGCACCCAGACCACACCCCTCCACACCACAGCCCCCATCCTCCCCTCCTACACCCACCTACACCCACCCACGCCTCTCTCTCTCTCTCCCTCTCTCTCTATCCCTCTCTCTCTCTCTCTCTCTCTCTCTCTCTCTCTCTCTCTCTCTCTCTCTCTCTCTCTCTCTCTCTCTCTCTCTCTCCCCGCAACCTCTCCCCACCATAGCCCCCGCCCTCCCCTCCTAAACCCACCCACATCCACCCAGACCCCTCCACACCACAGCCCCCGCCCTCCCCTCCTACACCCACCCATGCCTCTCTCTCTCTCCCTGCAGCCTCTCCCCACCACAGCCCCCGCCCTCCCCTCCTACACCCACCCACACCCCTCCACACCACAGCCCCCGCCCTCCCCTCCTGCACCCACCCACACCCACCCATGCCTCTCTCTCTCTCTCCGTGCAGCAAGCGAGAGGATAGCCCCCCATCTTGCATATTGATAGGCGACTTGCTCTCCAATTCCGGAGGAAGCTCCAGTGATCAGAAGGACTTTCCCTTTCACGATCTCACCAAACACGAGAGTGAAAAGACTACGAATGAAACGCAAGAAATAGACGGTGGGAAGCGAAAGAAGCAAGACAAATATTCCCGTGGGAAGGACAGTCAGATCGTGAAAAGTTTGAAGTATCAAAGAGAAAGCTATGAGATGTTCCAGCGTTATTCACTAAATGGTCCAAGCGTCCAAAGCGTTGAATCGTCTCGTCACGTGTGTATGCATAACTCCCAATTTTCTTGCTCTCTCAGCAACTGCCTTTAGTCTCTCTCTCTCTCTAGCTCCCACACCCCCCACAACCTCCACAACCCCCCCCTCCCAACAATCTCCCACAACTCCCCACAACCTCCCGCAGCCCACCCCCTATTCCCACCCACAACCTCCCTCAGCCCACCCCCTATTCCCACCCACAACCTCCCACACCCCCCGCAACCTCCACAACCTCCCCCCACAACCTCCACAACCTCCCCCCACAAGCTTCCACACCTCCCACACCCCCCCCCCCCCCGCCCCCACAACCTCCACAACCTCCACCCACACCTCCCTCACCACCCACCATCTCTCCTACTCAATATGTAAGGGTCAAAAGCTACTACAAAGATTATGTGAAGGATGTGCTTCTCAGGGTCATTCGAATATCACGGGTGGCACAAAATGAGGATCTCAGCTTGCATGCAAAAGTGGCAGTAAAAGTGTAAGTGATAAAAGTGAAAGTGGAGAAATGATTGTTGCCGCCAACCATTCATGACGACTACCTATTTTTGAGGCTCCAATTCAAAACTGGTGGCATATTTTATCTACCCCTCCAATTTTGGGCAATCAGTTGGTGCATGATCAGTGGACGTGAGGAAACGGCAAGGCCGTGTTGGCCTATTGAAGCCTATAAAAGCAATGGACTTGTGTTGATTAGAGATACACACATGTACCTACATACGTACAGGGGTCCTCTCTTTGCACCATGTGGCTACAAGTCTACTGTAGGAAGTCACTCTGTGGTGAGGATACAGAGCCTGGGCTTCCTAGTGGAGGGCTAATAGCACTATAGTGTGAAGAGAGAGGCTTGGTTTTGTCATTCAGTGTGAGTCACTGGTATTTTTGTGCTCTTTCCCTTAGAGCAAGTCTTCATACCTTCATACTGAGCACTGCAAGTCTTCATCTAGTTTTGTTCGGTGAAACTCTTCATCTAATTGTGTTCATTTTATTGGATGAATCTCTTGTACTGATTTCATTGTTCTGGATTGGCATGTTAGCACAGAGCATCAGCTTTTGTAGCATTTCCCTGGCCTAGATTGTAATCATCTGTTCAAACTAAGGAGTGGTTTGGTCTCCCATTATTGTCATCTATCATTTCCATGAGTATTTACAATTATGTGCAATTATTGTTATCTGCCTACTCACAGAAGTGTTAAAGGGTATATTTCCCTAAGGAGAACCTCCCTTGAGTAGGCGAAGTATTGGAGTGCACAGTGTTTGATCCTGCTAAAAGTAGATACCCCAGTACCTCCACTATAGTTTGGCATGGCCGGTGGGACACTTGCATTTCTGTGAGAGGCCCTGAGGATAGTAAATAGTCCCCTTTTTTCAATATTTTTTCCCCGTTGCATTTGCAAGTAGGTACATGACCCATATGCGAGCAGATAAGGAGCCTCTTCGTGTATGAAGGAGCCTTAACAAGTCCGCTATATCTTCGACTAGTGAACCTAGCTCCCCTCTACCCTCCTTGAATTTATCTATTGATTTGGGTGCGACACCAGACTCAGGGGAGAAGCACAGGAGAACATTAGACTTCTCCTCAGATACGTCAGAAGAAAGACCAGTGCAAATGGAGGATCTCTCTCATTTACTCTCCATACTCAATATCAAGTTCCCTACCTTCAAGGGACAAGCTTATGAGGATGCTGATGATCATGTGAGGAGATTTATCTCCTTATGCCTTGGACGAGGTATGCAAAATAGAGAGGATGCAATGCTAGTACTCTTCCCATCCACATTGGAAGGCCTTGCAGATAAATGGTATAGTTAATATGCAGATGGCCATTTAGCTACATGGGAGGCTCTGAAGACGGCGTTCTCACAGACATTTTGACCTAGTGATTCCTCGCAAAGAGCTCTAGACCAGCTAGAGAACCTAAAGCTAAGATCAGGTGAATCCTTTCATGAACTTCACACTAGAACAAAAGCACTTGTTGCACTTCTACCACATGCTCCAGGTGACTTCTTCGTTAAAAAATGGATCGAAGAAGCTCTGCCTAGGTCATCTCAGCAGAAGCTACGTGAGCCTCTTAGATTGTATGCAACCCTCAATGTTTTTGTTGTAGGAGCATCACGCATTGAAGATGCCAGGCAACATTTTGAAGGGGATACACAACTGAATTATGTTGCAGAACTAGACCCCATTGGGAAACTAAGGAAAGAACTAGAGGCACTGAGAATGCAACAAAATCACCAAGAAGAAAAGGTCTTGCCACCGCTGCGTTGCACTGATGAAGAAGTAGCCCAACTTCACCGGGAGTTAGAAGACTTGCAGACCACTTAGGATATAAGAAGGCAGATTTGGTGTACAATATATAACAACAATGGACATTGCAATGCTAATTGTCCTAACAAGGTAAGCTGTCAATTTTGTGGAAAAGACGGCCATGAAGCTAGAGATTGTTACTACCTCAAGGGTACACAGCAACGAGGTAACCCTCAAGCTCTGGATTCCTATTATGCTAGTACATCAAATGCACCTAATAGAGAGGAGATTCATACAACAAAGCCTAGATATAATAGGCCATTGATGTGTTATCGCTGTGGTGAGTATGGCCATATTCAAAATAGGTGTTCCCTTCTACAAGATGCACCTCCTTGTCAGCATTGTCCAGAGGCCAAGGATCACTATACCAAAGATTGCCCAAGAAGCCACCCCGCTCCAATTCATATGATTGCAGTCTCCCCACAAGTAGAAGGTATGACCACTCAATCTTATGCTGTTTCATCTTCTTCAAGCCCATGATGACTAGAGCCAGACAAGCGGCAGCAACCCGTAGAGAGGAACGAGAAGGACTCCAGGATAAAGAGGAGGAAAAGAAGGTTGGGTGGAAGGACCAAGAAAATATTGAACGAGCTTATGAAAGGATGGCTGCTTCACTAAAGGACCAACCAACAAGTCTGCAAGAAGAATCACATATGGTAAACATTGAGCAGATCTTGAAAGGTATTCATCATAAGGTTAGTCTATACGAACTCATAAAGATGGATTCAAAAATAAGGAGTGAATTAATAAAGATTATACACTCTGCTCACTTGAGCCAGCCACCTAGCATAGATGGTTTCATTGTTGATTTTCCCCCTGCACCCCTGGCGGACTACCAAAGCTTAAGGTTATCTGTTTTTATAAAGGATGAAGCTCTCAGAGGTGTGATCATAGATGGAGGCTCTGGCATCAATTTGATGCCAGATTTCACAATGAAGAAACTGAATTTGAACCCTACCAAGATAGCAGCGTTCACTATTACACTAGCAGATCAATATAAGGTTGCGTGACTTGGCATTATTGAAAAGATATTGAAGATAGTACAAGGTTGTCACTTTGTTCTAGATTTTGTTGTTATTGCACTTCCATAGGAGACTTCTTACCCATTACTCCTCGGGTGACCTTGGCTAAGGCAAGCAAAAGCTTTGCAAGATTGGGAAAAAAACAAACTATGGATTTCAACAAGCACCAATAGCCAACTGCAACTACCTTTGGAAGAAGGATTTGACTCAGGGAAAACTACTGGGTATATTGTGGACACTCAGGTAATGCCCTCTCTACCCCAAGAAGAAGATACATTATTGAATTGGATGATGGAAAGTGCAGAGTGTTGCACGGTCGAAATCAATGAAATAGAGGAAGAAATTGCAGATAAAGGAGTTGCAGGAAAAGGCAATGAGGTCCACAAGGAATTGAAGAATGAGAGTTTGCAGGAGATTACAAACGTTGAAGGGGCAACAACTATAGAAGTTTCAGAAAAGGAAGGTTATGAGCCTGAATGCAGAAAAGATCTCCCCTTTTCGGATATACCGCAAGGATGGACCAGAGAACATATTGCAGAATATAAGTTAAAGTCCACTCCTGCATACAGTGGAGATGATTTCTCAAACAATACTAGTCCTGAAACACTTGTTCAAGAAGTAAATCTAGGAGATGAAGAGAATCCTCAAGTAGTCCACTTGGCCTCTTGGCTATGGCATTATCCTCCTTTACTATAGAAGGTAACTTCTTTACTTTTTGCTTACAAAAATGTCTTCGCATGGTCCTAGAAAGATCTAACAGGGATACCAGAGGAGGTTGGGTTACACCGGATACCCTTAGTTGAGGGAGCGGTGCCTGCAAGAAGTAGGCCGTATCGACTCAATCCAAAGTATGCAGAGGCGGTAAAGTTGGAAATTACAAAACTAGAAGAAGCAAGTATAATTCTTCCAATAGAACATTCTAGGTGGCTTTCTTCTATGGTTATTGTGCCCAAGAAAATAGTGGAAAAATAAGAGTCTGCGTTGATTTTCATGCCTTGAATAAAGTGACTGTTCAAGATGGATTTCCTCTGCCCTTTACAGAGCAAGTACTTGAGGAAGTATCCGGTCACACTTTGTATAGCTTCTTGGATGGTTTTAGTGGCTATAATCAGATAGTGATCCATCCTGATGATAGGGACAAAACAGCCTTCGTTACTCCATGGGGTACTTATGTCTATACCCGCATGGCTTTTGGTTTGAAGAATGCACCAGCTTCATTTAATAGAACAATGTATCTAATATTCGGCAAATGGTTGACAACCTTTCTAAGCATTTTCATGGATGAATTTTCAGTATTTTCAGGCATAGATAGAAGAGTAGCAGTGCACGATTTCCATGACCATTTGGAAAATCTAAAGGAAATCTTTGAGCAATGTCTCAGAACACGTTTGAAGATAAATCCTGCTAAATGTCACTTTCTAGTCACTAAGGGAACTCTTCTTGGTCACATAGTATCTATTGAAGGGATAACGGTGGATCTTGCAAAGGTTTCTACTACCCTTTCCATGCCTATTCCACAAAGCCCAAAGAAAGTGCAAAGTTTTTTGGGCCATGCAGGATACCATAGAAGGTTTATACGAATGTATTCAGAAATAGCTAAGCCCTTATCAAGGCTTATTAGTAAAAAGTTCCCTTTCTCATGGAGTCATGAAGCTGAGAAAGCATATTGTGAACTAAAATTGAGGTTATGTACGGCTCCACTTTTAAGTGTTCCTAAATAGTCATTGGAGTTTCATGTGCATATAGATGCCAGTCTTCATGCTCTTGGTGCGGTTCTAGCTCAACCATCATCTCACAAGGTTGATAGACCTATCTCCTATGCTAGCAGATTACTCACCAATGCAGAAATGAACTATAGTACGACCGAAAGGGAAGGTTTGGTCATTGTATTTGCTCTCCAGAAGTTTTGGCATTACCTTCTCTGTGTACATTTTATAGTCATATCTGACCATCAGCCTTTGAAGTACTTGATAAACAATCCTAGAGTAGCTGGAAGGGTTTGGAGATGGTTACTCCTGTTTCAAGAATTCAACTTTGATATTCATATTAAGCTAGGAAGGGAGCACTACATGGCATATCAAGTATCCACGAGTGCAATGAGCGAGAAGGCAACATGTATTAATGATGAATTGGTGGATAGTAATCTCTTCCTGGTAGTAACTCAGACTGATTGGTATGATGGAATTCTCACTTTTCTTACTACTGGAAAACTCCTAGAGCATTTGACATCTATAGAAAAGAGAATATTACTCCTTAAAACCAAGGCATACTCACTCAGAAATGGAAATTTATATAGATATTGTCAGGATGATATCTTGAGAAAGTGTGTTTATCCAGAGGAAGTAAATCTTTTGCTAGAGGCTGCACACAGTGAAGGGCATCTAAAGGGGGAAGAGTTGACTCACAGAATCATCCACAAAGGACTATGGTGGCCTCATATTTACAAGGATGCGATCAATTTTGCTATAGAATGCCACATTTGCCAGAGATGTGCTCCTACGCCAACTAGATTGAATTTCCAACTATTAGTCATATCCACAGGATGGCTCCCATTTGAACAATGGGGTCTTGATTTCATAGGACCAATCAGTCCAAATGGTCAAGCTCGGGGTAAGAAGTATATTTTGATGGCCACATGTTATGCAACTAAATGAATTGAGGCTCATAAACGTATTTTCTCAAGATTTGGTTGCCCACTGGAAATCACTAGTGCTAGAGGCACACATTTTGTAAATCAATTGCTCCAATTTATATTTGACAGGTACAAGGTCTTTCATAAAAAGATCTTGTGCTTACTATCCAAGGGCAAATGGCAAAGCAGAAAATTCCAATAAGATTTTGATTGGATTGCTTCGCAAATTATCTTTCAATCATCAAAGCTTCTGGCCACAAGCATTGATCAGTGCAATTTGGGCTTTCAGAAAGCTATGAGATATTCCAGCGTTATTCACTAAATGGTCCAAGCTTCCAAAGCGTTGAATCCTCTCGTCACGTGTGTATGCATAACTCCTAATTTTCTTGCTCTCTCAGCAACTAGCTTTAGTCTCTCTCTCTCTCTCTCTCTCTCTGTCTCTCTCCCTCCCACACCCCCCATAATAATTTTCAATCATATATATATATATATATATATATATATATATATATATATATATATATATATATATATATATATATATATATATATATATATATATATATATATATATATATATATATATATATATATATATATATATAGTTTTCTTATCAAAAATGATTTTTATTGAAAAGCTTCAAAAGTTTATGCAAAATCTATTTGAACGTCCTTGAATATCTTGACATTGCATCAAATAATTTCTTCCAATGATGGGGGCATTAAAAAATTCATAATTATTTGCAAAAAAGGTAACTCTCAAATAATGAATAGTGCAACCTAGGTTCCATTTGATTGGGAAAAACTAAGTGGCACATACTTCACTCAAAGTTATATGTTCCATGCAAGATTCAAGCATAAAGAGATAAATAACCACTTTATGAAGGATAATGTCATGTCAAAAAATGTTAAGATGCAGCATATGGGTACAAAAGAACAATATGTAGATATGTTTACCAAAGCATTAGATAGAGTAAAGCTTGAAAGTTTCAAGGAATGCATAGTATGGGCTTGATTTGAACCTTCAAGGTAAGTTTCAAAATTAGATTGAAGGTGTAGAGGAGGTACTAGGGTATCTACTTTTAGTAGGATCAAACACCATGCACTCTAGTACTTCGCCTACTCAAGGGAGGTTCTCCTTAAGGAAATATACCCTTTAACACTTTTGTGAGTAGGTAGATAACAATAATTGCACAGAATTGTAAATACTAAGGGAAATGACAGATGACAATACTGGGAGACCAAACCACTCCTTAGTTTGAACAGATGATTACAATGTAGGCCAAGGAAATGCTACAAAATCTGATGCTCTGTGCTAACATGTCAATCCAGAACAACGAAATCAGTACAAGAGATTCGTCCAATAAAATGAACACAACTAGATGAAGACTTGCACCGAACACAACTAGATGAAGACTTGCACTACTGAGTATGAAGGTATGAAGACTTGCACTGCTGAGTATGAAGGTATGAAGACTTGCTCTAAGGGAAAGAGCACGAAAATACCACTCACTCACACTGAATGACAAAACCAAGCCTCTCTCTCCACACTATAGTGCTATTAGCCCTCCACTGGGAAGTCCACACTCTGTATCCTCGCCATAGAGTGACTTCCTATAGTAGGCTTGTAGCCAGAGGGTCCAAAGAGAGGACCCCTATACATATGTAGGTATATGTGTGTATCTCTAATGAACACAAGTCCATTGCTTTTATAGGCTCCAATAGGCCAAGAGGGCCTTGCTGTTTCCTCAAGTCCACTAATCATGCACCCATTGATTGCCCAAAATTGGAGGGATAGATCAAATATGCCACCAGTTTTGAATTGGATCCTCAAAAATAGGCAGTCATCATGAATGGTTGGCGGCAACAGTCATTTCTCCACTTTCACTTTTACCACTGACATTTTTACTGTCACTTTTGCATGCAAGCTGAGATCCTCATTTTGTGCTGCCCGTGATATTCGAATGACCCAGAGAAGCACATCCTTCACATAATTTTTGTAGTAGCTTTTGACCCTTACGTATTGAGTAGGAGAGATAGTGGGTTGTGAGGGAGGTGTGGGTGGAGGTTGTGGGGTGGTGTGGGATGTTGTGGAGGTTGTGGGGGGAGGTTGTGGACGTTGCGGGGGCTGTGGGAGGTTGTGGGTGGCAATAGGGGGTGGGGTGTGGTAGGTTGTGGGTGGGAATAGGGGTTGGGCTACGGGAGGTTGTGGGGAGTAATTTTTACTTTACAATAGTTTTATTATCTCTTAGGGATATAGACTATTGTAATTGTCTGAAGCATATTATTGTTTCTTACTTCACGATAGTTGTAGGATGCTCTTAGGTTACTGAATTATTGTGATTGATTGACTTATAACATCGATTCATACTTCACAATAGTTTTATCCTTATGCATATGTGTGTGTATGTTCTTATGTGTATGAATGTGTGTGTTTTTATGTAATTTAAACACTATTGTTATTGTTTCACTCATACAATTGATTCTTACGTCACATTGGTGTGTATCTATATTTGTATGTATATATATGTGGGTATGCACATTATGTTTCTATGTGTGCATATATTAGAATCTATCATTATTGTTTGAATTAAGGTATTAATACTTACTTCATGATAGTGTCTATATATGTGTACATGAGTCTATATGTGTGTAAGTGTGTATGTATGTGAATTAAAACTATTCTAATTGTGTGACTCATAGCATTCATTCTTTTTGGTGCAACTGCCAAGCCTACACACTTGGCTAGGCATGAGAAAAGCCTATTTTGAAGGTTTGAAGTCCCATGTGAACCATTGCTATGCATTATTACCTTTTTACCATTTCTAAGAGTCTATTTGACTTGAAAGAATATTTGTAAAAGCCACTAAGCTCATGAAGTTAGTGGATTAAAAAACACGAATCTATTAGAGAAAATATCTCCTAGATTAGTGGATCACTTTTTCGATGAGAGCCAAAGTTGAATTCTAATTCAAATTTTGAAAGAATCATCTATAAAATATGAATGTAAAAATCACGGGATAGATGACTCCAATTCCAAAGCATTAGTTGATCATAATATAAGAGAGTGAGGCTCACTACATAGCCTACACCTATATATCATTGGGCATTTATTATCATGCCAATGATCATGTACAACATTGTTTTATAGTACAATAGATCAGTTCTTATATCTGTTGGTCTCACTGTCATAGTCACTCAACACAGTCATTTTCTATTGCTCATCTCTTAGTCATTTCTCGACCATGTTCAATGTTCTATGGCTGATTGGTATCTGCTCTAATTCCTCTACATGCTGACAAATTTGGAATACATTCCATTTACTGGATTCGGAGAAAAGTGCATCGAAGTGTTCACTAGTCATTCTCTGCAAAGGTCCTAAGAAATTGAGGGTAATGCGATACTTGCTAAATTGATTTCTCTGTGTATAGTATATCATTTTACGTCTTTTCACTTGGAATCATTAGCAATTACGCTAATTTGATATGTCCAAAAGAAAGTTTTCTAATTCCTATTGTGCTAGAAGCACTGAGCTTAACAAGCAACAAGTGTGTGAACAAAAATAGAAGGTTTTCATTGATCTCTCAATTTGGAAGTAGTCTATTTTGTATCAAACATTACTTGCATCACTTCCAAAGTACATAGGCACTTATTTAGTGTCATTGGAAATCTAAGAGGGCCTAAAAAACAAATCTAAAAACAAAGAGGTCTGGTACAAAGCAGGGATTAGCAATACCTACTCATTTCTTAGAGTGTCCATCCATCTCTCCCAACAGTGGTATCAGAGCAAAGCTAAGGTAAAATGGGAGATGGTTTTCCTTCTTTCATTGATAAATTGGACAGGAACAACTATCAAGCATGGTCCTTGAGGATGAAGACATAACTGCAAGGAAGAAGTCTCTATGGATACATCTCAAGAGATGAGGAGATGCCATTTTCATAAGCAAAGGAAAACCTATAAGAGAGGAGCATGAAAGACTCAACTCATGGTGTGCAAAGGATGCATTAGCAAGGTCATACTTACTTAAAGCAATCTTTGATTTTCTTCTTCCACACATTAAGAACTGTAAAACATCCCAAGAGACTTGGGAAAAATTGTCTTCATATTTTTCTTCCAACACAAGGGCTAGGAAGAGCCAATTGTGGATTGAGTTTACCACTCAAAGGAAGCAACCCAAGCAAGGCATCCTAGAGTATGTGACCAATTTCAAGGATGTGGCTAACCAATTGGCAAGCATAAGAGAGGATATTGAAGAGGACCAAATTGTGAGACAACTGATCAATGGCATTAAGGCAGATGACAAATGGGAAAGCTTCAAAACTACCATGGAGAGGGAAAAACACGAAAGCTGAGGATGAAGGAACAACTCTCGAGCCAACTATGCAAGGAGAGGTAGAAACTCAAGAGGTTAGGGTAGAGGAGGTAAGCAAGGTAGGGGGAGGCCTTTCAACCTTTCCCCATGTAATATTTGTGGTTTGTCAAATCATACTAGAGATGAGTGTTACAGGAACTGCAAGACTCAAAGAGGTAGAGGTTTCCAAAGAGGTGAATATACACAATCAAGAGGAAGATTCAACCATCAACAAGGGTATAATAATAACTACAACAACAACAACAACTACAATAACAACTACCAAGGGGTTTACAAATCAAGGAAAGATTACAACAACTATACAGAGGAGCAAGAGGATTCTCTTCTGATTATGAATATGACTTCAAAGCCAGGTATAAATGATGACCCTCTCTTCTACATTGACTCAATATGCTCAAACCATGTGGCAGGTAATGTAGCTCTTCTCTCTGACCTTGAAGAACCCAAGGGTAAACATCAGGTGCAAACAGGTGATGATACCAAGCACTCAATGGGCAAGGTAGGAAATATTAAAACCTTTGATGGAAATAGAAATCTATTGACCAGGGTTCTATATGTACCTACAATTACCAAGAACTTGATGAGTGTTGGAAAAATTATTGAAAAGGGTTTGCAGGTCAGGTTCAAAAAATATGGAGGATCCCCAACATGGATTAAATAGCATTGCCAAAGGAGAAAAGACAGGTAGATTATTTACTTTTGAACTTGAAGATACAAGGCATATTGCAATTTACAACTACAAAGATCAAACGTTATCAGAGCTTGAAATTTGGCATAAGAAATTAGGGCATATTGGTGAGAGAACTTTAAAGCCAATTTGTAGAGATCAATGTGTTCTTGGGATACCTAATGTATCCAAGCAACACATGATCTATAAATGTGGTGCTTGTCAGTTTGGAAAATCTCACAAGTTACCCTTCTCAAAGAAAGGCTACATGCATGAAGACTACTTACAACTTGTCCATACAGATGTATGGGGACCAAGTAAGGATTGTTAGTATATGATCAATGTCTACCCCTCATGATTGTATGCACATTTTGTAAGGCCCCCTTTATGAGGAGAAGCCAAGCGTGCATTACCCAATTGATGGGAATCCCAACTTGAATGTTGGATGAAGGTCATATTGGACCATGTAAGATATTATAAGGAAAGGGAGTTACCAGGGTCCCCAATTGTGGGGTCCGGGGCAGCGGTGAGCAGCCCCGGCTGGGGGGTCCAAGGGGGCCAGCGGGCCCCCTGGCTGGGGGGTCCCAGGGGGCCAGCGGGCCCCCTGGTGGGGGTCCGGGGGCAGCGCCCCCGGTGCGACGGTAAAGGGAATATTCCATGGAATTTTCCCTGTCGGAGTCAGAAATCATTTATATTTGTTAGGTCGGTTCAACCAGTCTAAGCCGTGTATGGCAATTACGCGGGCGGTGGCCGCCCACGCTCTACCGCCCATGTATTGCCGTCCATGGCAGGACACCCATGATCCTATATATACATGACTTCTGCACTACCTAAGACACCCGAGTTGAGCCAGCATACCTCTACCTTGTATCTCCCTATCTAGAGTTGTCTAGATCACCATTTAAGCTCTACCTTGAGAGCGCACGGGTGGACAACGCCATCATCTTTGTACTTGCTGCTAGTAGAAAATTGTTGAGATTCTCCTATATCTGTTATCTTCTCTGCTATTGCTCCTGTGTTATATTGCGTAACTATTGTCTTACATGGTATCAGAGCTGTAAGGTTCGAATAGCTTGAGAAGTATCATTATTTTAGCCTACTAGCAGACTAGAATATCAGTAGATTATTCGAGTGATTACATGATGGCTTCATCGTCGAACAATAGTCTTGGTGCTTCAGCTAATGTTAATGCTGCACCTATTCGAATTCGTCCACCTGCATTCACTGAAGGGAAGCTGGATGGAACCAACTATACACTCTGGAAGTTCAAAATTTCTGCAATTTTGGACTCCTATGAATTACTTGACACTGTCATGGGACCGATGGGATTGGATCCAGAGCCTATACCAGTTGAAGATCCAGCAAATTCAAGATTGATGATTCAGCCAGATCGTGATCTTCTACGAGCTTGGAAGAGGCGGAATGCTGATGCATTATGTGCGATTGTCACTAGTGTAAGTGATTCTGTGCTTACTTTAGTTCAACATACTACTAAAGCACATGAGGCTTGGGGCATATTGGCTCGACAATATGAGACCAAGAACCACACTAGGATACAGAATTTAGAAAATCAGTTGGCAAATGAAAAGCATTCTGATTCTGAAAAGGCTGAAGATTTTATCAAACGGATAAAGCATCTTCAAGATCAATTGGCTGCAGTTGGTGTTGTTATAACACCAGAAGAGCTGGCTCGAAGATCTGTACGTGTTCTTCCAGCAAAGTATGATGGATTAGTAACAGCCCTGAACACTCAGGTAAGGCCAACTCCTCTTACATTTGAAGAGTTTTGTGCCATGCTTTTAGAAGAAGAGATGCGGCTGAAGAATCGGCAAAGTACAACTGATGCTGCATTCTCAGCAAATGCAAAAGGTAAAGGCTCTTCAGAGGGATCAAAGAAGAAGCCAAAGAAGAAAAAGTTCACAGGAAGTTGCTTCTATTGTGAAAAGAAAGGCCATGCCATCAAGGATTGCAAAAAGAAGCAAGCTGATGAACGGAATGGGACTGTAAAATCATCATGGAAGAACAAAGAGTCTGCAAACAACACAGAGCTGGAACTTTGGGTAGCTATTGAAGAGGTATGTTCATCTGCTCAAGCTCGTGTTGATGAGCCATGGATTTTAGATAGTGGAGCTTCTCGCCATATGACTAGTAAAAAGGATTGGTATAGTTCCCTAGTGCCTCTGCGGGAATCCATCAATGTAGTGGTGGGAAATGACTCCAAGTGTCCAGCTGAAGGAACTGGAACCATCTCTTTTATCACTTCTCCAGGTGTTGAGAAAAAGTTATCCGATGTTCTCTATGTACCTACACTCAAAAGAAATTTGTTGTCAGTTTCTGCAATAACAGATCGTGGACTCGAAGTTCACTTCAATAAGAGTGGTGCAGAAATCATGGATTCATCAGGTAATGTTGTAGGTAAAGGCATACGACGGGATAACTTGTATGAGTTAAGTGCTTTAACTGCTACAGAAGATAAAGATGAAAGCAGGTTATGGCACCGACGATTTGGGCATCTCGGATTTGCAGTTTTGAAGGAGATGCAACGAACAGGGATGGTTGCTCATATGCCTGCATTTTCAGAGTTGCAGGAACCTTGTGAAGCTTGTATGATGGGCAAGCAACAACGAAAGGCATTTCCAAGAGAGACCAGCAATCGATCTCAAGCTCCTCTAGAGTTGGTACATGCTGATCTCTGCGGTAAAATGTCTACACCTGCTTTAGGAGGATCTTTCTACTTCTTGCTGTTAGTCGACGATTATAGTAGAAAGATGTGGGTTTATTTCATTCGAGAGAAGGCTGATGCTTTTGAAAAATTTAAAACGTGGCATAAGTATGTAGAAAATGAATCAGGAAGGAAACTAAAGAAATTTAGAACAGATAGAGGAGGTGAATTCTTGTCAACAGAATTCAACAATTACTGTAAGGAGCATGGTGTGAAAAGGCAACTTACCACAGCTCATACACCCCAACAAAATGGCGTTGTTGAGCGCAGGAACAGGACAGTAGTTGAAATGGCTCGTTGTATGTTGAAGGCTCAAGATATGCCTAATTCATTCTGGGCAGAAGCAGTCAATACAGCAGTCTACATTCTCAATCGAAGCTACACAAAAGCACTGAAGGGGATGACTCCTCAAGAAGCATATTCTGGTAAAAAGCCTTCAGTTTTGCATTTCAGAATTTTTGGTTGTTTCTGTTATGCACATATTCCTGATTCAACAAGATCAAAGTTGGATTCAAAAAGCAAAAAGTGTGTCTTCCTAGGATATAGTGAAGAGTCTAAAGCATACAGGTTATGGGATCCTGAGGCAAGGAAGATTTTTGTCAGCCGAGATGTGGTGTTTGATGAACGACCACACTTAGTAGAAGATAAAGGTAAATCTACTATCTCATCAAGCGGAGAAATATCTCACCTTGTGCCTATCAAAAGACAGGTTAAAGTTGAGGAGGAGGAAACATTTGATGGAGAAATTTCCTCAATAAAAAGCCAACCAGTTGTAGCTGCACTGCGTAAGCCACTACCGAAGTGGGCACAACAGCTCTTTGATGATCACAATCCACATGTAGATGTACCAGAATCATCATCGGATGGATTACGAAGATCAAAGAGAATAGAGGAGCAAAGAAGAGCCTCAGAACACATTGTTAACATGGCTCTAATGGCAGATATCATGGGTTCGATAAAGGAACCTACCACCATTGAAGAAGCCATTGATGATCCAGATTGGAGAGCGGCAATGCAGTCTGAGTATGATAGTATACTCAAAAATGATACATGGGATCTAGTCGACTTGCCGCCAAAGAAGAAGGTAATAGGTACTAAATGGATTTGGAAAGCTAAGTATAAAGCTGATGGAACATTAGAAAAGTATAAGGCACGATTAGTTGCACAGGGTTTTTCACAGATTGAAGGATTTGATGTTCAAGAAACTTTTGCACCAACAACACGCATGACAACTATTCGGTCGGTACTTGCAGTAGCTGCACAAAAGTCTTGGCCTATTTTCCAGATGGATGTCAAATCTGCATTTTTGAATGGTCACCTCAAGGAGGAGGTATATGTATCTCAACCACCAGGTTTTGAGGTGCCCAATTCAGAAAATAAAGTTTGCAGGTTGAAGAAAGCTTTGTATGGACTTAAGCAAGCTCCACGGGCTTGGTACCAACGAATAGATCATTTTTTCAAAAATATGGGTTTTGAAAGAAGTACTTCTGATGCTAACTTGTATGTAACGAAAAGGGATAGCAAGCTAGTTGTTGTCATTGTATATGTAGATGATTTGATCATTACAGGAGATCATCAAGAACTCATCAATCAAACTCGGATCAGCTTGGGAACTGAGTTTGAAATGACAGACTTAGGTCTACTCCATTTTTGTCTGGGAATTGAAGTATGGCAAAGGAAGGATGGCATTTTCATCTCACAACAAAAATATTCCAAAGAAATTCTCAAGGCATTTGGAATGATGGACTGCAAACCAACTAGCACACCTATGGAGGTAAATCATAAGCTATCTATGGATGATAACATGCCTGATGTAGACGCTAAGAAGTATAGGAAGCTCGTTGGAAGTCTTATTTTTCTGTGCAACACTAGACCAGACATTTGCTATGCTGTTGGAGTGTTAAGCAGGTTTTCCAACAAACCTAAGGAGAGTCACTGGAATGCTGGAATGCGAATTCTAAGGTACATTGCAGGAACCTTGGATTTTGGTATTTTGTATACCACAGGTGATACACTCCAAGGATATTGTGATTCAGATTGGGCTGGAGATTGTGATTCTAGAAAATCAGTTTCTGGATATTGTTTCTCACTTGGTTCAGGAATATTTTCTTGGGTAAGTAGGAAGCAACCAACTCTCGCACTCTCCTCCACTGAAGCAGAGTACAAAGCAGCTTGTTTTGCTTCTTGTGAGGCAGTCTGGTTAAGGAAAATTCTTGCAGATCTAGGCTTTCCATCAAATATGCCAACTGTACTCAAGTGTGATAATCAAAGCTGTATGGCTATTGCAAAGAACCCAGTATTTCATGCTCGCACCAAGCACATAGAAGTACAGTACCATTACATTCGTGAGCTAATTGAAGATGAAATTGTGGAGCTAGAATATTGCCCAACAGAGGCAAATTGTGCTGACATATTCACTAAAGCACTTGGAAGAGAGCAGCTCAACAAGCATCTTCAACATATGGGCATAGGACCGAGACCTACTTGATTTATCATCGGTAAACATTGAGGGGGGGTGTTAGTATATGATCAATGTCTACCCCTCATGATTGTATGCACATTTTGTAAGGCCCCCTTTATGAGGAGAAGCCAAGCGTGCATTACCCAATTGATGGGAATCCCAACTTGAATGTTGGATGAAGGTCATATTGGACCATGTAAGATATTATAAGGAAAGGGAGTTACCAGGGTCCCCAATTGTGGGGTCCGGGGCAGCGGTGAGCAGCCCCGGCTGGGGGGTCCAAGGGGGCCAGCGGGCCCCCTGGCTGGGGGGTCCCAGGGGGCCAGCGGGCCCCCTGGTGGGGGTCCGGGGGCAGCGCCCCCGGCGCGACGGTAAAGGGAATATTCCATGGAATATTCCCTGTCGGAGTCAGAAATCATTTATATTTGTTAGGTCGGTTCAACCAGTCTAAGCCGTGTATGGCAATTACGCGGGCGGTGGCCGCCCACGCTCTACCGCCCATGTATTGCCGTCCATGGCAGGACACCCATGATCCTATATATACATGACTTCTGCACTACCTAAGACACCCGAGTTGAGCCAGCATACCTCTACCTTGTATCTCCCTATCTAGAGTTGTCTAGATCACCATTTAAGCTCTACCTTGAGAGCACACGGGTGGACAACGCCATCATCTTTGTACTTGCTGCTAGTAGAAAATTGTTGAGATTCTCCTATATCTGTTATCTTCTCTGCTATTGCTCCTGTGTTATATTGCGTAACTATTGTCTTACAAGGATCCCTCACTTTCTAGATCAAGGTATTATGTATCTTTCATTGATGATTTCAGTAGATGGACTATCTTGTATTTTATGAAGCACAAAGATGAAGTATTTAGTTTCTTTAGAAGGTATCTTGGACTTTCTCAGAACCAAACAGGAAGAACTCTAAAGAGATTAAGGTCAGATGGAGGAGGTGAGTACTTCTCAAATGAGTTTGATGCATTCTTGCAAGATAGAGGAATCAAAAGAGAAATTACAACAACGTATATCCGTGAGAAAAATGGGGTGGTAGAGAAGAGAAAATGGCTAATCGTTGAAACAGCTATATCAATGCTAAATGAGAAAAAATTACCTAATTACTTATGGGCAGAGAGTGTATTTATTGCCACTTATCTTGTTAACAGGTTGCCATCAAAATCCCTTGATGGGATGACCACATATGAAACATGGCATGGGAGAAGACCCTCACTTGATCATTGCAGGATTTTTGGAAGTGTTGCTTATGTGCATATACTATCTCAAATAAGAGGTAAGCTAGACCCTAAGGCAGAAAAGTGCATCTTCATAGGGTATGACTTGAATCAGAAAGGATACAAGTTTTACAACCCTACCAAGAAGGGATTTATGGTCACTAGAGATGTTGTCTTTGATGAGAAAGATTCTTGGTTTGAAAGTGAATGCAGGAAAGTAAAGTTGCATTATGACTTGGAAGAGGAATTTCCAAGCCTCAGCAACGAGGAGCCAAACCAGATTGAAGACATCAAGTCAGATGATGAGGACATCATCAACCTAGAAGAATTAAAGGCATGGAAATCCAAAGGCAAAGTCAAGATGAAGAAGTTGGAGGATATACCTGAATCATCCAACCAAGCAATCAGAGGATCACAAAGGGAGAGCAAGAAGCCAATCACATATAGGTATGATACTTCTTTAGTTACTAAGCATTCTATTTATCTTGCAAAAGACTTGTCACGTGAAAATCCATCATCATATGAAGAGGCAAAGACAAATAGAATGGAAGGAAGCTATGGATGAAGAAATTGAAGCACTAAAGGAGAATGATACTTGGGAGCTAGTGCCAAATAAGGAGTCTATGAAGGTAATAGGTTGTAGATGGATCTACAAGATCGAAAAAAATTCAGATGGGTCAATAAGCACGTACAAGGCTAGACTTGTGGCTAAGGGTTTTGCACAAACCCAAAGAGTTGATTATGAAGAAACCTTCTCACTTGTGGCCAAAATGCCAACCATCAGGGTATTGGTAAGTGTGGCTGCATCTAAGATATGGAACATGTATTAATTGAATGTAAAAAAATGCATTTCTAAATGGCTGGATTTTAGAAGAGGTGTACATGTCTCAACATCCTGGTTATGAGGATCAAATCAAGGTCACATATGTGTGTAAACTAAACAAATATCTTTATGGATTGAAGCAAGCACCTAGGGCATGCAATCATAGGTTGACTACATACCTTCAAGATCTAGGATTCATCATGAGTAAAGAAGATACTTCTTTGTTTGTTAACAGAAGCAATTTAGAGCTGATATACCTATGTGTGTCTGTTGATGATATCATACTTATAGGAAATGATGCTAATGGAATCAAGCAGATCAAGAATCAAATGATGCGGGAGTTCAAAATTAGTGATCTTGGATCACTAAAGTATATTCTTGGAATTGAGTTACTAACTCTGGAATTTACATTACACAAAAAAGGTATATAGAGGACATGTTAAAGTAGTTTCATTTGCAGCATGCCTAGGTAGCAAGCACTCCAATGGAGGTAAACCAAAAATTAAGTGCTCATGAAGGTGGTGTGGTTGATAATATTGCAGGATACCAAAGCACAGTGGAAAGGTTGAATTATGCTACATTGACAAGGATTGATATTGCTTATGGAGTAAGTATCTTAATTCAATATATGCACAAACCTAGAATACCTCACTTGGAAGCTTCAAAGAGGATTTTGAAGTACCTTAAGGGCACTCAAAATTTAGGTCTTATACTTTCCTTATTCTTTAGATTTGGACATCAAGATATACTCAGATGCAGATTGGGCAGTTTGCAAAGATGATAGAAGAAGTACCTCAGGTTATCTATCTTTTGCAAGTTACAAGCCTATATCATGGTCTTCCAAGAAGCAACCTACTGCTTCTTTATCTTCAATAGAGGCATAATATAGAGGATTGGCCAATGCCACTCAACAAGCCATATGGATCAAATTGTTATATGCAGATTTGGGATTACATACTACATCTTCAATGATTTTTGGAGATAATACAAGTTCATTACATTTTGCAGCAAATCCTATTTATCATGCTAGGACCAAGCATATAGAGGTTCACTATCATTATTTGAGAGAAAAGCTATTGGGCAAGGAAATTCAGTAAACATATGTATCAACTAATATGCAGTGTGCAGGCTTATTTAACAAAGCATTTGATGGTACTAAACTTTGTTGGTTTAAATCTATGATTGGATTGTAGGACATACAAGAAGATTAACGAAGAAGACCAAGCCAAGATGTTTGGCTTGAGGGGGAGCTGTTGGTGCAGCTGCCAAGCCTACACACTTGGCTAGGCATGAGAAGAGCCTATGTGGAAGGTTTGAAGTGCCATGTGAACCATTGCTATGGATTATTACCTTTTTACCATTTGTAAGAGTCTATTTGACTTGAAAGAATATTTGTAAAAGCCACTAAACGCATGGAGTTAGTTGGATAAAAAAAAACGAATCCATTAGAGTGAATATCTCCTTAATTAGTGCATCACTTTTTTTTATGAGAGCCAAGTTGAATTCAGATTCAAATTTTGAATGAATCATCTATAAAAGATGAATGTAAAACTCGTGGGATAGATCACTCCAGTTCTGAAGCATTAGTTGATCATATTGTAAGAGAGTGAGGCTCACTACATAGCCTACACCTCTATCTATCATTGGGCATTTATTATCATGCCAATGATCATGTACAACATTGTTTTATAATACAATGGATCAGTTGTTATAATTGTTGGTCTCATTGTCATAGTCACTCAACACAACCATTTTGTATTGCTCACATCTCAGTCATTTCTCCACGATTTTCAATGTTTTATGGCTTATTGGAAGTAGCTCTAAGTCCTCTAAATGTTGAAAATTATTGAAGACATTCCATTGAGTGGAGTCGGAGAAAAGTGCATGGATGTGGTCACTGGTCATTCTCTATACAGGTCCTAAAAAATTGGCGGTAATGCTATCCTTGCTAAATTGATTGCTTTGTGCATAGCATATCATTTTAAGTGATTCCACTTGGAATCATTAGCTTATTAAGCTAATTTGATATCTCCAAAAGAAATGTTTCTAATACCTACTTTACTGGAATCACTGAGGTTAAGAAGCAGCAAGTGTGTGAACAAAAATAGAAGGTTTTCATTGATATCCAAATTTGGAAGTAGTCTGTTTTGTATCAAGCATTACTTGCATCACTTTTAAAGTACATATGCACTTATTTAGTGTCATAGGAAAGCTAAGAGGGCCTACAACACAACTTTGAAGTCAAAGAAGGCTGGTACAAAGCAGGGATTAGAAGTACCTACTCATTTCTTGGAGTGTCCATCCATGTTTCCCAACAATTCTTAATTGACAATAGTATGTGTATGTGTGTTTTTGTGCTTGTTTTATGTATTGGTAATATGTTGGTAAAGATGGATGCACACTCCATGAAATGAGTAAGTATTGCTATTCCCTACTTTGTATCAGCCCTCTTTCACTTAAGAGTTGAGTTGTAGGCCATTTTACCTTTCCAATGACACTAAATAAGTGCCTAAGTACTTTGGAGATGTTGCATATAATGATTGGTCCAAAACAGATAACTTCACAATTCACAAATCATCAAAAACTTCTATTTTGGTTCTCATACCTGCTACTTGTTAAGCTTAGTACTCCTAGCACAGTACGAATTTGAAAACTTCCTTCTTGAGATATCAAATTAGCTTAAAGATCTAATGATTCCAAGTGGAATCACTAAAAAGGATTTACAATACACAAAGCAATCAATTTAGCAAGTGAAGCATTACCCCCAATTTTTTAGGACTTCTGCAGAGAATGACCAGTGACCACTTTGAACCGCTTCTCTCCCAATCCACTTAATGGAATGTCTTCATATTTTTTAAGCATGTAGTAGACTTAGGGCGGATTTGAACAAGCCATAG
This sequence comes from Ceratopteris richardii, assembly GCA_020310875.1. NCBI lineage: Eukaryota > Viridiplantae > Streptophyta > Polypodiopsida > Polypodiales > Pteridaceae > Ceratopteris > Ceratopteris richardii. The sequence continues at coordinate 77,558,351 of CM035441.1, read as the reverse complement.
AACATTGAAAATGGTGGAGTAGTGACTGAGATATGGGCAAGACAATATCACTGTTTTGAGTGACAATGACTGAGAGATGAACAAATATACTTAATGATGTATATGTATTATGAAACATGAATTTACAACATCATTGGCAAATGAAACATGCAAATGATTCGGAGGTGATTAAGCAATGAAGTGAGCTACTCAGCCTCTACTAATGATCAAATGATTGGCTCTCTTAGGGAGCGTCATGGCCACGATTTTTCAACGTTTTTTTTAATTGCTTTTCTTCAAATTTGGCACTCACTAGAAAAGTGACTCCCCTAATCTACGAGATATTCTCTCCAAATGAAGTCGTAGTTTTTCATTCTATTTAACTCCACGAGTTTAGTGGATTTATGAGAATCTTCCAAGTCAATTGACTTTTACAAATGGTTAAAGATAAAAATCCATAGGCAATGGTTCCCATGGGTCTTCAATTATTTGCGCAAAAACACTTCTCATGCCTAGCCTAGTGTGTAAGCTTGGCATTTGCACCAACAACTCCCCTCCAAGCTAAACATCTTGGCTTGGTCTTCTTCATCAATCCTCTTGAATATCTTGCAATCCAATCATGGCTTTAATCGTGCAAAGTTTAGTACCAACAAGTGCTTTGGTCAATAAGTTTGCACATTGCATATTAGTGGATACATATGCCAACTGAATTTCCTTGCATAATAGCTTCTCTCTGACATAATGATAGTGGACCTCAATATGCTTGGTCCTAGCATAATAGATAGGATTTCCTGCAAGATGTATGGAACTTGTAGTGTCTCCAAAAGTCATTGGAGCGCTAGCATGTAATCCCAAGTCTGCATATAACAATCAGATCCATATGGCCTCTTGACTGGTATTGGCCAACCCTCTATATTCTGCCTTTGTTGAAGATAAAGCAATAGTAGGTAGCTTCTTGGAAGACCATAGTGTCAAGGACTGAGAGACTAATAGATATACTTAATGATGTATATGTAATATGAAACATGAATTCACAACATCATTGGCAAATGAAACATGCCAAATGATTATGAGGTGAGTAAGAAATGAAGTGTGCTACTCAACCTCTACTAATGATCAAATGATTGGCTCTCTTAGAGAGTGTCATGGCTGTGAGATTTCAAGGTGTTTTTATATTTCTTTTCTTCGAATTTGAATTTGAACTCAAATTTGGCTCTCGCTAGAAAAGTGATCCCCTAATCTAGGAGATATTCTCTCCAAATAAAGTCGTAGTTTTTCATTCTATCTAACTCCACGAGTTTAGTAGATTTACAAGAATCTTCCAAGTCAATTGACTTTTACAAAATGGTTAAAGATGAGGTGGATATACACAATCAAGAGGAAGATTCAACCATCATCAAGGCTATAATAATAACTACAACAACAACAACTACAATAACATCTACCAAGGAGTTTACAAATCAAGGAAAGATTACAAAAACTATACAGAGGAGCAAGAAGATTCTCTTCTGATTATGAATATGACTTCAAAGCCAGGTATAAATGATGACCCTCTCTTCTACATTGACTCAGGATGCTCAAACCATGTAGCAGGTAATGTACCTCTTCTCTTAGACCTTGAAGAACCCAAGGGTAAACATTAGGTGCAAATACGTGATGATACCAAGCACTGAGTGGTCAAGGTAGGAAATGTTAAACCCTTTGATGGAAATAGAAATCTATTGAGGAGGGTTCTATATGTACGTACAATTAGCAAGAACTTGATGAGTGTTGGAAAAATTGTGGAAAAGGATTTGCAGGTCAGGTTCAACAAATATGGAGCATCCCCAACATGGATTCAAGAGCATTGCCAAAGGAAAAAAGACAGGGTTCTATATGTACGTACAATTAGCAAGAACTTGATGAGTGTTGGAAAAATTGTGGAAAAGGATTTGCAGGTCAGGTTCAACAAATATGGAGCATCCCCAACATGGATTCAAGAGCATTGCCAAAGGAAAAAAGACAGGTAGATTATTTACTTTTGAACTTGAAGATACATGGAATATTGCAATTTATAGCTACAAAGATCAAACATTATTAGAGCTTGAAATTTGGCATAAGAGATAAGGGCATATTGGTGAGAGAACTTTAAAGCAAATTTGTAGAGATCAATGTGTGCTTGGGATACCTAATGTATCCAAGCAACACATGATCTATAAATGTTGTGCTTGTCAATTTGGAAAATCTCACAGGTTACCCTTCTCAAAGAAATGCTACATGCATGAAGACCACTTATAGCTTGTCCATACAGATGTATGGGGATCAAGTAAGGATCCCTCAATTTCTAGATCAAGGTATTATGTATCTTTCATTGATGATTTCAGTAGATGGACTATCTTGTATTTTATGAAGCACAAAGATGAAGTATTTAGTTGCTTTAAAAGGTATCTTGCACTTGCTGAGAACCAAACAGGAAGAAGTCTAAAGAGACTAAGGTGAGATGGAGGAGGTGAGTACTTCTCCAATGAGTTTGATGCATTCTTGCAGGATAGAGGAATCAAAAGAGAAATTACAAGAAGGTATACCTGTGAGCAAAATGGGGTGGCAGAGAGGAGAAAAAGGCTAATCATTGAAACAGCTAGGTCAATGCTAAATGAGAAAAAAATACCTAATTACTTGTGGGCAGAGAGTGTACTTATTGCCACTTATCTTGTTAATAGGTTTCCATCAAAATCCCTTGATGGGATGACCACATATGAAGCATGGCATGGGAGAAGACCCTCACTTGATGATTGCAGGATCTTTGAAAGTGTTGCTTATGTGCATATACCATCTCAAATAAGAGGTAAGCTAGACCCTAAGGCAGAAAAGTGCATCTTCATAGGGTATGACTTGAATCAGCAAGGAGAATGCTACTTGGGAGCTAGTGGCAAATAAAGAGTCTATGAAGGTAATAGGTTCTAGATGGATCTACAAGATCAAAAGAAATTCTGATGGGTCAATAAGCAGGTACAAGGCTAGACTTTTGGCTAAGCGTTTTGCACAAACCCAAGGAGTTGATTATGAAGAACCTTCTCACCTGTGGCCAAAATGCCAACCATCACGGTATTGGTAAGTATGGCTGCATCTAAGAACTGGAACATGTATTAATTGAATGTAAAAAATGCATTTCTAAACGGTTGGATTTTAGAAGAGGTGTACATGTCTCAACATCCTGGTTATGAGGATCAAATCAAGGTAACATATGTGTGTAAACTGAATAAAGATCTTTATGGATTGAAGCAAGCACCTAGGGCATGCAACCATAGGTTGACTACATACCTTCAAGATCAAGGATTCATCATGAGTAAAGCAGATACTTCTATGTTTGTTAATAGAAGCAATTTACAGGTGATATACCTATGTGTGCCTGTTGATGATATCATACTTATAGGAAATGATGCTAATGGAATCAAGGAGATCAAGAATCAAATGATGCAGGAGTTCAAAATCAGTGATCTTGGATCACTATAGTATATTCTTGGAATTGAGTTACTAACTCTAGAATTTACATTACACAAAAAAGGTATATAGAGGACATGTTAAAAAAGTTTCATTTGCATCATGCCAAGGTAGCAAGCACTCCAATGGAGGTAAACCAATAATTAAGTGCTCATGAAGGTGATGTGCTTGATAATATTGCAGGATACCAAAGCACAATTGAAAGGTTGAATTAGCTACATAACAAGGATTGATATTGCTTATGGAATAAGTGTCTTAAGTCAATATATGCACAAACCTAGAACAACTCACTTGGAAGCTTCCAAAAGGATTTTGAAGTACCTTAACGGCACTCAAAATCAGGGCTTATACTTTCCTTATACTTTAGATTTGGACATCAAGATAAACTCAGATGCAGATTGGGCGGTTTGCAAAGATGATAGAAGAAGTACCTGAGGTTATCTATCTTTTGCACATTACAAGCCTATATCATGGTCTTCCAAGAAGCAACCTACTCCTGCTTTATCTTCAATAAAGGCATAATATAGAGGATTGGCCAATGCCACTCAAGAAGTCATATGGATCAAACTGTTATATGCACATTTGGGACTGCGTACTATTTCTCCAATGATTTCTGGAGATAATACAAGTTCATTATATCTTGCAGCAAATCCTATTTATCATGCTAGGACCAAGCATACAGAGGTTCACTATCATTATGTGAGAGAAAAGCTATTGGGCAAGGAAATTCAATTGGCATATGTATCAACTAATATGCAGTGTGCAGGCTTATTTACCAAAGCACTTGATGGTACTAAACTTTGCTGGTTTAAACTATGATTGGATTGCAGGACATGCAATAAGATTGATGAAGAAGACCAAGGCAAGATGTTTGGCTTGAGGGAGAGCTATTGGTGCAACTGCCAAGCCTACACACTTGGCTATGCATGAGAAGAGCCTATGTGGAAGGTTTGAAGTGCCAGGTGAACCATTGATATGGATTATTACCTTTTTACCATTTGTAAAAGTGTATTTGACTTGAAAGAGTATTTGTAAAATCCACTAAACTCGTGGAGTTAGTTGGATTAAAAAAAAACAAATCGATTAGAGAGAATATCTCCTTGATTAGTGCATCACTTTTTTTATGAGAGCCAAGTTGAATTAAAATTCAAATTTTGAATGGAGCATCCATAAAAGATGAATGTAAAACTCGTGGGATAGATCACTCCAGTTCCGAAGCATTAGTTGATCATATTGTAAGAGAGTGAGGCTCACTACATAGCTTACACCTCTATCTATCATTCGGCATTTATTATCATGCCAATGATCATGTACAACATTGTTTTATAATACAATAGATCAGTTCTTATATCTGTTGGTCTCATTGTCATAGTCACTCAACAGAGTCATTTTCTAGTGCTCTAATCTCAGTCATTTCTCCACCATTTTCGATATTCTATGGCTTATTCGAATTAGCTCTAAGTCGTCTACATGTTGAAAATTTTTGAAGACATTCCATTGAGTGGAGTCGGAGAAAAGTGGATCGATGTGTTCACTGGTCATTCTCTGTAGAGGTCCTAAAAAATCGGGGGTAATGCTATACTTGCTAAATTCATTACTCTTTGTATAGCATATCATTTTAAGTGATTCCACTTGGCATCATTATCTTATTAAGCTAATTTGATATCTCCAAAAGAAATGTTTCTAATACCTATTGTACTAGAATCACTCAGCTTAACAAGGAGCAAGTGTGTGAACAAAAATAGAAGGTTTTCATTGATCTTTGAATTTGAAACTAGTCTGTTTGTATCGAGCATTACTTGCATCACTTCCAAAGTTCATAGGCACTTATTTAGTGTCATTGGAAAGCTAAGAGGGCCTAAAACACAACTCTAAAGTCAAAGAAGGCTGGTACAAAGCAAGGATTAGAAGTACCTACTCATTTCTTGGAGTGTCCGTCCATGTTTCCCAACAATTCTCAATTCACAATAGTATCTATATGTGTGTTTTTGTGCTTGTGTTTATGTATGGTTAATATGTTGGGAAAGATGGATGGACACTCCATGAAATGAGTAATTACTGCTAATCCGTGCTTTGTACCAGCCCTCTTTCACTTCAGAGTTGAGTTGTAGGCCATTTTAGCTTTCCAATGACACTTAATAAGTGCCTAAGTACTTTGGAGATGATCCATATAATGATTGATCCAAAACAGATAACTTCACAATTCCCAAATCATCAAAAAACTTCTATTTTGGTTCTCACACCTGCTACTTGTTAAGCTTAGTACTCCAAGCACAGTATAAATTTGAAAACTTCCTTCTGGAGATATCAAATTAGCTTAAAGATCTAATGATTTCAAGTTCAATCACTAAAAAGGATTTACTATACAGAGAGCAATCAATTTAGCACGTGAAGCATTACCCCCGATTTTTTAGGACCTCTGTAGAGAATGACCAGTGACCACTTCGAACCGCTTCTCTCCCAATCCACTAGATGGAATGTCTTCACATTTTGTAAACATATAGTAGACTTAGCGTGGATTTGAAAAAGCCATAGAACACTGAAAATGGTGGAGTAGTGACTGAGATATGGGCAAGACAATATCACAGTTCTGAGTGCAATGACTGAGAGAGGAACATATATACTTAATGATGTATATGTATTATGAAACATCAATTTACAACATCATTGGCAAATGCAACATGCCAAATGATTGTGAGGTGAGTAAGCAATGAAGTGTGCTACTCAACCTCTACTAATGGTCAAATGATTGGCTCTCTTAGGGAGTTTCATGGCTGTGAGTTTTCAAGGTGTTTTTGAATTGCTTTTCTTCAAATTTGAATTTGAATTCAAATTTGGCACTCACTAGAAAAGTGAGTCCCATAATCTAGGAGATATTCTCTCCAAATGAAGTCGTAGTTTTTCATTCTATTTAACTCCACGAGTTTAGTGGATTTATGAGAATCTTCCAAGTCAATTGACTTCTACAAATGGTTAAAGATAAAAAGCCATAGGCAATGGTTCCCCAGGGTCTTCAATTACTTGCGCAAAAACACTTCTCATGCCTAGCCAAGTGTGTAGGTTTGGAATTCGCACCAACAACTCCCCCTCAAGCCAACCATCTTGGCTTGGTCTTCTTTATCAATCCTCTTGAATATCCTGCAATCCAATTGTAGCTTTAACCCTACAAAGTTTAGTACCAACAAGTGCTTTGGTCCATAAGTTTGCACATTGCATATTAGTGGATACATATGCCAACCAAATTTCCTTGCTCAATAGCTTCTCTCTGACATTATGATAGTGGACCTCAATATGCTTGGTCCTAGCATGAGAGATAGGATTTGCTGCAAGATATATGGAACTTGTATTGTCTCCAAAAATCATTGGAGAGTTAGCATGTAATCCCAAGTCTGCATATAACAATCTGATCCATATGGCCTCTTGAGTGGTATTGGCCAACCCTCTATACTCTGCCTTTGTTGAAGATAAAGCAACAGTAGGTTGCTTCTTGGAAGACCATGAAATGGGCTTATCACTTGCAAATGAGAGATAACCTGAGGTACTCCTCCTGTTATCCTTGCAGCCTTCCCAATTTGCATTTGAATATACCTTGATATCCAAATCTGAAGTATAAGAAAAGTATAAACCTTGATTTTGAGTGCACTTAAGGTATTTCAAAATCCTCTTGGCAGCTTCCAAGTGAGGTACTCTAGGTTTGTGCATAACTTGACTTAAGAAACTTACTGCATAAGCAATATCAATTCTTCTCAATGTAGCATAATTTAAGCTTCCCACTATGCTTTGGTATCCTGTAACATTTTCAAGCACATAACTTTCATGAGCACTTAACTTTTTGTTTACCTCCATAGGAGTGCTTGCTACCTTGGCATCCTACAAGTGACATTTCTTCAATATATTGTGTACATACTTTCTTTGAGTAATGTAAAAGCTAGAGTTAGTATAGACTAACTTAAGTCCAAGAAAATATTTTAGTAACCCTAGGTCACTTATTTTGAACTTCTGCATCATTTGATTCTTGATCTGCTTGATGCCATTGACACCATTACCTGTAAGTATGATATCATCAACATACACACATAGGTATATCACATCTGAATTACTTCTCTTAACAAACAGAGAAGTATCTGCTTTACTCATGATGAATCCTTGATCTTGAAGGTATGTGCTCAACCTATGATTCCATGCCCTATGTGCCTCCTTCAATCCATAAAGAGCTTTGTTCAGTTTACACACATAATTTACCTTGTTCAGTTTACACACATAAAGGGCTTTGTTCAATTTACACACATAAAGAGTTCTCATAACCACACGGTTCAGCCATGTACACCTCCTCTAAAATCTAGCCATTAAGAAAAGCATTTTTTACATCCAATTTGTACATGTTCCAATTCTTTGATGCATCCACACTTATCAATAGCCTGATGGTTGGCATTTTGGCCACAAGTAAGAAGGTCTCTTCATAATCAACTCCTTAGATGTGTGCAAAACCCTTAGCCACAAGCCTAGCTTTGTACCTGCTTATTGACCCATCTGAATTTCTCTTGATCTTATAGATCTATCTAGAATCAACTACCTTCATAGACTTCTTCTTTAGCACTAGATCCCAAGTATATTCTCCTTGAGTGCTTCAATTTCTTCATGCATAGCTTCCTTCCATTCTGTCTTCGTTTTTGCTTCTTCATATGATGATGCCTCTTCAAGTGATAAATCTTTGGCAAGATAAATAGAATGCTTAGTAACTAAAGAAGTGTCATACCCATATCTGATTGGCTTCTTGCTTTCCCTTTGTGATCTTCTAATTGCTTGGTTGGATGACTCACGTATGTCCTCTAGCTTCTTCATCTTGACTTTGCCTTCAGATTTCCATGCCTTGAATTCTTCTAGGTTGATGATGTCCTCATCATCTGATTGATGCCTTCAATCTGGTTTGGCTTCTCCTTGGTGAGGCTTGGAAATTCCTCTTCCAAGTCATAAGGCAACTTTACTTTCATGCATTCACTTTCAAACCAAGAATCATTCTCATGAAAGACAACATCTCTACTAACCATGAATCCCTTGTTGGATGGTTTATAAAACCTGTATCCTCTCTAATTCAAGTCATACCCTATGAAGATGCACTTCTCTACCTTAGAGTCTAGATTACCTCTGATTTGAGATGGGATATGCACATATTCAACACATCCAAAGATCTTGCAATGATCAAGTGAACGTCTTGTCCCATGCCATGCTTCACATTGGGTCATCCCATCAAGATATTTTGATGGCAACGTGTTAACAAGATAAGTGCCAGTAGACACACTCTGTGCCCACAAACAATTTGGTAATTTTTTCTCATTTAGCATTGACCTAGCTATTTCAACAATAAGCCTATTTCTCCTCTCTGCTACCCCATTTTGTTCATGGGTATACCTTGTTGTAATTTCCCTTTTGATTCCTATATCATGTACGAATGCTTCAAATTCATTCGAGAAGTACTCACCTCCTCCATGTGACCTTAGTCTTTTTAGGCTTCTTCATGTTTGGTTTTCCACAAGTGCAAGATACTTCTTGAAGCAACTAAACACTTCATCTTTGTGCTTCATAAAATATAAGATGGTCCACCTATTGAAATCATCGATGAAAGAAACACAATACCTTGATCTAGAAATTGAGGGATCATAACTTGGACCCCACACATCTGTGTGGACAAGCTCCAAGTAATCCTCATGCATTTAGCCTTTCTTTGAGAAGGGTAACCTGTGAGATTTTCCAAACTGACAAGCACCACATTTATAGATCATATGTTGCTTGGATACACTAGGTATCCCAAGCACACAATCATCTCTACATATTTGCTTTGAAGTTCTCTCACCAATATGCCCTAATCTCTTATGCCAAATTTCAAGCTCTGACAATGTTTGATCTTTGTAGCTATAAAGTGCAATATTCTCTGTATCTTTAAGTTCAAATGTGAATAGCCTACTTGTCTTTTCTCCCTTGGCAATTCTCCTGAATCCATGTTGGGGATCCTCCACAAATGCTCCATATTTGTTGAACCTAACCTGCAAACCCTTTTCCTCAATCTGTCCAACACTCATCAAATTCTTGGTAATTGTAGGTACATATAGAACCCTACTCAACATATTTCTATTTCCATCAGAGGTTTTAACATTTCCTATCTTGACCACTGAATGCATGGTGTCATCACCTGTTTGTACTTGATGTTTTTCTTTAGGTTCCTCAAGGTCAAAGAGAAGAACTACATTGCCTGCCACATGATTTGAACACCCTGAGTCAATGTAGAAGAGATGGGCATCATTCATACCTTAATTTGAAGTCATATTCATAAACAGAAGTGAATCCTCTTGTTCCTCTGTATAATTGTTGTAATCTTTCCTTGATTTGTAGCCTCCTTGGTAGTTGTTATTATAACCTTGATGATGGTTGAATCTTCCTCTATTTTGTGTGTAGCCACCTCTTTGGAACCCTCTACCTCTCTGATCCTTGAAGTTCCTGTAATAGTCATTTGTAGTGTGATTTGATAAACCACAAATATTACATGGGGAAGAGTTGAAAGGTCTCCCCCTACCTTGCTTATCTCCTCTACCTCTACGTCTTGAGTTTCTACCTCTCCTTGCATAGTTAGCTTGAGAGGTTCTACCTTCATCCTCAATCCTTTTGCTTTTCCCTTTCTCTTTATACTTGCCTTTATCTGTGTATGGTGCAGAGGAGTTATCACCTCTTGATGAATCTCCATTTTTGTTGAGCTTGGCTTCATGGGTAAAGAGTTGCCCCATGAGTGTGGTAAGATCTGGAATCTGCATGTCCATGTACAAGTCCATAGCAATTATGAAGCTCTCCCATTTGTCATCTGCCTTAATAGCATTGATTACTTGTCTCACGATTTGATCTTCTTCAATCTCCTCTCCTATGCTTGCCTATTGGTCAGCCACATCCTTGAATTTGGTCAAATACTCTGAGATGCCTTCTGTGGGTTGCTTTCTTTGAGTGGTAAACTCAATCCACAATTGGTTCTTCCTAGCCCTTGTGTTGGAAGAAAAATATGATGACAATGTCTCCCAAGTCTCTTGGGATGTCTTAAAGTTCCTAATGTGCGGAAGAAGAAAGTCAAAGATAGAGTTAAGTAAGTATGACCTTGCTAATGCATCTTTGCCACACCATGAATTGAGTCTTTCATGCTCCTCTCTTGTAGGTTGTCCTTTGCTTCTGAAAATGGGCATCTCTTCATCTCCTGAGATGTATCCATAGAAACTCCTTCCTTACAAGTATGTCTTCCGGACCATGCTTGGTAATTGTTCCTATCCAATTTATTAATGAAAGAAGGAAAACCATCTCCCATTTTACCTTAACTTTGCTCTAATACCACTGCTGGGAAAGATGGATGGACACTCCAAGAAATGAGTCGGTACTACTAATCCTTGCTTTGTACAAGCCCTCTTTCACTTCAAAGTTGAATTGTAGGCCCTTTTAGCTTTCCAATGACACTAAATAAGTGCCTATGTACTTTGGAGATGATCCATATAATGATTGATAAAAAATAGATAACTTCACACTTCACAAATCATCAAAAAACCTTCTATTTTGGTTCTCACACCTACTGCTTGTGAAGCTCAGTACTCACAGCATAGTAGGGATTAGACAAATTCCTTCTGGAGATATCAAACTAGCTTAAAGATCTAATGATTCCAAGTCGAACCACTAAAAAGAATTGCCTATACAGAGAGCAATCAATTTAGCAAGTGAAGCATTACCCGCGATTTTTTAGAACCTCTACAGAGAATGACCAGTGACCACTTCGAACCGCTTTTCTCCTAATCCACTAAATGGAATGTCTTCAAATTTGGTCATCTTGTAGTAGACTTAGAGCTGATTGAAAGGAGCCATAGAACATTGAAAATGGTGGAGCAATGATTGAGATATGAGCAAGTTAAGAACACTCTTTTGAGTGACAGACCAATAGATATACTTAATGATGTATATGTATTATGAAACATGAATTCACAACATCATTCGCAAATGAAACATGCCAAATGATTGTGAGGTGAGTAAGAAATGATGTGTGCTACTCAAACTCTACTAATTATCAAATGATTGGCTCTCTTAGAGAGTGTCATGGCCGTGAGATTTCAAGGTGTTTTTATATTTCTTTTCTTCGAATTTGAATTTGAACTCAAATTTTGCTCTCGCTAGAAACGCGATCCCCTAATCTAGGAGATATTCTCTCCATATAAAGTCATAGTTTTTCATGTTGATATATTTAGGTAATGATGTGTGTGAACACACTAGGACCACCGGGGTACTTTTTTCCTCTTTAGGAGGTTTTTTCCCCCGGCTTGTATATACGCCTATTGCCCTAATGGGCTACTTATCTTTGTACATTCTCTAGTAATACATTCAATATTGTGTGTTTGTGCTCCAAGCTTCTTCTTCTTCCTTGTGTTGTTCGAGTGCTTCCACAGACGTCTAACTCCAAAAATTGGTATCAGAGCAGGTCGTCGCTTCATCTAGGGCACCGTCACCACTCCTCCGTTTGCAGTCTTAGAATTGCACGAATTTTGGTGAGCATACTCAACGTGTTTCAGAGATCAAAACAACTTTGCTATATGGTGCCGAAATCGCGATCTGAGCTTGTTTCGGCCTCTAAATGCACTATCACAGTGCTTGTGCAGGCTATTTCATCTTTTTGTGCCAAAGTTATATACTAGTTTCTGTTCGCAGATTTAAGCATCTCGAAGTCTGCTACAAGTCTAGTAGAACTCGTCTAGGTAGTTCTGTTCAACTTTTTGAGATACAGTCAAGTTTTTGCATCAAGGTATTTTAGTCACCGGCATGTATGATGCGACATGTATTGGTTGCAAAAGGATTATCGAACATTGTGTAGGGTGTTGAAAGACGTCCTGTTACACCTCTAACTACAGGTACTGCAAATACAGGTGCAGGAGCTGATGAAGATGGTGTCGAAGATGATATTCCACAGATTCCTTTTGTGGTGTTGTTTCTGCTGCACCTACTGCAGCAGATTTGCTGGGATGGCAGAGATGCCGAGGCACATGCATTGATAGCTTTGTCTGTCAAACGTGCCATTATTCCTCACATTGGCTCTTGTAGAAGAGCTAAGGATGCTTGGGATACACTTACCACATTGTACCAAACTAGGAATGAGGATCGTATTGCTTACCTCCGAAAACAGTTGGAGAGTGAGCACATGAATGAAGGTGATTCTATGGACAGTTTCCTAATGAAGATCAAAGACTTGAAGGAACAATTGATTTCTGTTGATGAGGTTATACCAGATATCTCACTTGTGTAGACCGTTCTGAATGGTCTTCCTCATTCATATCAGAGTTTTGCTTCTACTCTTTGGTTGATAATGAAAGGAAATCCAAATGACTTATCATTTGGTTAGAAGGGCAAAGGAAAATGGAGCTCTTCAATTAGTAAGCAGAAATCTACTAATTCTACATATTTGAAGAAGGAAGATAAAGATGAGAAGAAATCAGAAAAGCAAAAATTGTTTTGTAAGTACTGTAAAGGGAATGATCATATCATAAAGAACTGTCCAAAACTGGCTGCTAAAGAGGCAAAGAAGAAAGAGGCTCGAATGGTTGTTGCAGAGGCCTCTACACCAAAAACAGAGTCTCCAAATCTTGTGCAGGAAGAAGAATGGGCGTTTACTACTATCTGCAGTTTTGACCCATCTTCTCATGAGCAGTGCATGTCTGCACTAGACATTAGATGTTGTATTTTGACAGTGGGGCGACCAAACATATTACCTCGCAGCGCAGTTTCTTCTCTTCACTCAAGCCTGCCCCTACAAGTAATACTGTTACATGCACCAACAACTCCTCTTATCATGTTATGGGAGTTGGTAAGATCATTTTGACTACTGTTGATGGTAGTTCTTTCACTTTGTCAGATGCTTTATTTGTGCCGGGGATCAAAAGGAACCTGTTATCAGTTTTTGCATTATCCAAGATTGGCTTCATTGTGAAATTTGTTGATGACAGATGTACAGTTCATGATCTGTCAAATGGCGATGTGATTATTGCTTCTGGCATTTTATGTCGTAGGCTGTATAAGCTCATAGACTATGAAAGATTTGAAAATGATTTGGCATGTGCAGTAAATGATTCTCAGGCTATGTCAGATGCAAAGCTTTGGCATGCATGCTTTGGTCATCTGAATTTTTCTAGTTTGCTATGCCTGCAGAACTCTGAAATGGTGTCCTCTTTGCCCAAACTTGAGGCACATGGAAAACATGTTTGTGAAGGCTGTATTTTGGGCAAAATGCAGCGTTCCTCCTTTCCAAAAGATGGTTGATTTCGGGCTACACAGAAATTGCAGCTTGTACATAGTGATGTTTGTGGTCCTATGCAGAAACGCTCTTTTGGAAATTACCTTTACTTCGTGACTTTCATTGATGATTTTTCCAGGCATGCATGGGTATATCCACTCAAAGCAAAGTTCGAAGTGTTCATGTGCTTTAAACAGTTTTTGGTTTTGGCTGAAAATCTCTCAGCATGTAAAATGGGCACCCTCCATTCTGATCGAGGGGGGGGAATATATGTCTTCTGATTTGAATGCATTTCTGGCTGAACGTGGGATAAAACACCAGTGTACAGTGCCGTATACACCTCAACAGAATGGATTTGCTGAACGGAAGAACAAGTCTCTCATGGAGATGGCAAGGTGTATGGTCAAGAGTCACGCTTTACTTCATAGTTTCTGGCTTGAGGTTGTCATGTGTGTAGCATATGTATTGAACAGGTGTCCCACTAAAGCACTGCACTCTATCACTCCATATGAGGCTTGGCATGATCGAAAGCCATTTGTTGCTCATCTCCGTGTCTTTTGTTGTTTGGCATACGCATTAGTGCCTGAACAACATCGTAGAAAATTGGATGATAAAGCAGTAAAATGTATTTTTGTTGGGTACAGTTCTGAAAGTAAAGGCTATCGTCTGTATCATCCACAGACTAAACGCATTCTGGTTAGCCGTGATGTTGTTTTTGTGGAAGATGCTATTCAGCCATTGCTTTCATGTACTAAGGAGACATCTGTTAGCTCCAAAGACATGTATGATACTTTGATGCCTCTTTTTATAGGTGGACACTCTAGTGTTGGTCCTAATGAGGCAACTTCTCAGCCTTTGCAGGTTTCATATGATGATGAAGATCATTCCATTTCTAATGCAGATTTACATGATGCACTTGTTGATGAGAGAGCTATTATTGAGCAGGAAAAAACTATGCCAAAATGGCTGGTGTAGACTTTGCGTGACCGCAAATTAGATGCACCTTTGTCATATCATACTCGTTCATGCTCTCATAATGCCTCCTTTGCATCAGATTGCTATGCTATGGCTCTGTCTATTCTCTATGATGAGAATGAGCCTGTTTCTTTTGATGAAGCACAGAATTCAAAAAATTGGATGGTTGTTATGCAATATGAATATGATGCTATAATGAAGAATCGTACATGGTCTTTATGTGACTTGCCTTCTGGCAAGAAGGCCATTGGCACTATGTGGGTATACAAGCTGAAGCGTAAACCTCATGGTACAGTTGACAGGTATAAGGCTAGGCTTGTTGCAAAGGGTTATGCACAGGAAAGAGGCATTGATTTCGATGAGACCTTTGCACCTACATGTCGTATGACTACTGTTCAGAGCATTTGTGCACTTGCAGCCCATCATGGTTGGAATGTACATCAATTGGACATTAAAACAACATTTCTAAATGGTGACTTGCATGAAGAAGTGTATGTTTTTCAGCCCCGTGGCTTTGTGCAGAAAGGGCATGAGAACCTGGTGTGCAGGTTAAAGAAGGCATTATATGGTTTAAAGCAAGCACCACATGCTTGGTATGAGAAAATACATGCCTATCTCGTGTCACATGGTTTTGAGAACAGTCCAACTGAAAGCACCTTATATGTTAAGCGTGCTAATGATGTGCTTCTGATCATTGTTGTCTATGTTGACAACATGCTCCTCACTGGTGCTATTGAGAAGCATATTGCTGATTTCAAGGCTGATTTGCATGCCTCATTTGAGATGTTTGATTTGGGGCATTTGCATCACTATTTGGGCAGTCAATTTATGCAAGTTGATGGTGGAATGGCTTTGTGTCAAACGAAATATATTCACACATTATTGTAGTGTTTTGGCCTTGAAGACTGTAAGCCTATTGCCACTCCTATAGAGACAGGTTTACGATTGAGTCTTCATGATGCTGGAGATGCATTTGATGTTGTTCTCTATCAGCAGGCTGTTGGATGCTTGATTTACTTATGCATTACTCGACCAGATATTCAGTTTGTTGTCTCACAGATGAGCAGGTTTATGCATTGCCCAGGAGTCACGCATTGGAAGGCGGTTAAGCGCATCTTTTGCTACTTGAGTGGTACTCGGCTACTTGGGTTGTTTTATCCCAAGGGGGGATCACTACCGCCAGATTTGCATGCTTTTTCTGACTCAGATTGGGCTGGTTGCTATGACGCTCGTGTCTCCACTAGTGGTTTTTGCTTCATGCTTGGTATCTCATGTATATCTTGGTTGAGCAAGAAGCAGACTACTGTGGCCACTTCTAGTTGTGCGGCTGAGTATAGGGTAGCTTTCAGAGCTACTGTTGAGTGTGTGTGGCTCAGACGCCTTATGGCTGATTTGGGTGTTGGTCAGACTTCTGCCACCACCATCTTCACTAACAGTCAGAGCGCATTGGCAGTTGCGAGGAACCCTGTGTTCCATGCTCACACTAAGCACATTAAGGTGCATTATCACTATGTCAAGGAGAGGTTCTCTACTGGGGAGATCCGCTTGGCATATGTACCCATGTAGGAGAACATTGCAGACCTTTTCACGAAGGCTCTGCCTAGGGAGAAGTTTAAAGCTTTCCGCAAAGCTTTGGGCTTACTTCCTTTTGTGGAGTGATTTCCACATCGCTTGGCACTTACTTATACATGCGTGCTAGCTCCTTGTTCACCGCATCACTCCCAGGGGGGATTTGTTGATATATTTAGGTAGTGATGTATGTGAACCCACTAGGACCACCGGGGCACTTTTTTCCCTCTTTAGGAGGTTTTTTTCCCCGGCTTGTATATATGCCTATTGCCCTAATGGGCTACTTATCTTTTTACATTCTCTAGTAATACATTCAGTATTGTGTGTTTGTGCTCCAAGCTTCTTCTTCTTCCTTGTCTTGTTCGCTTGCTTCCACAGACGTCTAACTCCAACATTTTATTGATATATTTAGGTAGTGATGTGTGTGAATACTCTAGGACCGTCGGGGCACTTTTTTCCCTCTTTAGGAGGTTTTTTTCCCCCGGCTTGTACATACGCCTATTGCCCTAATGGGCTACTTATCTTTGTACATTCTCTAGTAATACATTCAGTATTGTGTGTTTGTGCTTCAAGCTTCTTCTTCTTCCTTGTGCTGTTCGCGTGCTTCCGCAGACGTCTATCTCCAACAATTGGTATCAGAGCAAGTCGTCGCTTCTTCTAGGGCGCCGTCGACACTCCTCCGTTTGCAGTCTCAGATTTGCACGAAATTTGGTGAGCATACTCAGGGTGTTTTCGAGATCAAAACAGCCTCGCTTTGTGGTGCCGAAATCGCGATCTGAGCTCATTTTGGCCTCCGAACGCACTATCAGAGCGCTTGTGTAGGCTATTTTGTCCTTTTGTGCCAAAGGTATATACCAGTTTCTGTTCGCCAGTTTAAGCGTCTCAAAGTCTGCTACAGGTCTAGCAGAACTTGTCTGGGCAGTTCTGTTCAACTTTTTGAGATACAGTCAATTTTCTGCATCAAGGTATTTTAGTCATCGGCCATGGCTGAAAGCAGTGATGTATTCCGTATGTTGGTTGTTGAGGATAAGTTGGATGGTACGAACTACCCATTATGGGCTTATATGATGCGACATGTACTGGTTGCAAAAGGATTGTGGAACATTGTGCAGGGTGTTGAAAGACGTCCTGTTACACCTGTAACAACAGGTACTGCAAATACAGGTGTTGGAGCTGATGAAGATGGTGTCGAAGATGATATTCCGCAGATTCCTGTTCGTGCTGCTGGATCTGTTGCACCTACTGCAGAGCAGATTCGTTGGGATGGCAGAGATGCCCATGCACATGCATTGATAGCTTTGTCTGTCAAACGTGCCATTATTCCTCACATTCGCTCTTGCAGAACAGCAAAGGATGCTCGGGATACACTTACCACTTTGTACCAGGCTAGGAATGAGGCTCGTGTTGCTTACCTCCGAAAACAGTTGAAGAGTGAGCACATGAATGAAGGTGATTCTATGGACAGTTTTCTTACAAAGATCAAAGACCTGAAGGAACAATTGATTTCTGCTGATGAGGTTATACCAGATAGCTCACTTGTGTAGACCATTCTGAATGGTCTTCCTGATTCATATAAGAGTTTTGCCTCTACTCTTCGGTTGATGATGAAAGGCAATCCAAATGCCTTGTCATTTGAGGAATTAGTCTCTGTTCTGTTGCAGGAAGATCAGTCCAGGCAGAACAGGTCCATTATGCGTGTTGCAGATCAAGCTTTCCTAGCTAGTCAGAAGGGCAAAGAAAAATGGAGCTCTTCTACTAGTAAGCAGAAATCTGCAAATGCTGCACAATCGAAGAACCAGGATAAAGATGAGAAGAAATCAGAAAAGCAGAAATTGTTCTGCAAGTACTGTAAAGGAAATGATCATATTATAAAGAACTGTCCAAAACTGGCTGCTAAAGAGGCAAAGAAGAAAGAGACTCGAATGGTTGTTGCAGAGGCCTCTACACCAAAAACAGAGTCTGCAAATCTTGTGCAGGAAGAAGAATGGGCGTTTACTACTGTCTGCAGTTTTGACCCATCTTCTCATGATCAGTGCATGTCTGCAGTAGACTCAGATGTTTGGTACTTTGACAGTGGGGCGACCAAACATATTACCTCGCAGCGCAGTTTCTTCTCTTCACTCGAGCCTGCCCCTACAGGGAATACTGTCACATGCGTCAATAACTCCTCTTATCCTGTTATGGGAGTTGGTAAGATCATTCTGACTACTACTGATGGTAGTTCTTTCACTTTGTTAGATGCTTTATTTGTGCCAGGGATAAAAAAGAACCTCTTATCAGTTTCTGCATTAGCCAAGATTGGCTTGGTTGTGAAATTCGTTGATGACAGGTGTACAGTCCATGATCTCTCAAATGGCGATGTGATTATTGCTTCTGGCATTTTATGTCGTGGGCTGTATAAGCTCATAGACTATGAAAGATCTGTGAATGATTCGGCATGTGCAGTTCATGATTCTCAGGCTATGTCAGATGCAAAGCTTTGGCATGCACGCTTTGGTCATCTGAATTTTGCTAGTTTGTTACGCCTGCAGAAATCTGAAATGGTGTCCTCTTTGCCCAAACTTGAGGCACCTGGAAAAAATGTTTGTGAAGGCTGTATTTTGGGAAAAATGCAGCGTTCTTCCTTCCCAAAAGATGGTTCAGTTCGGGCTACGCAGAAATTGCAGATTGTACATAGTGATGTTTGTGGTCCTACGCAGACACCCTCTTTTGGAAATTACCTTTACTTCGTGACTTTCATTGATGATTTTTCCAGGCATGCATGGGTATATCCACTCAAAGCAAAGTCCGAAGTGTTCATGTGCTTCAAACAGTTTTTGGTTTTGGCTGAAAATCTATGAGCATGTAAAATGGGCACCCTCCGTTCTGATCGAGGGGGGGAATATATGTCTTCAGATTGTAATGCATTTCTGGCTGAACGTGGGATAAAACACCAGTGTACAATGCCGTATACACCTCAACAGAATGGAGTTTCTGAACGAAAGAACATGTCACTCATGGAGATGGCAAGGTGCATGGTCAAAAGTCAGGCTTTACCACATAGTTTTTGGCTTGAGGCTGTCATGTGTGCAGCATATGTACTCAACAAGTGTCCCACTAAAGCGTTGCAGTCTATCACTCCATATGAGGCTTGGCATGACCGCAAGCCATCTGTTGCTCATCTGCGTGTTTTTGGTTGTTTGGCATATGCATTAGTGCCTGAACAACATCGCAGAAAATTGGATGATAAGGCAGTAAAATGTATTTTTGTTGGGTACAGTTCTAAAAGTAAAGGCTATCGTCTGTATCATCCACAGACTAAATGCATTCTGGTTAGCCGTGATGTTGTCTTTGTGGAAGATGCTATTCAGCCATTGCTTTCATGTACTAAGGAGACATCTGTTAGCTCCAAAGACATGTATGATACTTTGATGCCTCTTTTTACAGGTGGAGAGGCTAGTGCTGGTCCTAATGAGGCAACTTCTCAACCTTTGCAGGTTTCATATGATGATGCAGATCATTCCATTTCTGATGCAGATTTACATGATGCACTTGTTGATGAGAGAGCTGATATTGAGCAGGCAAAAATTATGCCAAAATGGCTGGTGCAGACTTTGCGTGACAGCAAATTAGATGCACCTTTGTCATATCGTACTCGTTCAGGCTCTCATAGTGCCTCCTTTGCATCAGATTGCTATGCTATGGCTGCATCTAGTCTCTGTGATGAGAATGAGCCTGTTTTCTTTTGATGAAGCACAAAATTCAAAAAATTGGATGGCTGCTATGCAATCTGAATATGATGCTATAATGAAGAATGGTACATGGTCTTTATGTGACTTGCCTCCTGGCAAGAAGGCCATTGGCACTAAGTGGGTATACAAGCTGAGGCGTAAACCTGATGGTACAGTTGACAGGTATAAGGCTAGGCTTGTTGCAAAGGGTTATGCACAGGAAAGAGGCATTGATTTTGATGAGACCTTTGCACCTACATGCCGTATGACTACTGTTCGGAGCATTTGTGCACTTGCAGCCCATCATGGTTGGAATGTACATCAGTTGGACATTAAAACAGCATTTCTGAATGGTGACTTGCATGAAGAAGTGTATGTTTTTCAGCCCCGTGGCTTTGTGCAGAAAGGGCATGAAAACCAGGTTTGCAGGTTAAAGAAGGCATTATATGGTTTAAAGCAAGCACCACGTGCTTGGTATGAGAAGATACATGCCTATCTGATTGCACATGGTTTTGAGAACAGTCCAACTGAAAGCACCTTATATGTTAAACGTGTTAATGATGTGCTTCTGATAATTGTTGTCTATGTTAATGACATGCTGCTCACTGGTCCTATTGAGACACATATTGCTGATTTTAAGGCTGATTTGCATGCCTCATTTGAGATGTCTGATTTGGGGCATTTGCATCACTATTTGGGCATTCAATTTATGCACGTTGATGGTGGAATGGCTTTGTGTCAAACGAAATATATTGACACATTATTGCAGCATTTTGGCCATGAAGACTATAAGCCTATTGCCACTCCTATGGAGACACGTTTACGATTGAGTCTTCATGATGCTGGAGATGCATCTGATGCTGTTCTCTATCAGCAGGCTGTTGGATGCTTGATTTACTTATGCATTACTTGGCCAGATATTCAGTTTGCTGTCTCACAAATGAGCAGGTTTATGCATTGTCCAGGAGTCACGCATTGGAAAGCGGTTAAGCGCATCTTTCACTACTTGAGTGGTACTCGGCTACTTGGGTTGTTTTATCCCAAGGGGGGATCACTACTGCCAGATTTGCATGCTTTTTCTGACTCAGATTGGGCTGGTTGCTATGACACTCGTGTGTCCACCAGTGGTTTTTGCTTCATGCTAGGTAGCTCATGTATATCTTGGTTGAGCAAGAAACAGCCTACTGTGGCCACTTCGAGTTGTGAGGCTGAGTATAGGGCAGCTTTCACAGCGACTGTTGAGTGTGTATGGCTCAGACACCTTATGGCTGATTTGGGTGTTGGCTAATCTTCTGCCACCACCATCTTCATTGACAGCCAGAGCGCATTGGCAATTGCGAGGAACCTTGTGTTCCATGCTCGCACTAAGCACATTGAGGTGCATTATCACTATGTCAGGGAGAGGTTCTCTGCTGGGGAGATCAGCTTGGCATATGTGCCCACGCAGGAGAACATTGCAGACCTTTTCATGAAAGCTCTGCCTAGGGAGAAGTTTGAAGCTTTCCGCAAAGCTTTGGGCTTACTTCCTTTTGTGGAGTGATTTCCACATAGCTTGGCACTTCCTTATACATGAGTGCCAACAAGAATCTTCCACGTCAATTGACTTTTATAAATGGTTAAAGATAAAAGACCATAGGCAATGGTTCCCATGGGTCTTCAATTATTTTCAAAAAAACACTTCTCATGCCTAGCCAAGTGTGTAGGCTTGGCATTTGCACCAACATAATAATATTTATATGTGTATGTGTGTGTATGTTTGTGATTTAAGAACTATTTTGATTGCTTGATTGATTGCATTGATATTTACATCACAATATATATATATATATATATATATATATATATATATATATATATATATATATATATATATATATGTATGTGTGTGTGTGTGTGTGTATAGTATATATATATATATATATATATATATATATATATATATATATATATATATATATATATATATATATATATATATATATATATATATATATATATATATATATGTGTGTGTGTGTGTGTGTGTGTGTGTATGTATATAGATATATATAAATATGTCTATGTGTGTGATTATGTTTGTCTTTATGTATGTGTGTATGTGTATGTGCTTTTAAAACTATTGTGGTTGTTTGAATCAAATGATTGATTCGTACTTCATAGTAGTATGTATATATGTGTGTGTATGTGCATCGCCACACTTTTCAATCCTACTTTTACTATGTGAGCTTGATCACATCTTTATTCAAGAAACTTGGCAAAACATAAGAGCTCATAGCCCTTGGCCAAAATAAGGAAAGAGGGATTTCTAGAACATTAGTGAATGAATTGAAGAACTCACAAGTGAAACTTTCAAGCCTCGGGTTTTCACCCCTTCCAAGACACTCAATCCAATCAATTATTTTGCTAGTAAATCAAGGGAGTATCAAGAAAATGTATAACATCTTGTAGAATATTTTTAGGTTGGATGCTTAGGATGGCGCCCATGAACTCCCTCTTATAGGAAGAACGCATAGAAGAAATCCAAAGGAGCTACATAATGTTTTTGACAATCAGCACACAATTTTCTTTGTTTGAAAAGCTTTGGAACCATTGTTGCCAATAATAAAAGGAATAGCTTGTTTACTTCATTTCTTTTTTAGGATTTTCATTATTATGTAAGTCACTTTTTGGAGTTTCCCAATCCATCGGTCTTTAAAGTAGATTTCTAGTTTCTTTCTCCTAATTTTCTCTTCATAATGACTAAGCACCTCCCTTTAAGAAAGCCACTATGAAGATGAGAATTGCCTTTATTGATTTTAATCTCAAGCTGATGGAGCCTTTTGTAAAGATTCTCGCTTCTAAGTCTAAGGATGTTTTGGATTTTCTTTTCACTAGTATGCAAATGTTTTTGACTCATTTTAATAGCCAACTTCCAACACTTGGTTGGAGAGGAATGGGTTCTCTACTACTAGATTTACATGATTTTTTCTACTCGGATTGGGTTGGTTGCTATGAGATTTATATGTCCACAAGTGATTTTTGCTTCATGCCTGATAGATCATGCACATCTTGGTTGAGTAAGAAGCAACATAATAAGTCTACCTCTAGTTTTGAGGCTCCATACAGGACAACTTTCAAACCTATTTTTGAGTGTGTGTGTGTGTGTGACTCAAACTCTTTATGGATGACGGGTGAAGTAAGAATTCTACCACTACCATAATTACTAACAATTAGATCAGATTGGAAATTGCAAGGAACCCAATGCTCCATGCTCACACTAAGAACATTGAGTTGTGTTATCGTCACCTTAGGGAGAGACTCTTTGTTGAAGGGATGAGTTTCGCAAATGTGCCCACACAAGATAATGTTACAAAACTTTTATCATAGACTCTACACTCTGAAAATTTTGAAGATTTTTGAAAAGCTTTGGACCTATCCCCCTTTGAGGACTCATTTTAGTCTACATTGGTTGACACTTCCTTATACATGAGTACCACTCTCTTGCTCACCACATCACTCCAAATAGGGATTTTCTTGTTTATTGTCGTAGTACCGAGTAGGAACACACTTAAAATTGAGAGGGCATATTTTTCCATCTTTAAGGGATTTCTCCTCTAACTTGTATATTTCTCATAACCCTTGATAGACTACTTATCTTTATATATTTAGAACTTTTAATACACTCTATGTTATGCTTGTAAGCTTCTTTTACTTCTTTGTGTTATTTCTGTGAGTTCCTGATCCCCAAACTTCAACATGTATGTATCTATGCTGAAAATATTTAACGCATGAATCTATGTATCTATGCTGAAAATATTTAACGCATTTGAATCACTTTGAGTTTCAATTCAAAAGAGTTTTTTTTTTGCTCTTCAAGTTGTATGGAAGAACGCTTAAAAATTCTTGCTTTACTCAACGAATGGAAGCTGTAGAACGAGGAGTTGATATTCTTGAAACTCATAAACAGCGTGTCTTTATGTCATTATGATTTCAAAAAAAATAACTTCAGAAAACCAAACACGGTTAATGATAGGAAAAGATCCAGAAGCTGTTTTGCTCCTCACTGAGATGATTCATCCTCTCATTGAGGACCGAAACAGCTTAAAAAAAGCTCTTTTTGGTGCCTTGTAAGCCATAAAAGAACTCATTTGAACATGGGTTATGCAAGGATCATCGCATAATTCTTCAAATGATACATGGTTGTTTTGATCTAGTGATGATTCTATGTACATCCCTATAGGGTCCTTTTCTTGTAGTGCGTAGAACAATTTAAAGGTGCCATAGATCCTGTCCAGGTATCTTCTTTCTTGTATGGTGCATTTCTACTATATATCGATGATAGGTACAAGGAGAAATACACCATGTTGAAAGTTTATGTTCACCTCTTCCTAATATTTATGGACAATTAAGCATCAAACTGATAAAAAAAGATAGAAAACACAATAGACAACAATTTTTAGGACAATAGACAGTATCTTATCTGACAATATCCATCTCCAGCTTTCCTCAACCTTCCAGTATCTCTTCCTCTATAAGCTTGGTCGTTCATGTGTGCGTAGCTATATGTGTATTTACTAGCATGGATTTTAGCACAAATTGTGAGTTGTATACTTACAATAAGCTTTACAAGGTCGCCTTAGAGTGCCTTTGGCTGGAAGCTTTTCTGTTGCTTTCAAGCTGTATTGCACCAGCTGGAAAAATTCTACCTTACGTAAAGCAATGGACACCAGCAAGCGGTAATCTTGAAGTAATAAATTGCTTTTAAAATTGTACAAAATCTTCATGAGGTTTGCTTGCTTCATTGAAACAGCAGAAGCACAAAGCACGACGATGAAGCTTTCTGTTTATGTGCCTTTCAAGCTTTTGATGCAGAGTTGCTTTCCGGCCCTTAAACCTGTAGGTCGCCATATTCACGATTCTTTTCTTTTCTGAAATAATGAAATCGAAAAGCATTCGCGAGGGATTACTTTCCCGCTTTACTAATTCTGTCCACACTCTCATCATCTTGACAACCGCCTTCCTCATACGTTACGTTAATCATACTCCATTGCGGAAAGTTCTATCCGCTTCTCAATGGAAAAGCTCAAAGAAATGAAGGACAGAGTTTCTTTTTCTGAGTCGGCCATTGTCGCGTCCTCGTTTAGTACATTTCGGCATGTAGTACACTAGTATCTCTCTCAATATACGTACATTTTTCAAAGTGGCTTTTCATGTTGCGCGACTGTCGATCATTCATTAACTATAGTCCTATTTTCAGCTCTGCATATTGAACAACTCAAAGGACTGTGAGATATCTGAAAGTATCCTGCCGATCTGTAAAATATGCTGCCGATCTGAAAAACATGCTGCCGATCTGAAAAAGCAAGTTCCTAATTTGAAAAGAATCGTCCATGTACATGTTGCACACGGTTCTCATGAACAGTGAACCAAGAATCTCAATTGTTGCAATAACTTAAACCCCCTACGATTGAAACATTTGAAATGATCCTTTCAATTAAGGTTGGAAAACCTAAGTTAATTTGACAACACCTAGTTGAAAATGAAAATTGGTAAATTCAATCCTTTGACTCAAAGTAATGCACCACGATTGCATTCCTAGTAAGCACTCATAAAAATTGAATAAAAGAAGTAAGCTTAGTGTCAAGTGAGGCATTATTTTGAGTAAATATCATCAATAGAAGCTTAGTGACTCGACACACTGATGTTATATACCACATTATTATCTTTGGTTTGGATGATGTTTAGATTTAGTCCATGAATTCTTTTGTGAATCAAGTTTCTTTCTCTTCAACACACTATAAGGAATATGGGTGCATAGCGACAGTTAACGCAACATAATTTCTTCACTATAAAATTGCAAAACGCATCGCAACAAGCGTCAAGCACGAAACCTCAGTTAAACGACAAAAACTTTGACGTTTCTATCAACGTGTGGCATGATGGGATATGCGAAGATTGTATTTAGCAACTTCAAAGTGATGTTGGGAAAGATGGATGGATGATCCAAGAGACTGAGTAGGTACTGCTAAACCTGCTTTGTAACAGTCCTCTTTTGTTTCAGACTTGATTAGTAGACTTCCTTAGCATTCCAATGACACCAAGAAATGGCCTATGTCCTTTGGAAATGATGTGTGTAATGATTGAATCAAAACAGATAACTTTGGAAATCACAAACTCAAGAAAACCTTCTATTTATGTCTTGACACCTGCTGAATGTTTTGCTCAGTGTGACCAGCACAGTAGCAATTGATAAAACTCCTTCTAGGGGTATTTAATTAGCTTAGTAAGCTACCATTTGCAAGTGGAATGATGTAAAAAGATAAACTATGCTAAGAGAAATCAAATTTAGCAAGATTAGCTATACCCCCAATTTTTTGGGACTGTAGCAGAAATAGACCAGTGAGCACCTCGAAGCATATTTCTCTGAATTGGCTGAAACGAATGTCTTCAAATTTTGATAGCATGTATTAGGCTTCAAGCGGAATCCAACAAGCTTTAAGTCACTGAATTTGGTGGAGTATTGACCGAGATATGCCCTTGACAAGTTGACAGACTTTTGAGTAGACTAGCAGAGAACACAAAGATGAATGATGTCAATGTATCTATAAATTAACACGTGTATACAATCCCATTGGCATGAATAACATTGCCTAATGGTGTAGAGAGGTGTAGGCTATGGTATAGTCCTCACACACACTCAATTACAATAGAATGAAGCTCGAGAGTCAAGTGATCTACCCGCGACTTTTTCATATCCATTTTTATAGGAAATGACTAAAAGTTTGAATTCAAATTCAAACTTTTGCCTCCCTATGATCAAGCTCCTAAATGCTTGGAGATATTCTGTCAATCAAGTGAGTTACTTTTTCCACGAAACACTTAGGTAGGTGATTACAAAAGATTCTAAATCAATTTGACTTTTACAATGAGATAAAGTGGTAATTAACCACTAGCATATGTTCCTATGATTCTTCATGTATGTAGAGTCTTCATGATATCTTCCAAGCCAAATGTGTAGGCTTGTGATTTACACCAACAGCTCCCCCTCAAGCCAAACATTTTGGCTTAAGTCTTCATCTTCAATCTTCAAGTATATCGTGCAATCCAATCATGGATTTGAACCTGCAAAGTTTTGTTCCATCCAAAGATTTAGTCAACAAATCTGCACATTGCATGCTGGTTGATACATAGGTAAGTTGAATATCCTTGCTTAGCAACTTTTCTCTCACATAATGATAATGAACTTCTATGTGTTTTTTCCTGGCATGATAGATAGGATTAGCTGCAAGGTGAAGGGAACTTGTATTATCTCCAAAGATAATTGGAGGCCTAGTATATAATCCCAATTCTGTATACAAAAGCTTAATCCAAATCGCTTCTTGAGTGGCATTAGCTAGCCCTCTATACTCTGCTTCTGTAGAAGACAATGCAACAGTTGCTTGCTTCTTTGCAGACCATGAAATTGGTTTGTCACCTGCAAAACAGATATATCCAGAAGTGCTTCTCCTATCATCCTTGCATCCTGCCCAATCTGCATCTGAATAGACTATTATGTCAATATTTGAAGTGAAAGGAAAATACAAACCATGGTTCTGTGTACCCTTGAGATACTTCAAGATTCTCTTGGCAGCCTCTAAGTGAGGTATCCTTGTCTTGTGCATACATTGACTTAGCACACTAACTCCATATGCAATATCAATTCTTGTAAGAGTAGCATAGTTCAAGCTACCCACCATACTCTGATAACCTGTAATGTCCTTGACTTCATCACCTTCATGGGCACTTAGCTTTAGGTTCACCTCCATTGGAGTGCTTGCTACTTTAGCATCCTGCAAGTGAAACTTCTTCAACATATCTTGTACATACTTTTTCTGAGTAATGTATATCCCTGAATTAGTGTAAACTAATTCAAGCCCTTGAAAATACTTCAATAAGCCAAGATCATTGATCTTGAACTCCTTCATCATCTGGCTTTTGATATATCTGATTCCACTGACATCATTACCTATAATGATGATGTCATCAACATAAACATAGAGATATATTACCTCTGAATTACTTCTCTTAATTAATAGGGAAGTATCTGCCTTGCTCATAACAAATCCTTGGTCTTGGAGGTATGTAGTTAGCCTGTAATTCCATGCCCTAGGTGCCTGCTTCAATCCATATAAAGCCTTCTTTAATTTGCAAACATAAGTTACCTTCTTAGGGTCTTCATAGCCAGGAGGTTGTGACATATAAACTTCTTCTGAAATCCATCCATTCAAGAAAGCATTCTTGACATCCAATTGGTACATGTTCCAATTCTTTGATGCAGCCACACTTACCAACACTCTGATTGTTGGCATCTTGGCCCCAGGAGAAAATGTCTCTTCATAGTCAATGCCTTGGGTTTGTGCAAAACCCTTGGCTACCAATCTGGCTTTGTACCTATTAATTGTTCCATCAGAATTTCTTTTCAACTTATAGATCCATCTGGATCCTATTACCTTCATAGAATCCTTCTTGGGTACTAACTCCCATGTGTCACTCTCCTTGAGTGCTTCAATCTCCTCATCCATAGCTTCTTTCCATTCTGATTTGGTTATTGCTTCTTCATATGAATGTGGTTCTTCATTGGACTAATCTTTGGCAAGATAAACTGAATGTTTAGTAACAAGAGATGTGTCATACCCATATTTGATAGGTTTCTTGCTTTCTCTTTGAGATCTCCTGATTGATTGAGTTGATGATTCAGGTATGTCTTCAAGCTTCTTCATCTTCATTTTGCCTTTGGACTTCCATGCTTTGAACTCTTCAAGGTTGATCGTCTGAACTTGAGGCTTCATTCTGAGTAGGTTCCTCCTTTGCAAGTTTTGGAAATTCCTCTTCCAAGTCATAGGGTAGTTTGACCTTCCTGCATTCATTCTCATACCAAGAATCATTTTCATCAAAGGTCACATCTCTGCTTACCATAAATCCCTTGTTGGTAGGATTATAAAACCTCTAACCTTTTTTATTTAAATCATATCCAATGAAAATGCATTTTTCAGCCTTTGGGTCTAGCTTACCTCTTATCTGAGAAGGAATGTGCACATATGCTACACATCCAAATATTTTGCAGTGATCTAATAATGGTCTCTTACCATGCCATGCTTCATAGGGTGTCATACCATCAAGTGACTTAGATGGTAACCTGTTTATGAGATAAGTGGCAGTAGAAACACTCTCTGCCCATAGATAGTTAGGTAATTTCTTCTCATTAAGCATAGATCTAGCTGTCTCAACAATTAACCTATTTCTTCTCTCAGCTACCCCATTCTGTTCAGGAGAATACCTTGTGGTTATCTCTCTTTTGATGCCTCTATCCTACAAGAAGTCTTCAAATTCATTGGAGAAGTACTCACCTCCTCCATCTAGCCTTAGCCTCTTCAAATTCCTTCCTGTCTGGTTTTCAACTAATGCAAGATATTTCTTAAAACAATTAAATACCTTATCCTTGTGCTTCATGAAATATAATACAGTCCATCTGCTATAATCATCAATGAAAGACACATAGTACCTTGATCCAGAGACTGAGGGGTCTTTGCTAGGTCCCCAAACATCTGTGTGTACAAGCTCTAGATAGTCTTCATGCATATATCCTTTCTTGGAGAAGGGTAACCTGACCAAATTGACAAGCACCGCACTTGTAAATCATATGTTGCTTGGATACATTAGGTATCCCAAGCACACATTGGTCCCTGCATATTTGTTTCAAGGTTCTTTCTCCTATGTGCCCTAACCTTTTGTGTCAAATCTCAAGTTCTGAAAACTTTATAACTGTATAGTGCAATATTCTTTGTGTATTCTAGCTCAAAAGTGAAAAGTCTACCTGATTTTTCTCCTTTAGCTATCCTTTTGAATCCATGTCTTGGGTCCTCCACAAATGCTCCATATTGATTGAATCTGACCTGCAAACCTTTCTCTACAATCTGACCAACACTCATTAAGTTCTTTGTAATTTTTGGTACATAAATTACCCTGCTCAACAAATTTTGATTACCATCACAAGTCTTCACATTTCCAATTTTAACCACAGAATGCTTTGTATCATCACCTGTTTGGACTTGGTGTTTACCTTTTGGTTCCTCAAGATCAGAGAGTTTACCTTTTGGTTCCTCAAGACCAGCCACATGATTTGAACACCGTGAATCAATGTAAAATAAGTGATCATCATCTGTACCTGTCTTTGAAGTCATGTTCATGATCAGAAGAGAGTCATCCTGCTCTTCTATGTAGTTTTTGTAGTCCCTTCTAGTTTTGAATCCTCCTTGGTAGTTGCCATTGTAATTGTTGTTGTAGTTGTTGTTGTAATTGTTGTTGTGGCCTTGATGATTGTTGAACCTTCCTCTTGACTTTGAGTATCCACCTCTTTGGTAGCCTCTTGCTCTCTGATTTTTGTAATTCCCGAAACACTCATCTGTGGTATGATTTGATAAACCAAAAATGTTACATAGTGATGAATTATAGGGTCTCCCCCTACCTTGCTTACCTCCTCTGCCCCTTCCTCTTGAAGATCTACCTCTCCCTGCATAGTTTGCTTGGGAGGTAGAGCCTTCATTTTCCACCTTCTTAGTCTTGCCTTTATCCTTAGATTTCTTATCAGTGTATAGGGCAGAAGAGTTGTTACCTTTGGATGTATCTCCACTCTTGGTGAGCTTTGCTTCATGTGTAAATAGTTGACCCATGAGAGTTGTAAGATCTGGAGTGTGCATGTCCATGTAGAGATCCATTGCAGTGGTGAAGCTTTCCCACTTGTCATCAGCCTTGATTCCATTGATTACCTGACTCACAATTTGTTCTTCTTCAACCTCTTCTCCTATGCTTGCTAACTGATCTGCAACATCTTTGATCTTGGTCACAAATGCTGAAACAACTTGCTTAGGTTGCTTCCTTAGTGTTGTGAATTCAATCCACAACTGATTTTTTCTAGCCCTTGTAATGGAGGAAAAATATGATGACAGAGTTTCCCAAGTCTCTTGGGAAGTCTTGCAATTTATGATATGTGGCAAAAGAAAATCAGATATAGAGTTGAGTAAATTAGACCTTGCCAATGCATCCTTTGCACACCATGTGTTGAGCTTTTCTTGTTCTTCCTTAGTTGGCAATCCTCTTGCTTTCAATGAGGGCAATTCCTCATCTCTTGAGATGTATCCATAGAGACTCCTTCCTTGTAATTAGGTCTTCATTCTTAGAGACCAAGCTTGATAATTGTTCCTGTCCAATTTATCAATAAATGAAGGAAACCATCTCCTATTTTACCTTATTTGCTCTGATACCACTGTTGGGAAAGATGAATGGATGATCCAAGAGACTGAGTAGGTACTGCGAAACCTGCTTTGTACCAGCCCTCTTTTGTTTCAGACTTGATTAGTAGACTTCCTTAGCATTCCAATGACACCAAGAAATGGCCTATGTCCTTTGGAAATGATGTGTGTAATGATTGAATCAAAACAGATAACTTCGGAAATCACAAACTCAAGAAAACCTTCTATTTATGTCTTGACACCTACTGAATGTTTTGCTCAGTGGGACCACCACAATAGCAATTGATAAAATTCCTTCTAGGGGTATTTAATTAGCTTAGTAAGCTACCATTTACAAGTGGAATGATGTAAAAAGATAAACTATGCTAAGAGAAATCAATTTAGCAAGATTAGCTATACCCCCGATTTTTTAGGACTGTAGCAGAAATAGACCAGTGAGCACCTTGACGCAGATTTCTCTGCATTGGATGCATAGAATGTCTTCAAATTTTTATAGCATGTAGTAGGCTTCAAGCTGAATCCAAAAAGCTTTAAATCGCTGAATTTGGTGGAGTATTGACCAAGATATGCCCTTGACAAGTTGACAGACTTTTGAGTAGACTAGCAGAGAACACAAAGATGAATGATGTAAATGTGTCTATAAATTAACACTTGTGAACAATCCCATTGGCATGAATAACATTGCCTAATGGTGTAGAGAGGCATAGGCTATGGTATAGTACTCGCACACACTCAATTACAGTAGAATGAAGCTCGGGAGTGAAGTGATCTACCCGCGACTTTTTCATATCCATTTTTATAGGAAATGACTAAAAGTTTGAAGTCAAATTCAAACTTTTGGCTCCCTATGATCAAGCTCCTAAATGCTTGGAGATATTCTCTCAATCAAGTGAGTTACTTTTTCCACGAATCACTTAGGTAGGTGATTACAAAAGATTCTAAGTCAATTTGACTTTTACAATGAGATAAAGTGGTAATTAACCACTAGCATATGTTCCTATGATTCTTCATGTATGTAGAGTCTTCATGATATCTTCCAAGCCAAATGTGTAGGCTTGTGATTTACACCAACAAGTGACAACCTTATGCGATGCTAATTTGTATCGCGTAAGTGGTGCTAATTAGCATCGCTTATGCGAGGCTATCTCGACACAAGTTTATGATGCTTTAGCATCAGTTACACGAAAGGTTTTTGAAGAAAAAATAAAAATATTGGACGCTCTTCAATCGACATCTACATGCATTGGATCCAAGATCTCTCCAACATTCACATTTGCATTGCACATACGAGCTGAAACAATCGCTTACTGAATTGTTGTTTTGTCTAATCCCTATATTATTGTCTCTCTTTCTCTTTCCCTGTCTCCCTTTCTACCTCTTTCTCTCTTTGAATTATCTCTCTCTCTCTCTCTCTGTGTATTGTAGGTTATTCAAGAAGTTAACCAAGCAAAAAATATGGCTAACTATTGTAAGTACAATTTCCATATTCTTTGTACATCATTTGAATTGTGCTATTTTCATTAATAGCATACTCACACTTATTGATATGAAAATACACACTTATACATGAAGATGCATGTTCACACATATACACATATACACATGCACATACACACACATACATGTGCACATACACTTACACATACACATGCTCATGCATATGCACAAACATTTCTACAAACACATAAAAAGACTTGCATGCATTCATTATTGCATATATACATACACATACACACATTAACACATACTTAAATATATGTATATGAACATCCACATGCATGCATATTCACATGGATGCATATACACATGGGTGCAAATGGAAATGCATCCACATGCACATGCATGTTTCATACATATACACATATACATATACATACACTTGTATATGTTTATACACATACACATACATATGCACATACTACATATACACACACATAAACATATATACGCATATCTATGCACATATGTATACACACATATGCACATACACACACATGCACATACATACATATACACATATACATGCACATACACACATATACACATACACTTGCACATATACATGCACATACATACATATACACACACATACACATGCACATGCACATACACATACATACGCATATACACTTACACATGCACATGCACATACATACATATACACACACATACACATGCACATGCACATACACATACATACACATATACACTTACACATGCACATGCACATATATGCATATACACATACACATACGTACATACATACATATAGACACACATGCACACATATACATGCACATATGTACACCCACATATGCACATACACATGCACATACATACATATACATACATACATATGCAGATACATATACACACATATACACATACACTCACATATATACATGCACATACATACATATAGACACATAAACATGCACATGCACATACACATACATACGCACATACACTTACACATGCACATGCAGATACATGCATATACACATATACATTTGCACATACATACATGCACATATATATATACATAGATACATACATATACGTGCATATAGACACACTTACACAAATATAGATATATACCTACATGTGCATCTATACATTTTATATACACACAAGCACACATATATATGAATAAAGTATATAATTAAAGTAATAAAACACATGCTAAATATAAAAAATAATAAAAACCAATAGAAAAAGACTTTTCATTACTTAATACCATACACAAAATTCAAAACATAACTGGAATGAACAATATATATATATATATATATATATATATATATATATATATATCAATGTAAATACATATCCAATGTCATAATCAAGAATCCTAATCATCATCATCATGATCATCGTCATCCTCATCATCATGATCATCCGCATGATCTGATGTATTTATGTGAGCACTCTATGATGATTGAGATTGTCCATTTTGTGTCTCTCTCTCTCCACCTCATCCATATCTGCCTCTCCATAATACTCTTGTATTACATATAACAAACATAAATAAGTAAAACATACAAAACATCCATCAAAATAAAATAATTATATGAGATTTAATAATACTCACAAACATCGATATCCAAAATGTGTAGCATACTCAATCTCATGTTTTGTAGGATATCGACCATAATCCTTTCGCTGCATTGAAACAAATAAAAAAGATTAGTCTCTTGTGTTTTAACTAGAATAAAAAATTTACTTAAAATAACGCATATGCTTACAAATGTAGCTACAAAACCATGATGGCCCATTTGTCCTAAGTGAGATGTGTGGCCGGACTCAACTCTCTTCTTTGTAGCAGCCTGTTTATTTAAATAGAAAAGAAATACTTAAATTAAATATAAATTATTAATAAAACATATGATAATGATAAATATAAACTATTAATTCGTATACCTTATGTAAAGGAAATGACTCTTGAAGATGTAGCTGTCTACAAAAAAACTACCACCTCTCAGGTGGTATGTTAGGTCTTCTCTTATTTTTTTCCACCATACAATATCTCCTGTTATTTTAATCTCAAACAGAAAGAAAGAATCAAAATACATACACATACATACACATATATAGGATGGGCATGCACATATGCATACACTTACACATACATACATACTAAATACATGCACACATACACATACTCACACACACACACATACACACACACACATACATACATACATATATATATATATATATATATATATATATATATATATATATTAATTTGTATAGTAAATATATATATACTTGTATATATATTTATATTTATATTTATATATACTCTATATTTATTGTATATGTATATTTAAACATACATACACACATGCACTTATACATACATACACACACATACACATATCCACATACACATATACATGCAAACATATACACATACATACATGCATACATATACACATATACATACATATAACATAAAGACACATATACATATCCACATATATACATACACACATACACATCCATGCATATACACACATTCTTACAAAATACATGCATTTATCTCACAAGAAAGTGTATTTGTGTATATGTGAATATGTGTGTATATGTAAATTGTATATGTGAATATTTATGTATATAAATAATCAGCTTATTAATATCTAATACCATTATTTGTAGGTTTTGGTCAAACAAACGGAACTCCACCACCCTCTCCTTATCGTGCAAGGACCATATACTATAAGTATATCAAACTTTTAATTTTAAATATATATTTGATAGATACATAACTGATATATGCTTTTGTCTTGTTATAATCAGATTCTTATCAATCAGAGGGCACTCCACCACCTCCTATCCATGCAACGACTTCACATGTGTCCTCCGATAGGAACTATGATCAATTTTACTAGCAAGAGCATATTATATGTTGGTGGAAATCTTCTTGATATGGCACGTATCAAAGACCACGATTGGAATGTATTGAACATGAGCTAGAGTATGGAACATTTGAGCATGCACGACCACCTGGTCAATGTGATAATGCTTGGGTTTGTATTTTTTCTATAAATTAATGTCATTATTTTATTTTAAAACCATATACAAAATCAAAATATTGTTAATATACAGGAATACTTGACGGATGATGATGATGATGATAATATTTTCATACTCAGAATCCTAATATACCTCATACACATCATGGGCTTGTTGTTCATCAATTACAAGCAAAGCTGTCTAGAAATCCTCTACCTCCTAGTTCAGAGACTTGAATGACTAGATATTATCCATTGCCAACTCGTGATCGTTCTCTAGTACAAACATATGATAGAAGAAGATATGGAGGATGGAATAGAGGACCACTTCGTTTAGATGGAGATGTTTTTTTAACAAAAGGGGTATATGATTGTTCCATCCGCTATTACTAGTGTTGGTCGTGGTCTCTTTATTGTAGAGGATTTGTATGTGCCTTTGGACTCTGAAGTCACTCTTATGTGATTTTGTGGTCCTATATGTGGATGGGGAGATTGGCATCGACCTGCACATTATGTTCAAAGCATGAGTACTTGTGGAATATGCTTGAATGCACCGTCCCTTACTAGTAGAGGGATTTCACATGCAAAAAATGAAAGATTATATATCATAGGAATTCTATGAGAACATATAGTGGGATTGACACCTTTTAGATATTTATAGGTCCAAGAAAATACATCCTTATACTCTCATAAAAATGACATGAACTCTTTTTTCTCTTCTAAGGACACATCTTTACCTATATAGGTGAATCTTTCTTTATCCTCTTCTAGGGTTACTATGATTTTCTTTGTTTGTTCTTTGTTATCATATGTGAATCCCTCTTGTGCCTCCTTCTTAGGCATTTGAATCTCTATCTTTCTTTCCTCTACTTTGTAACTCTTAAAATATATAGGCACTTTGAATTCTTCATGTTGTAAATTCTCTTTCTCCAATTTGTTATTCACCTTCCTAGGGTTTTATAGCTAATCTTCTATGGAGAATAGTTTTTTCATTTTCCTCGGAGTTTTCCATTTCTAATTCCTTTGGGCATTGTTCTTTTGAGTCAAAATTAGGCTCCATTTCTATGCTTTCATATTCTTCCTTCTATTTCTTTTCTATTGTTTCTCCTTCTTCTGCCTCTTGGGGTACTACCACGTACATGCTTACTTCATATCCTTCTTCATCTACACATTCATTCATGGTCACTACTTCTTCATTCACCCAAACATACAAGGTTGCTAATATTTCCATCCATCCATGTGGTTCAACTGCTTCATGTGGAAATATCTAAGGCATGTAATTTGGGTCTTTTATTCATATTTCTTCCTCTAGTCTTAATTTTCAATGTTGTAATATTTTCTCCTCTATTTGAGGTGCCTTACAAATCTATAGTTGGGTATCCTAATTCATCCAAGATTGGTCAATAGATCAAGCACAATGGATTGATACATCATCCTCTTCTTTATGTATAGGATTCCATTGAAGGGATGGAACATCCCTATACAAGAGATTTTCGAGATTTATTTTGGTTGTTGCAGCTTGGTGTTGAAGACAAAAGCCATCTCATCCCTAATCTTGAACTAACTTTAGTTGTCACATGAATAGTCTTCGTAGGATAATCTCACAGTTGCAAGCCTTCCCAAATTGACATATATCTAGGGTATGTTCAAATTCTACTCCACATATAGTCAAAGTACATTCTCAAGGAGTGCTCAAGGTTCTTCAACATGATCATCTACCAATTTTAACTTCATCCTAGTTGGTCGTAGGGTTGGTTTTCCCCATTTCTCCAAAATCTCTTTGGTAGATATTCCTACTCTAACTCCAGTATCTAATATGGCCTTGGTCATATATCTTAAAAATGTAATTGGGAGATAGGTATTTCCTTCATCTGCTTCACTAATGTCTCCAACTTTATCAATAGGTATCTTTATAGTTGGTGTTCCTTCCAACTTTTCTTTCTTAGTTGGTGTGCTTCTTCCTCAAGATTCGATTGATTTACCAATTTTTTTCATAGGTGGGCCTTCACTTGCAAAAGTTCTTCTAGGGTTATAGAACATTGAACTTCCACTTTCTTGAACTCAAGTAGAGTGGTCGACACTTTCTCTCGTGTTCGGTTGTCCCTCTTGTATGTTATTATTTGGCCATGAAAGAAATCTAATTTCTAGTCATATTCACCTATATAATTTGGATATGTAGTTAGGAAGATAGTTTCATCTCTATTTTGATCATGATTTGTCAAGTTCTCCGAGTTTAATTCTTGCCATACCATAGGTTGGTTCATTCAACCATCTAGTTCTACAAAAGGTTGCATATATCTTTTGATTTTCTTCTAGCTCTCTTCTTGGTCTCTAGCCCATAACTCATGTGGCCAATTCAGCTCTACTTCTGGAATCACAGTCTTTTTCCATGGTCCCAAAATCTAATATTTCTTCATTGTCCCAAGTTGTTCTAATTCCGTCTATTGTGAGTTATGGTTTCCTAAACATCTCTTTAATGTTTCTTCTGGAATTCTCATTTTCGGGAGGTTGGGAGTTGCTTATTTTAGCATAGTGTGAGCAATTTTGATCAATTTTTTACATATCTCTAGTCTTTCTTTCTCACGAAATCCTCTTGGGTAATTTTCATTATATTGCTCTAGACTAGGCCATATCTCTATTCTAGATTGATAAGATTTTAACCACATTTTAAAATCTTGAGGCATCAGATCTGCTAGAATTGTTCCTACATGTTTCATCATTTGGTTTTCCTTCACCACATTCGTGTCCTGATCGGCTGGAAAAGTTTGCTTTGCTTTGGATTCTTTTATTGATGGACCCTTCTCCTCATTAAAATTCTAAATCCACTTGTTTTGTATTATCTCTCGTCTCAGTTTTCATTTTACAGCTTTCTTCCTCTTTGAGGTTTTTGATGATTCTTTAGAATCTTCTACTACTTGGAGTGAACATTCTATCTCACTCTCCTTTTTGGGACTCTTGCATCTTTGAATTCCTAGGTTTCCTTTGGCTTTGGCTTTGATAATGGATTTTAAAGGCATGGTGTATTGTTTATCACTTCTTGAGGAATCTATTACCTTGATGAAATTGATCAGAGATGTAGGAGATGCTTTAGAAGGATCCTTAGGATACTCTCTAAACAAGTGTTTTTTTCCACTATCATGGCAACCCCTTCCCAAACCTTTGATGTGGTGTGTTGTACAACATCGTGCACTCCCCAATGAAATGGTCTCCTCCACATTTATAGCAAGTGTGATAGTTGCAGGTAGTCTTGATGTTGGTCTTCATGGAGCTTAGGCTCTTGGTGATGCATACATTACATTGGCATATCTAGATCCACATGAATTTCCATAGCCATCATGTTCCTAAGATTGTTGCTCATAAGAAGATTCATACTCTACGAGACTTTCATCATAGACATATTAATCTTCACAGCTTTTTTGTAGCCTTGATTTAAGTTGTTTGTATAAATCATTGGTTCCATAGGAACTACAACTCTCTCAAGGTTTTCTTTTCATGTGTACTTGATAGGTACTACACTCTGAGGATGTGGGGGTTGTTTCCCTAGCACGGGGTTGAGGTTGGTTGTATCATTGATACTCATACAGCCTTGGATCCATGGGTGGTCCTTTATATGGAACATATTTTCGAGCCTCCCTAACTTGTTCTCTTGGTGGGTATCCAAATGGCCTATATTTTTGTGGTGGCAGTGGCCTAGATTGCCTATTATAAGGACAATTTTCTGTGATATGATTGGTGTCTCTTTGTTCTATGTGATAGAAGAGGTTAGGCCTTGTGGCGGTTCCCTATTGCATTGATATGGATGCAAGGAAAAAATTCGTCCTCTTGCACAAGCATGAGATGGGTGGTCTCCTTCACAATGCACATACCTTCTTAACATGGGCATTTTCATGGGTTGTCTTTGATAAGGTTTTTGGCCCTATTGGTTTTGATCTCTTGGTTTTTTTGCCACTAGATCCACTAATTCCTCAAGGTTGTTAGATTTGGAAGAGGTATTACTTGCAGTATCATCAGACTTGATTGAGTTTGTCGAAAATCTTCAAATCATCAACTAAATTGTCCTCCAAGTCTATGCACTCTCTTAGACATCTGTCCAACATTTGTAAAAATTTCACATATACCAAATTTTTCAAGTTTCCATTGGTTAGTCCATCCAAAAACATTGATATCTTTTTTTGTTGTGTGGGTCTTTTGGCCATGGGGCATCTCGCGACATATGAAATGAATCTCTTGGCTGCTAGTCTCATTGATTCATTACGTGCTTGTTTGAAACTATGGATCAAGGAGGAGAAATTGTGTTTCATTCCCCTCTTCGTAAATTCTCCAATGAATTCTTCAAAGAGTTACTCCATATTAGCAATGTGGTTGGGGTCCAAAGGTTAAGAACCACTCAAAGAAGTTAGAGTCAATGTAAATCCAAAAGATTCATCTTGGATAAATAATTCATCTACTTTTTCTACATGCAACTATTGTTCTCTTCCATATGATCATAAGAACCATCATAGTGATTCCTTATGCAATTGGCTACCTGAATAGGTCTTAGCCTTCTACCCATTCGAGGAGGTCTATTCATAACTTGAACCACAGAATGCACACCTTCTCATCTACCTTGTGTGGGCCTTAAGGGAAAGGGTGTAATTTTCATCATCTCACTTCACAAATGAGTATTGGGTATGGTGTTATTAAATGGCATAATGATGTGAAAGTGGTCGGATTGGGACAACCTACTTGCTAGTTTGAACTATGAAAGGATTCTCTTGACTTTGTTACTACCCTTGGGAATTTTTGGATGTGGTTTCCTCATGTTGGGTGGGAATAGTAGAAAACCGAAGTACTATAGTCTAGATTTCTCAAGATCATT
The DNA here is from genome assembly GCA_020310875.1 of Ceratopteris richardii. Lineage (NCBI taxonomy): Eukaryota > Viridiplantae > Streptophyta > Polypodiopsida > Polypodiales > Pteridaceae > Ceratopteris > Ceratopteris richardii. The sequence continues at coordinate 77,517,702 of CM035441.1, read as the reverse complement.
AACTACCCAATACCTTCTCTTCTTTTCATCCAGATAAGTGACTTTGGAAGATTCTTTAGGATCATGAAATTCATAAATGGTAGTGGGGTTGATATTATTTCCCCTTATATGTGAAGTGGCTAGCTAAAATTTATTAGTTCCAACTATCAAGTAGAATTCCATCAAGTGGAGGACATGCATGTATACATTGATAATCTATACCAAGATTGTTGATTATCTTCTTCATTTCATCATGTGAGGTAGGAAGAATATTCTGACAAGTAAGAACTTTTCAGGTAATAGCCTATAAGTTCATGAAAAAAAGGCATATTAATAAAAATAAACGAATAAATACACACACACACACACATATATATATATACATATATATATATATATACATATATATATATATATATACATATATATATATATACATATATATATATATATATATATATATATATATGTGTGTGTGTATATATATATATATATATATATATATATATATATATATATATATATATATATATATATATATGTGTGTGTGTGTGTGTGTGTGTATATATATATATATATATATATATATATATATATATATATATATATATATATATATATATATATATATATATATATATATATATATATATATATATATATATATATATATATATATATATGATGTGTATGCTTATTTGTATGTGTATGTGGATGCATATATGCATGCGCATGCATATACATATGTGTATGTGTATATGTATGTATGTGTGTATATGTGTTTTATATGTGTATATGTATGTATGTATGTGTATGTATGAATGAATGAATGAATGTGTATGTATGTAGGTATGTATGTGTATGTATGCATGTTTATTTGTGCATATTTGATTTCATCTTTAATATTCTTTTTGTTTATTATGGTTTGTAGAATTTTGTATAGATATCTAGACCACCGAATCATTTGGATGTCTCCCGTTTTATACTCAATCAATTACCTACCTTGCTAAGCAATACTTACATATTTGTTTACAAATTTAAAGTATCAGTTAGCTATGGAGGTATTAGGTAGTTTGAAAAATAGGAGAAGCAAATCCATTTGGAAGATTTTGAAAGATGGATGAATAGTTTTAAAGGGTGGGTGGACAAAAAGAATCCATTCAATGCAAGTTCTTGTTCTTACCTTAGCTAAGGTAAAAAGAGGAAGTTGCATTGAATGGATGCTTTCTTTCCACCCATTCTCTAAAATTATTCTTCCATCCTTCAAAATCTTCGAGATAGATTTGCTTCTCCCATTTTCCAAATGAGCTAATACCTCCATAGCTAACTGATACTTAATATTTGTATGCAAAGTTCATAAAAGAGTTAGCAGCACATGTATTAGGTCGACTATAATAGGAGAAGTAGATGTGTTAGGAAGATTTTAAAGACTGGGTGGACAATTCCAAAGGCGAGATGGACAAAATATCTACATTCGATACAGGTATGTATAATTTGACCTTAGTCTCATAACATGTGTATGTGTGTGTGTATGTTCATATGTGTGTATGCATTCATGTATATATATGTGTGTATGTCTATGTATGTATGTATTTATATGTATATATGTATGCATGTATATATATAAATAGATAGAAAATTAAAAATTATACCTTATTAGTGTCGAAACAAATACATTACTCCATCCAAAATGATTTTGAAGCTTGAGAGTAAGTAAGCTCTCACTTAGTCCTGTCAAATGACTCCCTTCATATACATGCTTTAGACATTCCTCTCGAAGATATTTCTTATTTTTAGAAATATCAATGCTCTCACTATCTTTTTGATAGTAATCCTCAATAAAATCTTCCATGCCATCATCTTCATCATTGTCGCACAAATCTTGTACTTTATCTTCTTTGAATATAGGTCTTTCAACCTTGCATATTCCACATAATCACTTTTGCATAGCCTCCTCATAGAAGCTTCTGATAAATGAGGTCTTACTATCAACTGTGAATGGTGTGGTCGAATATCATCAACATCATACATTGGAATCTGCACACATGAAAAAAAATCATTAGTATTCCATAAATAAATGAAAATTAAACTTTAAATATAAAATTAAAAATGTAAGTTATTAAATATCGATAGAAAGTTTTCATTATCTCTCTAGCTAAAAGGTGCTCTTCGAGGTCTACAACATCCATAATTCACTAATAACTCATCACAAGCATGTAACGAAACCTGATGCTAAACCCTCTAAGAGAAAACCATGTACCTATAACTATGTCGATTCAACCAAAACTAAAGAGGAGATAGACAAACTCTTAGCAACTAGATTTATATATGAGATCGAACACATTGAATGAGTTTCTCCTTTGGTTTTTGTAACAAACAAGAATGGGAAGCTTATGGTTTGTATTAGCTTAAAAAAGTTCAATGCTATCATTCAAGATAGATATCCATTACCCATTACATATCATCTTTTGGAAAGAGTAGCAAGCAAGGAAATGTACATCTTATTGGATGGATTTTGTGGCTATAATAAAGTAGCAATTTCTATGGATAATCAACACAAAACCACGTTTCCTAGGTACCTATACTCACACATGGATCGAGTCATAGGATCAATGCAGCTAGAGACCAAGAAGTTTGGAAAATAAGAAACCTACACATAGTTGTTGGAAGTTGATATTACAAGGAATCCAATGGTATACTTCTAAGATGCATTGAAGATGAGGAACAAAGTAGTCTAGTCAAACAAGCCCATGAGAATCACTGGAGAACACATAAATGAGTTCATCAAACAACTCAAGAATTAAAGAGATAGGGAGTGTATTGGCTAAGCATAAAAAGGGATGTACACGAATATATAACAAATTGTCATATGTGTCAAATATGTGTGCTAGAGGAGCACTCATCTATGTGCTATTTTACAATAGAACCTCAGTGGAGTGAACCACTAGTAGACTTTTTGAAAACACAAACATATCCGGAAGGAGCTAATCTGGCAAGAAAAAGAGCCTTGTAAGAACAAAGTAAAGACCATGAAATTTTGAGAAAGTCACTATTCAAATGAGGAAGGGATAATCAACGATGATTGTGTGTTCATGAAGGAGAATACCTTCACTGTGCCTGCTGGAGCAGCTAGAGGTCATTTTTCAACCAACAAGACTATTAAAATGGTTCTCTTTGTAGGCTTATGGTGTCCAATACTACACATGGATGCAAAATGTATGTGCAAAGATGTGACATATGTCAAGGAACTAAGTATCCAATATGAAGAGATGATATACCTTTGAGACTAATGATCACTACAAGAGCTTTCTCTAGATGGGGAATAGACTTCATAGGACCCATTAATCCCCTTGAAAGAGGATCTCATGCCGAGTATATAATAGTAGCAACTGACTACTTAGCAAAATGGGAAGAAGCCAAAGCCAAGAAAAAAGCTGCCCAAACAACAAAAACATTCTTATTTGAAAACATTTTCAATAGATTTGGACTTCCTATTGAGATAGTGAGTGATAGAGGTATGCTCTTCATAAATGAAGTCATCAGGTCATTAAGGAATGATTTTATGGTGATTCACAAAACATTAGCACCCTATCTCCCACAAGAAAATGGACAAGTAGAGAGTTCAAATAATTAAATTATTGTTTTCAATTCTTACAAAAATAGTTAACAATGGAAGATTTGACTAGGATAAACAATTGCATTAGGCAATTTGGGCATATCATGTAGCTTATAAAATGGATATTGAACCTACACCTTTTAATCTAGTTTATGGTCAAAATGCAATCCTACCAATTCATTTCTTGATTCCTACTCTACAAGTAGCACATAAATATGAATGAAAAGGACATGACATGTCTAACAAATCAGACCAAATAGAGAAACTGCATGAACCTAGATTACAAGTGGTACTAGACATTTATGCTATTAAAATATGATAAGAGGCCTATTATGATGCTCACATCAAAGATAAAGGTCTAAGAGTTCGAGACTTAGTGCTCATTTACACTTTGAACAACATCGTATAATACTTCAACAAAGAGTAAATGGTCCTTTGATTATAAATTATGTCTCCTCACGTGGAGCTATTAATCTAGCCTTACATTAGATGGAGACATATTACCAAACAACATAAATGGTTTTAGAGTGAAAAATACAGGGATCCCTTGATGAAACAAATGTCTACCAAAATCTTATGAGCACAAAACAAAAAAAAAGAGGAGGAGAGAATAAGAAAAGAACTAAGAATAGAAGCCATAGAAAGAATTAAGAAATGTAAGGAATGGATCAAAGAAAATGATGAGAGATAGTTATGGGGTGAAGAACCCATTCCTATGGTTAGTTATCATATCACAAACATAACAATCTTGGGAAGCCAAGCAAGATGACCTTATCTAAACGTAGTGATTGGAAAGGAAGAACATCATTTGGTGGATTCCTTAATACACATAGGACAATTCCTAAGTATTGGTGCAACTGGATCCATGCCTATAGACTTGGACATTTGGATATTTACCTCTATATACTCACATGCAGTCACATATGACTACCCACATTTTAAAATTAATCGTTACTCATTGTGAAAGTGCATATGTAAAAAGCACTTGCACTCACATGGAGTTTGGAGAAGAAATTACGAGATTTATTTGGTGAGGTTGATGGAAGATGGAAGTCCTAAATTTTAGGTAAAATTTTTTGGTAGAGTTTGAATTTCAAAATTCAAAATATGTATCCAACTTTAGCTATAAAAGAAGGCACAAGAAACTTGTGTGATGAGGGGCTAATTTGGAGAGATATTCATAGGGATTTCAAGTGTATACTGAGCTCACACTATAGCTCTACCATTTTGCCTCATATTGTGCAATCATTCATTGCCAATATCATTGTACTTTATGTGCAGTAATACATACATTTTGGTTATGTTTCATTTTCTCTTCTCTGTCATGAACCACTTAGAATAGTGAGCTTCTCTGATCCATTTCTCAGTGAATACTTCATTATTTTCAGTGACTTGCTAAAGAGTATTTAGACAATCTATTTCCATGCTACAAATTTTTCTCAATTGCTTTAGTCATTATTGATTAGTGTGCGAAATAGAGCTCTCTGGTCTGGATAATATTTAGCTCCTTAAAAGTCGGGATACACCCCAAAGTTGCTATGGACTTTCTCATTGCAAAGTTTATTTTTTCAAGTGAAATAACTTGTGAAAGTTAGCTACCTTAGTCAATTAGATAGAACCAAAAGGATTTTGCCATTTGTTACCAAAAAGAAGTATTGTTCATTTCTCTGAGTGGGTGTGGTGACCAAAATAACAAGTTTTTGGCTCATAGTGAAAATCCAAGTTATCATTTTTTATCCAATGTTTTGAGAATTATTTTCCAAAGTACTTGTAAGATTATTTGTGGTTCCTAGAAAGCTCAAGAGGACTAATTTTCACTCCTCAATGCGTTTTTGGCTAGTGAGAAGTAGGAAATTGTAGCACCATTTCATCTTTGGAAAGTGTCGACCATCTCTTCCACCTATGCTATCAGAGCAACATCAAAGTAAAATGGGAGATGGATTTCTACCTTTCGTTGATAAATTGGACAGGAGAAACTATTGAGCATGGTCCCAAAGGATGAAGGCTTACCTCCAAGGAATAATCTTTTATGGATACATCTCTGGAGATGAATAAATGCCAATCTTTAGAAGCAAAAATCAACCTACTAAAGAAGAGCAAGAGAGACTAGCTGCATGGTGTGCAAAGGATGCTCTAGCTAGGTCTTACATACTCAATTCAATCTCTAATTTTTTGTTACCTCATATTAGAAATTTTAGGACTTCCAAAGAGACTTGGCATGTACTATCTTCATACCTCTCATCAAATACAAGCACCAAAAAGAACCAGTTTTGGATGGAGTTTACAACCTTGAAGAAGCGACCAAAGAAAAGTTTAGCTTACTATGTGACCAGGATGAAGGATGTAGCTGACCAACTAGGGACTACTGGAGAAGAATTAGAAGAGGAGGAGATAGTAAGGAAAATCATAAATGGCATCAAGGGTGATGACAAATGGGAGTCGTTTACCACAGCAATGGACCTATATATGGACATACAGATACCTGACCTCAATACATTGATGCGAAAACTCTTCACACATGAGATAAAGCTAAAAAAGAATGGATATATTTATAGCGATAATCAGTCTTCTACCCTTTATAGAGATAAGAGTAGGAATAAATATAAAGGCAAAGGCAAGAAGAATGAAGAAGATGCAAGTACCTCTCAAGTGAATTTTATGAGTAGAGTAAGAGGTACTAGAGGAGGGGGCATAGGAGGAAAGCAAGGTAGGGGGAGACCATATAATTCCTCACCTTGCAACATTTGTGGCTTGATCAATCATATTACAAATGAATGCTTCAAGAACAAAAAGAATCAGAGGCGAAGAGGCTTCCACAGAGGAGGCTATGGAAAAACAAGATGCAAGTTCAATAATAGAGGAAACAATTAACATCACAACTACAACCAAGGGTTCAAAAACAACTATCAAGGACGCTTTAGAGGAAAGAGAGACTACAACAGTTATACAAATGACCAAGAGGATTCTCTATTGCCAATGAATATGACAACCAAGCAAGGTCAAGATGATGAATATATATTCTTTATTGACTCTGGTTGTTCCAATCATGTAGCTCGCAATGTAGCATTATTCTCTGACCTTGAAGAACCTAAAAGGAAGCATGAAGTCCAAAGAGGTCATGACACTAGGCAATCAGTAAAGAAAATTGAAAATATTAAAGTATATGATGGTAATATGAAACATCTAAGCAAAGTGTTGTATGTGCGAACAATAACCAAAAATCTAATCAATATTGGAAAAATTGTTGAGAAGATTTTAAAGGTTAGATTCATAAGACATGGAGAATATGTGGAGGACCCTCAACAAGGCTTCAAGAAGATTTCAAAAGGTGAGAAATGGCATAGACATTTTACCTTTAAAGTTGAAGCTACAAGGAACATTGCTCTCTTCAAATATAAGCACCAAACCCTATTTGAATTAGAGATATTCCATAAGAGACTAGGTCATATAGGTGAAAGCACATTGAGGCAAATATGCATGGATCAGAGTGCGCTTGACATCCCAAATGTTTCCAAGAAACACATGATTTACAAATGTGGAGCATGCCAATTTCGCAAGTCACATAGACAACTATTCAACAAAAAAGGATACATGTATGAAGATTACTTGGAGCTTGTATACATAGATGTGTGGGGTCCTAGTAGAGAGCCATCAAATTTAGGGTCAAGGTATTATGTTTCATTTATAGAGGTCTATACTAGGTGGAAAATAATTTATTTTATGAAGCATAAAAATGAATTCTTCACTTGTTTCAAGAAGTATTTGGCATTGGTTGAGAATCAAACAGGTAAAAGTTTGAAGCGGTTGAGATCTTATGGAGGTGGTGAGTATTTCTCACATGAGTTTGACTCCTTCTTATAGGATAGAGGTATAAAGAGAAAGATCACAACAAGGTACACCCCTGAATAGAATGGAGTGGTAGAGAGAAGAAATATATTAATAGTAGAGGCGGCAAGTTCTATGTTGAATGAGAAAAAACTTCCTAATTACCTATGGGAAGAAGCTATTTCCAAAGCTACTTACCTAATCAATAATTTTCCATCCAAATTTCTGGATGGGATGACACCTTATGAAGCGTGGAATGGCAGGAAACCCACATTGGACCATTTTAAGATCTTTGGGTGCATTGCTTATGCACACATCCCTTCAGAGCTTAGGGGAAAGCTTGATCCAAATTTTGAAAGATGCATATTTATTGGCTATGATCAGAATTAGAAAGGATATAGATTATGTAATCCAACTAACAAAGGATTTACAGTTAGTAGGGATGTAGTATTTGATGAAAACATCTCTTGGCTTGAGGATGATTGCAGGAAAATAAATCTACCCTATGTTTGAAGAATGATTTTCCAAATCTAACAAAGGAAGAACCATATACATCTAAAGATATCAATTCGAAGGATGAAGAACAAATCAATCTTGAAGAATTCAAAGCTTGGAAGTTAAAGGGCAAAGTAAAGATAAAAAAATTGGAAGACATTCGAGATTAATCCAATCAATCACTTAGAAGATCTCAAAGGGAAAGCAAGAAACCTATAAGGTATGGCTATGACACGTCACTAGTCACCAAGCATTCTATTTATATGACTAAAGAGTCTATGTCAGAGAAACCATCTACATTTGAAGAAGCTAAGAAGAAGGAAGAATGGAGAGAAGCTATGCAGGAGGAAATTGAAGCACGTCAAGAGAATAGAACTTGGCATTTGGTTCCGAAGAAACCATCCATGAAGATGATAGGATCTAGGTGGATCTACAAAGTGAAAAAGAAGTGAGATGGCACAATCAATAGGTATAAAGCAAGGCTGCTAGCAAAGGGGTTTGCTCATGCCCATGGAGTGAATTATGAGGAGACCTTCCTACCAACGGCAAAGATGGAAACTATCAGAGGTTTAGTAAGTATTGTTGCTTCAAAGAATTCGAACTTGTACCAATTAGATGTTAAAAATGCATTTCTTAATGGATGGATCTCTAAAGAGGTCTACATAGCTCAACCACTAGGATATGAAGGTAAAGACAAATCTGATTATGTATGTAAATTAAGGAGGGCATTATATGGTTTAATGCAAGCTCCTAGAGCTTGGAATCATAGGGTTCTTATATACTTGTAGGATCAAGGATTTACACCAAGTGAAGCACACATTTCTGACTAATTTAGAGGTTATTTATCTATGTGTTTATGTGGATGATATCATCATTACAAGGAATGATGACAATGGTATCAAGGAGATCAAAGCTCAAATGAACGAAGATCTTAAAATCAGTGACCATAGATTGTTAACTTATTTTCTTCGTTTAGAGCTATATTCATAATTTGGTGTTTTCATTACTCAGAGAAAGTACATCAATGACATGTTAACTAAGTTCAAGATGGAGAATACAAAAATTGCAGGTACATCTATGGAGTTCAATTACACACTCAGCACTTATGATGGGGAGCTGCTTGAATACATCATAGGTTACCAAAGTCTTGTTTGGAGTCTCAATTATGCAACCCTAACAAGAGTAGATATATGGTTTGGAGTACGTTTATTGAGTCAATTCATGCATATAACAAGAAAATCTCACATGGAAGCTACCAAAAGGATCTTAAGATATCTGAAGGGCACCATAAATGAAGGACTAGTTTATCCATTACATCTTTCTTGGAAATCAAGCTATATTGGGATGCAGATTGGGCTGGCTCAAAAGATGATAGGCGGAGCACCTCTAGCTAATTATCTTTTGAAGGGTCTAAGTTAATCTCATGGTTACCAATGAAACAACCAATTGTGGCATTGTCCTCAACTGAAGCTGAATATAGAGGCCTAGCAAATGCAACATCAAGCAATGTGGGTAACACTACTCTACTCAAACTTGGGGTTACTTACATACACACCAATGATCTTTGGAGATAATACTAGCTCACTACATTTGGCTGCTAATCATGTGTATCATGCAAGGACTAAGCACATTGAACTGCATTAGCACTATGTGAGAGAAAAGCTACTTAGCAAGGACATAAAATTGTCCTATGTGTCTACACACCTAGAATGTGCAGATATGTTAACTAAATTTTTGGATGGAAATAAATTGAACAGGTTCAAGATGATGATTGGATTGCAAGAGATCAAGGAAAGTTAAAGGCCCAAAAATGTTAGGTTGGAGGGGGAGCTATTGCTACAAATGGATCCAAGCCTACATACTTTGACATTTCGATATTTTCCTCTATATACTCACATGAAGTCACATATGACTACCCACGTGTAAAAATTAATCTTTACTCATTGTGAAAGTGCATCTGTAAAAAGAACTTGCATTCATGTGGAGTTTGGAGGAACAATTACAATATTTATTTGATGAGGTTGATGAAGGATTGAAGTCCTTATGCATATTTGAATTACAAATACACGCTGTTCATGCACATGAAAAGAGAGATTATGGTTTCGTTTTCGATCATGAAGGAACGTAGAACCAAGAGAGATAAATTTTTGACCATGAAGGAACGCACAACCATATTAAGGCCACAGATGCATCAATAGAGTGTATCTTGTGCATTTATCAATGTACATGCTCAAAGAATGGTACACTTTAACCATGGATGCATAAGACTTCATTCTTAAATTGAATGTATTTAAGGACTATGACGATTCTAAGCATTAAGTGCATTGACCATATAGTAAATACCTTTAAAATAAAACACATGTTATAGAAAAGTAGAAACCATGCTAAATGGAATTTTTCTCATCAAATCAAGGTACCTTATGTGATCTAAATATGTTTTTCTTGGTTCAACTATCTTCTTTAGAGTTTATACAATATGTATACAACTCCATTCTTTGAATAAAAAACTCTAAAGTCATTTGGCAAGCTTCCAAAATGGCATGTTTGATCATTATTTCTTATAGGTGAATGTGTAGAACTTGATAAACTTCAAACATGTGCAAATCTTTGCTTGGGTAGTGCATTTCAATGCTTTTAAAGTTCTTGGAAGTATTTTCTTGCAAGATCTCCAAGGATATATAAGAATTACTCAAATCAAAGAATATTTGACTTTTTTTTGCATGTCTATGAAGGTCTAACCATCAATTTTTTATAGTTTTGAAGGTGGATCTTCCATCTTAACTAATAATCTTTTGGCATGCTAAAACTTCAAAATGTGGAACGGAACTGTGGTTTGTTGGGACAGATGGATGGACACTCCAAAAAATGAGTTGGTACTGCTAATCCGTGCTTCGTACCAGCCTTCTTTGACTTCAGAGTTGCGTTTTAGGCCCTCTTGGCTTTCCAATGAAACCAAAGTGCCTTTGTACTTTGGAAATGATGCAAGTAATGATTGATTCAAAACAGACTACTTCCCAATTCACAATTCAATGAAAACCTTCTATTTTGGTTCACACACCTCTTGCTTGTTAAGCTCAGTGCTTCGAGTACAATAGGAATTAAAAAAATTCCTTTTGGAGATATTAAATTAGCTTAAAGAGCTAATGATTCCAGAAGGAATCACTTAAAATGATTGACTATACATAGAGCAATCAATTTAGCAAGTGTAGCTTTACCCCCCCTTTTTTAGGACCTCTCTAGAGAATGATGAGTGAGCACATCGACCCGCTTTTCTCCTTATTCACTGAATGAAATGTGTTCAACATTTGTCAATGTTTAGTAGACTTAGCGATGATTCAAACAATCCATAGAACATTGGAAATGGTGGAGAAATGATGGAGATATGAGCAATACGAGACGCCTATTTTGAGTGACTATGCGAGAGATATCAATTGATGTAAGCAATGATATACTGTATTATATAACAATGTTGTACATGATTGTTGGCATGATAATCAATGCCCAATGATGGTGCGAAGTGTAGGCTATGAAGTGAGCCTCACTCGCTTACAATATGATCAACTAAAGGCTCAGAATTGAAGTGATCTAATCGCGAGATTTTTCATTCATCTTTTATAGATGCTTCATTTAAAATTTGAATTTGAATTCAACTTTGGCTCTCACTAAAACGTTATCCAATAATCTAGGAGATATTCTCTCTAAGAGACTCGTATCTTTCCTATCCATCCAACTCCACGAGTTTAGTGGCTTTTACAAATATTGCTTCAAGTCAAATGGACTTTTACAAATGGTCAAAGATAAAGAATCCATAGCAATGGTTCTCATGGTTCTTCAATCAATTTCACATGAAGTCTTCTCATGTATAGCCAAGTGTGTAGGTTTGGCACTTGTACCAACATGGGTTCCCATGATAGCCTATGTAAAAATTCTATAACTTAATGATAATGTTTAGGAATTGCCTTAGCTTGTGGTTAAGATTAGTTTTGATCACCCAAATTGTTGTAAATGGACGAGTGATACGTGCACTTTAACTTGTATAGGGGCTCACCCATAGAGGAACACATGAGGGTGTGAGAAACACCTACCTTGAACATTTTCTTGTACTCTTAGATGAGGAGGTCATAGTGCCTTCTTTTTAGCATGCTATTTAGGTGAGGGAGCAAGTGCATTAGAGGGCTACATGGATACATGTGGGTGCACGTGCATAGACACATGCACAATCTCACCATTGATTCATTCTCATGCACACAAACATGAATCTTTTTGGTAAACAAAATATACGAAGAGGGCTCTCTTAGAGTCACACTCTCTTTGAATCTCCCAAATTAGAGAAATATTTCATATCTCATGGGATCTTTCAAAGGTTTGGTAGTTAATGTTATGTCCACACAACAAGCTACTAAAGGATAATCTACAAATGAACCTTTCTAATCTACAGGATTATCTGAATACCATAACTAGACCCACAAGGGGTGTGATATGCACATATTCACACAACTCAAACCCTATATATAATTCTAATCCAATGTGGTGCATGTCCTTGGACACTTCCAAGTTCCCCTCATGTGGATAGTTTGCGAAGGTCAAAGAATGTGGTATCATATGGATAGTTAATGAAATGTGTCTTCTCCTTTGAGGTATACCTCAAGGTGGTTCCAAAAGAAGCTTCTCCCAAGACCAAGGTGTCCAACCCTTAGGATCAATTATCCATAAGGTTGAACCCCTGCAAATGGGAGCTCAAGTGATTGAATAACTCAACAATTTAGAACATAGACGTGGATTGAGTTTCCCAAGGGTTGATTAAGGGATCTTCGACGCTTAAATCCATACCCTTTGTCTCTTGGACGTATAAATATATAACGTTCTCCCTAAGGAGGATTTCAAAGAATTTTACAAAGCTTTGGACTTACTTCCTTTTTTGGATTGATTTCATTCAACATTTCTTATAGCTTCCTTATACATAGGTGGAAACTCCTTGTTCATTGCATCACTCCCAAGGGGGATTTGTTGATTTATTTCATTAATGATGTGTGTGAACACACTTAAGAATGTCAATGAAGTTTTTTCTCTCTTTAGGAGATTTTTTTCCCTTGTCTTGTACATAAGCCTATAACCCTAACTTATCAATTATCTTTGTAGGTTTACTTGGTATTACAACTAACATCATGTTTTTCTCCAAGCTTCTTCTTCTTACTTATGCTATTCATGTCCTTCCACATTCCTCAAACTCCAACAATGAAGAGGTTGCGATTATCTTAGAAAACATGGCCTCATGAGTATGTAGTGTTCATGATTCAAGCTATAGATGAGTGAATTTGGGATATTATGGTTTCTAATCTCAAAAATCAAAAGCAAGATTTTGAAGATACATGCAATGTTGGCATAATAGACATGGAGTCTATGGATGTTGTCTTGGGAAGAGAATGGCTTTAGACCCTTGGATCTTCAATCACATATAGTAAGCAAAAAATACAGTTTGTAATAAACTAATAATGGAGTTATATATGTGATATGAGGTGAAGATGATATACTGATTACTCCTTTGATTTATTAAATATAACTCAAGAGAATTGTAAATAATCATCAAGCAAAACATTTTATGCTTCTTCTTGATGCAAATACACAAATTAATACAAACCAAGTTTCTTATGTTTTGACTCCAAGTTCAATAATTGTTTTTAAGTAAAGTTTAAAGGTTATTGCATGCATATAGGGGATGTATTCCTCGGGATCCCCTCATGGATAACCACCTCCAAACGGAAGTGTTGACCATGGTATGGACTTAATTGAGGATACAAACCTTTATGTTTACCCCAAACAAAATCTACATATCCCAACAGGCAGGAGTTGAAAGAAACTAAGAGAGTACCTTAAAAACGTTTTGATTAATCCTAGTTAGCCTGCATGGGTGACATCAATCCTCTTAGTCAAAGGGAAAAACCGATTGATGCACCTATGCATAGACTATCAAAAGTTAAAGAATGTGCCGATAAAAAATAAATTTTTCATGGCTTACCTTCATGAATTAAGTTTTGTATGTCTTAGGTTCATGCCTTTCCAAGAAGGTATGATAATTTTGATTTTCTAGTCATGCCGTTTGGAGTGTTACAAAATCTGAAAAACTTTTTGAAGTGTTAAATGCAAACACGTTGTATGGTATGGAATCAAACTGCAACTTCTTTGCCACACAAATAAAATATCTTGGTCATATAATCTCTTGAATTCAAGTTTAATTATATCAATCCAAAGGTTCCATTAGCTCCTAAAGTTGGACCTTCAGTCTAGACATAAATCCATAAGTAAAAACACCTATTGTGAAATAATCTATTTCCTGCTTCTAGTATGAAACATAATAACAAATATTGTGGTCGCAAAATAATGTAAAACGTAACTCCAAAAATATAAATATTAAAGGCACATCATGAGAATGTCCTTGAAAGTTCTTATGTTGAAGTCAATTGCACTTTTTTGGTCTCGAGTCTTTAGAATAATTAGGATTCCTAATATTCTCCATATGGGTAATGTGGAAGCTCTTTTACCGAGCTCTTGCATATATGAACCAAGAGTTCTAATAATGAATGCCCTCAATAAACGCATGTAGAATTTTGTATTTCAATAAGATAGATGATCAATTGATAAAATGGGAGTTTTATTAAGATTTTATTCTCTTTACAATTCCTAGCTCATGAACTTGTAATCTCTTTCTAGGGTGATCTATTCCTCTTCCAGCTTATGTCTTTGGATCACGAAAATCATAGAATTTCTAAATAGAGGGACATTTTTTACATGTTTCTTTTAACCTAACAGGGTAAGGGATCTATCAGCAAAAAAATCCATTGAATATTTTTTTAGATTGACCACACATCTCTACTTTTATGTATTCCAGAATCCTTATCTCTAATGATGTTCCAAAGTTCTAGAGAAAAGCCCATTATTTAACAGAGCATAATCTTTTATAAGAGGTCTTCATATGCCTCTTGATAATCCTTTGCCTAGTGTACCGTACCATTTTTCTCCTAAGACACTTAAAGGACGTGTTTGATGTCCTACTGTGAGCTCTAGCATTAATTTACAAACATCTATGGAGGATCTACCAAAATAGATCTGCATTTTTTATGTGGATTAGACGGTGGAAAATAAACTAAAACTCAAGCCCTTATCGAGATAAGATCATTATGTGTACCTTGTATGGTTGAGAGTTTTCTAAATCACCTCTTTCAGATAGATTTAGGGCTGTAGGCAAATCTACATTTTAAGGAGAAATCTATGAGCATTGAAAGCAGATTCGAGGCCTCATATATTGTTATTAGATATAGGAACGGGATTGCATAGAAGCCCTCCATAGCCTATAAAGCCTTAGTCCTTTTTGAGATTTTCATTACGACTAACGTGAAATATTCTGATGGAGAACTTTTGTACTCTACTTATGTTCTTCGAAAGAACATGTTCAATCGCTTGTAAATTTCAATGCAAGATTAGAATTTTGCGGTTGTAGCAGTGAACGAAACTTCTTGATCCACTTCAAAACGAGAGATTTTGAAGGCATATCATGAAAACTACCTTTAGAATTTCTTATTATTGAAGTGAATCACACTTTTATCTTTTCATAATTTACTAATTAGGAGTCCTAATATTCTTGATGGAGGTCCTTGGAGGGCTCTTCCCCCTCCCCTATGCTAACGATGGACGCCATTGGGAAAGTCACAAAAGCTTGTATTTCAGGAAAAATAAATGCGTTTAGAATGTTTACACACCGACAAGATGAAAGTTTTATGAATGTTTTATTCTCTACTCAATTCTTCATAGTATACTGATGCCAAGCAAAAGTTTTCTGTAAACAGTTGGAAGGGCTTGGTAACTGTTCCTAAGAAGTACATCAAAACTGCGTTATATACATGTTTGTATTATTCATATAAGACCTACCCTCGAAATGTTCACAAGAGTACAATAGTAGGCTCCATTTCCTATGTTTTATTTCCATAAATATAAAGGTAAACATGTCCTCATCCGCTTAGAAACACGTCTAGGCGCTGAACTCGATCTTCTTGATCGGCTACTTCATCGATTAGAGAAGCACGCCATCATGTGTTGCTGCTGTACCCAAAAAACGTATACCTGTGCGAGAGCAATAAACAGAATCAGACGAGCATAAGTTTCCTTCTGATGAGGAATTCCAAAAACTTCCTTCTGATCGAAGTCTGGATGGTTGATCCTCTCAAATTTTTGAACCTTACTATCATGGAGAACAGAGAATGAACACGACCATCATGGAGGAGGAAATGAGCTTCACTATCGTCGTCGCATGAGAGTGGTGTACCATCGTGACGGTGTTCTTCGGACCATCGCGCAGTGTTTTCCGGTGTCGGGAAGAAGGAGGTCGGGCAGGAAGCCGGCACCGAAGTTGGATCAGGCCCCTCTCTGGTGCACCGTTTCCGCTGTCCTGCGAGCGGCGTCTGCGCGTTGAGCGCCTCGCCTGTGCTCTCTGGAGCGTGTGCGATCCTTGTAGGGCCCCTTGCCCCTCGGAAGTGTCGAGACGTGCGTGCGTACGCGTGGGATCGTAGGCGTCGGGAAAGAGACGATCGGATACCGCAGTGAAACATGGGATGCAGACGAAGCTCGAAGATACAATCGGAAATGAAACTGAAGCCTCCAATAAAATGAATGATACAAAAATAGGCTGCAACAGTGCGGGCCGATGGTACAATAAAACCGCTACAGTGCGGTGCGATGATACAATATGAAAGCCACCGCTACAGTGCAGGCCGCCTAGTATATTCTAGATCCCTCGCTACAGTGCGAGAAATCGCCCACGGGATTTTGCTTCGGCAGTCTTCAAAACTTTTCTTTTCTTCTGTCTTCGGTCAATACTTTACTTCAAGTCTGCTTGGCAATAGATTTTCTTCTCTTTACTTCAGAATCCAGCAATCACTTCATATAATATCTCCAAAATCATCAACCTGGAGGAGACGATCCACAAGGGCAATCCACACGATGGGGTTACTCTTTTCTTCAATCTTCAATCACTTGATATACTTCATAAACCTGCATGAACCTCGAGGAGACGTTTTGTAACAGCAATCCACGGGGTGGGGTATAAATCATTATTAGCATCTCTTGAAAAGAATGAAACATACTTGTAAAGCCATTAGCACATTAAAACTCATAGTAAAAACACACTATAATTTTGATTTGTTTCTTTTTCTCTTTGAAATTGTATGGCATTCATGCACATAGACATATGGGGAAAAAACATATGTATGATCTTTAAATACTTCTTTTCTTCTGTCCTTCTCTTCCCTCTTTTTCTCTTCTCTACCCTCTACAATGTTCTTAGTTTACATAGATTTTTAACTCTTATGACATGATGTGGAAAGGAGGAACTGAAATCACGAAAACCTGGCTAGAATTTCCAAATGATCTTACTCTTAACTGATTTCTGATTCCTATAAAATTTCATATGATGCAAGACAGATATGAGTTTCTCGGCAGATCTGCTCCTATGCACCGCCCTCTCTTCGCTCTCTCTCTCGACACGCCATGCCTCCATCCTCTCCGTCAGATTTTCTCTCTGTAGAACGCCATTGAGCTGCATGTTTGCCCGCGAAAATATCTCTGTGTCTCTCTCGTGGCCGTCTCTCTTTCTCTCTGTGGAATATCTCTCAGAGTGCCACCCAATATGGTCTCTCTGCCAATCATGACTCTGTCCACGTGTGAGCACTAGCTTCTCAGACGCATTGTGGGCAAGCTGATTCTCCCCTTGTTCAGGCGTGAGATGCCGGGTGATCACCTCTAAGGCGGAGCATCCACCGACTAAAATCTTTCTCTGTTCCATATCTACAGGGACGCCCATCTCTGTCGGAGGTTCTCTCGTCCACGTATGCAGATAGCCGACAGGATTAACCTTTCTTCGTTTCTCTCTCTCTCGCTTTCTCTGTCCGTGAGCGTGTGTACAACATCACGTTCGCAAGCATCAGCGCCGCCATCACCACCGACAAATCTCTCCTCTCTGTCAGTGCCTCAAACTCTTGTCTCTCTGTGATTCGCTCTCGAGATCTTAGTCTTGTTGTTTCCATGTTTCATCCGCGGCAGACATGAGCGCATCATCAGCGAGCTCATTGTCTCTCTCGACTTCAAATCCATAGCATCTACCGGCAGCCGCCCAGTAGCATGATTCTCTCTTCGATCTCTCACAACGCATCCGTCGCTCTGCGTGTCAAAGAGGAACTCTTCTCTCTCTCATCCAGAGCCTCAGGTCGTCAACTGTATGAGTGGGCATCTCTCTTTGCCATGTCTTTCTCCTCCGCATGCTGGTCAACGGCCTAGTGCATGATGCCTTCTCTGCGTGGCACAATAGCTAACAGCAGCGCTGCTCGTATCTCTGGCTCTCTGCGTGGCAATACTGCAGCTGACGGAAACCCACACCGATCTGTCCATCTTTGACAGTCATGATATATCATGGATATACAAACCTTGAATGGCTTATGGGTCCACATCGAGCTCAAATATAACTAGCAGACATCCCTAAAGCCCGCTTAATCTCTCTTTGTAATCATAGCACACTAGCATCCCCTCTCTCTCTCTAACATCATGCAAGCTAATGAACATGAACAAGAAATAATGAATAAGAGGAGGTAAGGAGCATTCCTCATCCCCTCTCTCTCTCTCTAACATCATGCAAGCTAATGAACATGAACAAGAAATAATGAATAAGAGGAGGTAAGGAGCATACGTGGAGGAGACGATCCACAAGGGCAATCCACAGGATGGGGCAGAAACAAATGAGTTTGGACTTATTTATAGGCCCCTCCCTAGGACTTCCTTCTAGAACGTTCTAACCTCCTCAATGGACTTTCTATTTTTGGCAGTCTTTTAATTTTTCCCTAGACTAAGGTTTCAATTTCACACTTGATATTTACAATTTTAATTGTTTTTAGGGTTAGACCTAGTATAATCGCCACTTTCAAGGGTCCAACCTAGGATTTTTGGTCAGGAAAATGAGGGTTGTGATTGCAATTAACTCAAACACATTAATCCAAGGGTTTATTTACAATCCGGACCTAAAGTCCAAGGGTTTCCAAGGGTTCAAGTCCAATTTTCAATCAGTTTCAAGGGTCAAACCTAAGGTTTTCTCGGGTCTAATGTCAGTTGTTTACATGCACAGGTCTAACATACATCTCAAACTTATTTCTGCCAAGTTATGCATGAAATATACCCTCTTTAGATCAAAACATCACACAAAAACTCAAAAACAATAAACTTTTGAAAAAAAACAATGCACACTCCCTGCGAGATTTCATCCCGACATTCGCCCCTGCTAAACCTGCACATCGTTCCGATGGGCCAACCTGCAATCAATCAATTCTGCCAAGTTATGCATGAAATATACCCTCTTTAGATCAAAACATCACACAAAAACTCAAAAACAATGAACTTTTGAAAAAAAACAATGCATCACACAATCAATCAATTCTGCCAAGTTATGCATGAAATATACCCTCTTTAGATCAAAACATCACACAAAAACTCAAAAACAATGAACTTCTGAAAAAAAACAATGCACACTCCCTGCGGGATTTCATCCCGACATTCGCCCCCGCTAAACCTGCACATCGTTCCGATGGGCCAACCTGCAAGATCCGACAAAAGTGCATCAGGATTCTTTTGAAATCTCTTTACACTTTTTATGTCTTTCTTAAATCATGATCTCATGCAGTCATGCAATCTTTTATAAATATTAGTACGAAGTTTAGAAAATTAGGTAGATTCAAGCTTCACAAACATCATACTATGTTTCTGCGTCTGCAATCTGACATGTAATCACATGAATAAATTGTCCGCTTTCTAGATCTTTTGTTCGTTCAACTGGTTCAGATCCAACTGCTCATTCTAAGTACTAGCATATACATATGTTTCTACTAACTCAATTTGTAGAATATACCTTGATTCCCACTATTTATCTCCTACTTGCCCAACTCTCCATCAGATCTTTTTCTTTCTTTTTCTTTTGCATTTTCAATTTTCTTTTTCTTTTTCTTTTCTTTTTTACTTCATCTCAGCTCAGCATTTCTTCTTTTTATCTTTATTTCACAAATCAGCCTATGTCGAAATCGGGTGCGACTCATGGACTTGTGCACCCGGCCAAGTTTATCCCACCTGTCTGCCGACCCGACATTGAACACGATATACACAACATCAGCCTTGCATGAAATCAACGTCAGCTCGTGGCTCTAACCACCGGGTCAGAGTGACTCTACCCGCCTACCGACCCATACAGGCGCATGATAACAGGTAGGTCAGGCCTACGACGAAACTAGCTATGGCTCGTGGCCTTGATCGCCCGACCAAGGTGGTTCCACCCGCCTACTAGCCCATCGTAGCGCACCAACAACATACACGCACATATAGAGCTGGCATGAGTATGAATGTTTCTTTATATCATGATCCATATGGAGGTAAGATCTCGCAAGAAATAAATACTAGGATCCAAAGTTTCCCACTTCACTAAGTGTTCAAATCAATCAGCATATACATGCACTCGGTCTAAGCATGCCATCACATCCCCAAGCTTTCACTCCCAAAATCTCTAGTCTGCTAACTGATCTCATTCATATAATTCCCTAGCCATTCATGCTTCATGCAAACTCATAATAGATATTTGTTATCTTCATTCTACATGATTTTCATAAATTCATGCATATCTTTATCATACACACAAATGCAAAGCATATGCTCTAACAGAAAGAAAACACATCTCAAATCAGAAACATTTCACCTGATCATTTTAGTTCATCTTCATCCAGCTTTTCTTCAATTTCATGATCCATCATTCTTCATGAGTATCAGTATCAATGTCATCAGTATCCTCCAGTGTCATCAGTATCCTCCAGTGTCATCAGTATCCTCCAGTGTCATCAGTATCCTCCAGTGTCATTAGTATCCTCCAGCATCATCAGTATCCTCCAGTGTCATCAGTATCCTCGAACATCATCAGTATCCTCCAGCATCATCAGTATCCTCCAGTGTCATCAGTATCCTCCAGCATCATCACTATCCTCCAACATCATCAGTATCCTCCAGTGTCATCAGTATCCTCTAGAAACGTCGTCATCATCATCATCATCATCATCATCATAATCATCATAATCGTCATCATCAATGATCATAAACCATCTTTCATCATCATTCATCATCATTCATCATCATACATCAATCATCATTAATCATCATTGTTAATCATTCTCAACATCAATCATTATCATCATCAATTATCATGGTCAATCATCATCATTTTCATCATCATTTTCATCATCGATCATCACCATCAATCATGCGTTTTCATCAATCATCATCATGCATTTTCATCAATCTTTATCACTCAATAGCTCTTGATCATTCTCATGCGTTTTTATTATGATTCTACTTCAATCATCATTCAAGGTTTGCAAATATCTCTTGAAACGTTAGGTTTCTACTTCTCCTATTCTTCTTCAAACTCTTAGAAGTCTTTGAGGTTGTCTTTACACTCCCCTCGATTTGTGCAATAATATCATCAAGCAACTCTTCTTCAGCTTTGTTAACTCGTTTATCATATTTTATATCTTCTTCAGTCTCTTCTTTACTTTTTTTAGTTCAATCTGTTTGTCAAAGTTTACTTGGGATTGTAATTTTGCAACTTTCTCTTGATCAAAAAGTTTCTCATTAGTTAAAATTTTTGGATCAAATGATACATATACATCCTGATCTTTCTTTGATTTCTCTTGAATTTCTCTTTTAATATCTGCTCAATTTTTTGTTTTTCAACCTTTATCTGTATACTTTTTGTTTCTTTAGTTGGTTTCTCTTGACTCTGAATAGATGTCATACTCTTCTGTTCATCAAATCTATTAACTTCATGAGTTTTTGGTCTCCACATCTTTTGAATTGTCTTTGATCTAGTCTTGGTCTCTTTAAAATATTCTTTCATTCCACCTTTTCCTAGATTCAAATGCAAAGGAATCTCCTCTTGATATTTACAAATCTTTCCTTCATGCTCACTTACAAGTCTACGTCTGCATGCACTCTCATATGCTAGACAATCCCAGAACATATGCCCAAATTGATCGCACCAAAAGGAACGTATAGGTCTCTTCTCAACCCGACTTGATTTCCTAGGTATCTCTCTAAGCACGGGCCTTCTAAGACCTAATTGGTTTGTCAACAAGTGAACCTTATCTTTCAATTCTAAAATCTCAGAATCCATTTCCTTTTTAAGATCTTTAATACTAATGCCCATTAGCTGAATAGTGTCCGATATTGCATTTATTGTTTGCATTAAGGTCAACACGATACCAAATTTTGATTTTATGGATTCATTTGTTTTAATTTCTATTTCTTTAATTCGCTCTTCGTATTTTCTAAACTGTTCTTCAATCATTTTGTTCATTTTTGTTTTCCTCTTCTTATGGTCTAAATAAGAACTAGATTCTTAATCTATGTGTCAATGGAAAAGTGCACACTCGTATGATCAAAACTGATGCAAAAGGTGGATGATCAAATTCAGGCAGTAAAACAGTCTTTCTCTTGAAAGTGCGTGGAATCAATGCAAATAATTCAAATAACTTAAAATGCTGGTACCTGGAATATCTGATCTGATGCCGAGGTTCCTGTCTATCTTCTCAAGGAGTGGGTGATGCGTCGAGGATCATCGGGCAACCGCCTCGCTTCACGTTGGGTTCAAGGTGTCGGGAAGAAGGAGGTCGGGCAGGAAGCCGGCGCCGGGGTTGGATCAGGCCCCCCTCTGGTGCATCGTTCCCGCTGTCCTGCGAGTGGCGTCTGCGCACTGGGCGCCTTGCCTGTGCTCTCTGGAGCGTGTGCAATCCTTGTAGGGCCCCTTGCCCCTCGAAAGAGACGATCGGATACCGCAGTGAAACACGGGATGCAGACAAAGCTCGAAGATACAATCGGAAATGAAACTGAAGCCTCCAATAAAATGAATGATACAAAAATAGGCTGCTACAGTGCGGGCCGATGGTACAATAAAACCGCTACAGTGCAGTGCGATGATACAATATGAAAGCCGCTGCTACAGTGCGGGCGGGCTAGTATATTCTAGATCCCTCGCTATAGTGCGAGAAATCGCCTACGGGATTCCGCTTCGGCAGTCTTCAAAACTTTTCTTTTCTTCCCTCTTCGGTCAATACTTTACTTCAAGTCTGCTTGGCAATAGATTTTCTTCTCTTTACTTCAGAATCCATCAATCACTTCATATAATATCTCCAAAATCATCAACCTGGAGGAGACGATCCACAAGGGCAATCCATAGGATGGGGTTACTCTTTTCTTCAATCTTCAATCACTTGATATACTTCATAAACCTGCATGAACCTGGAGGAGACGTTCTGTAAGAGCAATCGAAGGGATGGGGTATAAATCATTATTAGCACCCTTGAAAAGAATGAAACATACTTGTAAAACCATTAGCACATTAAAACTCATAATAAAAACACACTATAATTTATATTTGTTTCTTTTTCTCTTTGAAATTGTATGGCATTCATGCACATAGACATATGGGGAAAAAACATATGCATGATCTTTAAATACTTCTTTTCTTCTGCCCTTCTCTTCCCTCTTTTTCTCTTCTCTACCCTCTACAATGTTCTTAGTTTATATAGATTTTTAACTCTTATGACATGATGTGGAAAGGAGGAACTGAAATCACCAAAACCTGGCTAGGATTTCCAAATGATCTTACTCTTAACTGATGTCTAATTCCTATAAAATTTCATATGATGCAAGACAGATATGAGTTTCTCGGCAGATCTGCTCCTATGCAACGCCCTCTCTTCTCTCTCTCTCTCTCTCGACACGCCATGCCTCCATCCTCTCCGTCAGATTTTCTCTCTGTAGAACGCCATTGCGCTGCATGTTTGCCAGCGAAAATCTCTCTGTGTCTCTCTCGTGGCCGTTTCTCTTTCTCTCTGTGGAATATCTCTCAGAGTGCCACCCAATATGGTCTCTCTGCCAATCATGACTCTGTCCACGTGTGAGCACTAGCTTCTCAGACGCATCGTCGGCAAGCTGATTCTCCCCTTGTTCAAGCGTGAGATGCCGGGTGATCACCTCTAAGGCAGAGCATCCACCGACTAAAATCTTTCTCTCTTCCATATCTACAGGGACACCCATCTCTGTCGGAGGTTCTCTCTCGTCCACGTATGCAGATAGCCGACAGGATTAACCTTTCTTCATTTCTCTCTCTCTCTCTCTCTCGCTTTCTCTCTCCATGAGCGTGTGTACAGCATCACGTCCGCAAGCATCAGTGCCGCCATCACCACCGACAAATCTCTCCTCTCTGTCAGTGCCTCAAACTCTTGTCTCTCTGTGATTCGCTCTCGAGATCTTAGTCTTGTTGTTTCCATGTTTCATCCGACATGCAGACATCAGTGCATCGTCAACGAGCTCATTGTCTCTCTCGACTTCAAATCCATAGCATCTGCCGGAAGCCGCCCAGTAGCATGTTTCTCTCTTCGATCTCTCACAGCGCATCAGTCGTTCTGCGTGTCAAAGAGGAAATCTTCTCTCTCTCATCCAGAGCCTCAGGTCGTCAACTATATGAGTGGGCATCTCTCTTTGCCATGTCTTTCTCCTCCGCATGCTGGTCAACGGCCTAGTGCATGATGCCTTCTCTGCGTGGCACAATAGCTAACAACAGCACTGCTCGTATCTCTCGCTCTCTGCGTGGCAATACAGCAGCTGACGGAAACCCACACCGACCTGTCCATCTTTGACAGTCATGATATATCATGGATATACAAACTTGAATGGCTTATGGGTCCACATCGAGCTCAAATATAACTCGCAGACATCCCTAAAGCCTGCTTAATCTCTCTTTGTAATCATAGCACACCAGCATCCCCTCTCTCTCTCTAACATCATGCAAGCTAATGAACATGAACAAGAAATAATGAATAAGAGGAGGTAAGGAGCATACCTGGAGGAGACGATCCACAAGGGCAATCCACAGGATGGGGAAGAAACAAATGAGTTTCGACTTATTTATAGGCCCCTCCCTAGGACTTCCTTCTAGAATGTTCTAACCTCCTCAATGGACTTTCTATTTTTGGCAGTCTTTTAATTTTTCCCTAGACTAAGGTTTCAATTTCACACTTGATATTTACAATTTTAATTGTTTTTAGGGTTAGACCTAGGATAATCGCCACTTTCAAGGGTCCAACCTAGGGTTTTTGGTCGGGAAAATGAGGGTTTTGATCGCAATTAACTCAAACACATTAATCCAAGGGTTTATTTACAATTCGGACCTAAAGTCCAAGGGTTTGCAAGGGTTCAAGTTCAATTTTGAGTCAGTTTCAAGGGTCAAACCTAAGGTTTTCTCGGGTCTAATGTCAGTTGTTTACATGCATAGGTCTAACATACATCTCAAACTTATTTCTGCATCACATAATCAATCAATTCTGCCAAGTTATGCATGAGATATACCCTCTTTAGATCAAAACATCACACAAAAACTCAAAAACAATGAACTTTTGAAAAAAAACAATGCACATTCCCTGCGGGATTTCATCCCCACACCGGACCATCGCGATTGTGGGTCGTGGGGACCATTGCAACAGTGGCTTTTGCCCGTCGCAACGATCATTCCTGGCAGCTGTAAGGTGTGACTCATCCGACGGTTGGTTCGTGCCACCTCAACATCGCGCTTTGGACCTCTTGGTCCTCTCTTGGGCGCGATTGGTTCGTGCTACCTCAGCATCGCGCTCTGAAGCTCTTGATCCTCTCTTGGTCCTTGTGATGGATGTGTCATTGCGATGGTCAACGTCCTGAAGAACGCGTTTTTCCCGGGTCCAGATTCGGCCGTCCTTTCTCCCTTCGCCCACGTCCATCAAAAAAGCTTATCTTCAAATCGATTCAAAAAGAAAAGTTTCCTTCGGGTGGGGGTCGCTGCGTGGCTTCTTTTAAACAAAAACAAGGCTTTGAAAGCTTATATTTCTTCGCATTGGTTCTCCTACGGCGAAAATGATAAGCTGGTTGCTTCGCGATGGCTCCTTGGTGAGGTGACGTGACCCTTGCCCCTCTTGCCTTTTGCTTCGTTCGTTAGTCCTCAATTCTCCCTTGTGGCAATCGTGTGCTATCTGCAAAGGATATAGACTCACCAAATGCACTTGTAAGTTGGGAAAAAAGTAAAGTATTTAAAGTTTAGTGTTAAATTGGGTGTCGCTTCAATGCAAGGAAAGGAGTGATCTCATTCATTGGCTCGTAGCAAAAAAGAGAAAGCAAGCTCGTATTCCCCGTAAAAAACTTCATTTCGTGAGTCCCGCTTTTGAAAAGGATTGGTGAATTCCTATTGCTTTTGGTGAGTCTCGCTTCCATGTCTACCGTCGTTCCTTCTTTGGTCTTAAGCAATGTGGCTCCCCCCAGTCCCAGTGCCCCCTGAGGTGGACTCCGTCCCCTCAGACGTTGCACCTCCGGTGGTCTCTTTGTGCAAGGACTCACTGGCAGCAAAGCAAGAAATATTGATGAAACCTTGCCTCATCGGACAAGTTTTTCGCCCTAGGCCCCCTCTAGAAAATGTGAGAATTTGGTTGCGTAAGGAGTGGTTCCCGTGTGATATAATTGTGTGCAAATGTCAATTCTTGCCGGCGTATCACCTACTTCTAGTGTTTGAGAATGAAGAGATGGCCTTCCAGGCCCTGCAAGCTGGCTCCTGGCTGGTGGGCCGATCAACCTTATGGCTTTTTAAGTGGACCCCAGACTTTGTTCCGAACAAGTCAAAGCCTCTTCGTTACCCGCTCTGGGTGGAGCTTCCCAATCTACCCTATTTCCTATATGGATTTCTTCGAGAAATCGTTTCACCGATTGGTCGCGCGATGGCCTCAAGAGAGGATGTTGGGGGACCAATCTACGAGGGTACTCAATACTCTTTCAACGCACGTTGGCACCCGCAAATTTGCATTGAAACGGACTTGAACCAGGTCCTCCCATCGAAGATCTCCATTAACTGTGGTGATGGTATGATGTGGGTTCAGGAGATTACCTACAAGAATTTGCCCAATGCTTGCTTCCATTGTGGGCTCCAAGGTCACAAGATCAAAGACTGCCCCTCAAAGCAAAATACCAAGAACAATAATCCTAAACCAGGTGGGGCCCTGGATCCTCTCCCTCAAGTTGGCACTAGGGGCCATCCCTCTCCTATGGAGGAAGAAGCGGGCACTCGTGTGGCAGAGACAGAGTCAGACGGGTTCACCGAAGTAAGACATAGGAGGAAAGTTAGCCCTCAAAGAGCACTAGCAAGGAACGTTTGGACCATTGCCCCTTCGAATAACATGTACTGCAACCTAGAAAAGGAAATTAATGAGTTCGACCTCCCAGGGGACAACCTTTATGAAGAAGACACTGCTGACAATTCCCTTGGATGCTCTACCAACAAAGAAGACAACCAAGAAGGTTACACCACCAGTAAAGAGGATTGCTTCACCACCAGCAACGAAGACAATCAAGACAGTGAAAGCTCCTTCCTCGGACCTACTCCTCCAGTATGCTTGCCAACCTTACCGCAACAAAAGTCAAAGCTTAAAGGGAAACAACCGTCAGGCATGCCCTGGAAGAGCCCCCTCAAGAGTAGGATCCTGAGTAAAGAAGTTGGGAGTAAAGAAGATCAAAAGAAAAAAAAAAGATCGGGTCCCTCCCCTCAAAGAGGGCAACCATCAATAATGAAAATCACCTCGCTTAACGTCAGGGGGTTGTCGGACCCCTCAAGAGCGGCGATTCTTGGCCAATGGTTCAACGATAAGTGCCTCAACCCTGACTTTATCTGCTTACAAGAGATTAAAATTGACGCACAGGATCTACAGAAACGACTTAAATGCATTTCTCCGAACCACCTTTGGCTCTCCACTTCGCACCCTAGGGGGGCGGGCGGCGCAGCAATTGGTATTAGTCACTCCTGGTCCAGCAGGTTGTCCTTGGCTTGTGAAGATCGAAATCATCGTTGGATTGCTGCCTCTTTGGGGTTCCCTAACCAATTCACCGTGGTCTCACTTTATGCCCCTAATGGTGAAACGGATAGAATCGACACTTGGACTTCCCTCGACTCCCTCTCACACAATGTTTTGCTCTGTGGAGACTTCAACATGGTTGAATTTCCTGAGGACCGTTGGAATAACAAGGGGAAAATTATTGATGGTCAGGAGAAAGAGATATGGGATAAAATCAAGCTCCATCTCGACTTGGTCGAGGTAAAAGATATGAAGGGGTTCTCCTGGTCTAACCTTCAACTGGGGGACTCTCTAAGGAAAGCAAGACTTGATAGATGTTAAATCGACCAAAACACCATCCTCTAGTGGGGTATGCCTTCGATTTCCCAACACATGGACCTGACTATCTCAGACCATTACCTGATTACTCTGTCTTTCAAACCGATTCCCACGCTCCAGAAATCTCTAGAAATCTCCTTGTCAGACGTCATTTTCCCTCCCCTCCGTCCACCAAGAAATTTCTGCAGTCTGGCCGGAGGCCTTTGCCTTCTGTAATGAACCGGCTAAGTGTTGGAGAAGCGCGGTGGAAAGGACTTGGCAAATTCTGATCAGGACTCATAAGGCCATAAGAGATATCCGGAAAAAAAGAAGAGAAATGGTATATCAGAGACTCTCACAACTTGAAGAAGAAGTGAACAAAGGTAACTTGCAATGCCAGCAAGGTCTTCTGAAAATCAGGGGAACACTAAGACTCGAGGAGGAGGTTCAAAGGAAAAATCTTCAGATATTCTTCAAAGACTGGTGGGCGGGGAAGGCCGACAAACCATCGAAAGAGATGTGTAACATCCTCAAAAAGAAACAAGTTAGGGAATCCATCCCCTTCTTGGTTGATAACAATGGGATCGAATGTAGCACGGAAGTTGAGAACAGATCTATCATCGTCGAGCACTTTACCCATCTCCTCCGGGACTCGACTCCTCTTTCCCCGCACAGGCGTGACTGCATGGCTACCATCTCAAGGGTAGCTCATCCTAGAATCCCTCAGAACATGAGGGCCCTTCTAGAAGCTAACATTTCCGAGAACGAAATTATCGAGGTTATCGATGCTCTTCCCAATGGAAAAAGTCCAGGTCCTGATGGTCTCACCAATGAGTTTTTCAAGTCCTTCAAGCATGTGTTGGCCACCCCATTACGTTTGGTGTGGCTCGAGGCTCTCTCCTTCGGTGCCCTTCCCGAGTGCCTTAATAATGGCATCATCAAGTTAATTCACAAAAGGGGGGATAAGAACAAAATTGAAAATTGGCGGCCGATTACCATGCTCCAAACTGGATACAAGATAATTGCCAAAGTTATCACCAACAGAATCTCTTGTCATTTAAAGTCATGGCTTTGTGAGGACCAGAAAGGTTTTGTCAAAGGTAGATCTATACTTGAAGCAATTGTCGACATTTGGGAAGGCCTTACATTTGCTGAAGAGTCTGCACAAGATCTAGTATTCATTAAGATCGACTTCGACAAAGCATACGACAAATTGGAATGGGACTTTATTCTACAATCACTAAAAGACCTAGGATGCAGCCAAAAGTTCACGAAAATGGTTTCTAATCTTCTCGAAAACGCTTCAACTAGAATAAATATCAACGGTAAGCTCTCTAAGCCCATACGTTTAAAAAGATCTATCAGGCAAGGTTGCCCTGTGGCTCCTCTACTCTTCGCTATCGCATCGAATGGCCTCAGTCGCCGATTAAAGCATCACATTGACTCTGGCAACCTCGTGGGTCTTTCCCTACCTCTAAATCGTGGCCAAATGATTGCTAGACTCTTTGCCGATGATATGAATGCCTTTTTGCATAATGATATGAACAGCATCGAGGTGTTCTGGAGTTGCCTTGACACCTTTTGTGTGGTGTCAGGCTCAAAAATCAACCATGCTAAAACTGCTTTCAGAGCAATCAAGGGACCCCCACCCCAATTGTTGTTAGATCAGGGATGTCAAGTTATCCCCAGAGGGCAAGTCTTCCGTCTCCTTGGCATCCCGATGGGCTTCGACATCACAATGGACCAACGATGGAACTGGGTGCTGGCCAAGCTGGATAGCAAACTAAATCATTGGAAAGGTATGCAAGTCAACTTGGTAGGGCTGCTATGGTTGTCAACACATTTATGCTTTCAACGACTATTTACTTTATCTCGTGTTGGAGACCGAAGGAGAAAGAGTTGGCCAAAGTGGAAAGAATCTGCAGAAACTTCCTTTGGACTGGGGATCCCAACAAGAGGGGGATCCCCAAAATCAATTGGGAAACTTTCACTAGCTCGAAAGACTCAAGGGGCTTGGGTATTTTGAATATCGCGGGGTTGGCTAACAAGCTAGCAGTTAAGTGGCTTATCAAGGCCTGGAGCAATAGTGAGTCCTCTTGGGCTAAATTGATATTCAGAAACTTGAAAGACCTTACCTTTGTTGGCCATCCTGGCTGGAAGGACTTAGGGATTCTCACGCTTTTGTTCTCCCCGCTCCCGGTGTCCCCCAAAGGCTCTAGCCTCATGTGTTCTTTATGGAAGAGTTGGAACAAGGCCAAACAACTCATCAGAATCAGTGATGAGTGGAAGTGGGCGGTTGGGATAAGACAAAATGACTCTATCTAGTTCCCGATCAGTGGCATTAGTGGAGTGGAGCCTTGGAACCTCCAAACTGCAAAGCGGTTATGGAACAACGGGTTCAAACAATGGAAACAGCTCTGGAAACAAGAAACCAACCAGTGGATTAGGTTTGAAGACTAAGACCTGAGACATAGAGTTACCCTCGAGGAATGGACTCTTCTTCAAGGCAGATGTTTGGCGTGGGACCGCTCAACTCCTCGTCTTCTCTCCGGACAGTATCTTCCTAGCCTTGAGGGCCTCAAATGGAGCAATGGTAAGAGAATATCCAGAATACCGAACTTCAAAGAGAACTTAGATGTGCATCACACCCTCAACAAAAGGTGGTGCCTTTCTTGGACCAAACTTCGATGGGAACTAAAGTTCATGTCTATTTGGCACCCCCTAATTGAGATCAAAAAGTCTGTTCTCATGTGGCAGATCTTGCATAAGGGAATCTGGTCCAATGCAAGGGCTAATAAAATATGTGGTGCGCCACCATGGTGCAAGCGTTGCCATCGATGCATCGAAGATTTAGCTCACCTGTTCTTCGATTGCCCCAAGTCCCGTATTGTCTGGCATCACGTGACACGGGTTTTGAGACTCACACACGAAATCAATTGGCAACAGGTGCTGTTGGGTGAGGCGGTCAGTTGTTCCTCGAGGTTGTGGAATGCCATCAGGGGTGAGACTCTTTGGAAGATTTGGAGGGAGCGATGTGCTGTCAATTTTGACCATACTCTTAAGGAATGGTCGATCGAGAAATCATTGTTTCTTCTAGGTAAAAGAATCTGCCGAGATAAGAGATCTCCACTGTTTAGCCATCACTGTATCTATCTCCTCGAAAACAACAAGTTGAAACCCAAATGGGTCCCACATGAAGGTGATGATAGATTTATCCGCCTCATTTGTAATGCCCTCTAGCTTACCACATTCCTCCCCTGCTTTGTGGGATTTGGGGGGTCCCATGGGCGCTAGTCCCATTCTATTGTAACTTTTCTTCTTTACCTTCCAAGGATAATAGGCCAAGGTCGAACTTCCTTTTATTAAAAAAAAAAAAAAAAACTTCCATCACCTACGCGGTAACACCATTCTATAGCGTTTTCGCAGATAATGACACAGGCCAGTACCATGTCCAAGCTCGTCAATGGCGGAGCAGTGCCATATGGACTAGCAATCAAAAAAGGCTCTTTGCGGACGACTCTCATCGAAGTGAACACTCTGCTGGATCATGGATGGACTAACGAAATAATGCTGATTGGTTAGTTCAAAGGGGTTCCAGTGTCATCGACGGCAGAGGCGCTGTACAAGCTCCGTCCTAATTTTCCATCTTCTCAACTTCTCAGATTACCACAACTGACCTGCATGTATAATGTTCGACAATGAGGACGGAACCCATCACTTGTAAGTCTTGCAATGACGAGTATCAGAAAGCGCCTCAACGGGTCAATGCCTTGAGCTGCTCATAGATTGCCTCGAAAGCGACTAATTGCATTGGCATCTCTGTTGAAGGTAGTCAAGCAAGATCGCGACGTGGTGAGGTACGAGCAGAATATATAATACACCTCTAACAGAACGAACTCAGCCTAAGTAATCAGATTTTCGTGGGTCCTTTCTTGTTCGCTAGTTCGATGTACGTCAATCAGTCAACAAATGTACGACAGTTTCGAAAGGTGTTAGATGTATCTGAAGGGAGTGAGGACGGAAAAATCAATGAGACTCGGGAGTCATGTCGCGACTCACTAACAAAAGGTATCCAGTGTTCTATAATCTATGCAGAGTCCCCGTGTCGTGCTTCCTTATTGAGTTTTTCTCTGGTGGCATTTCACAAGAACTCACAATGATCGATTCTCTCTAAGAAAAGCACGATGGAAGGTCACTATAACTCGTCTAGCTGCTCACTGAACAATGATTTTTCAGTGTTCTGTAGTATGATTAAAAAGTGGTACAAAACCGTCACTAAAGTTCTCGCTAATTTTTTTTCGCGACAACAAGAAATATATTAAAAAAGTGAGGGAAAGTTACAAATGGACAGGGCCAGGAGCCCCGGTTCAGAAGGCGCCCAAAAGCTATGGGTCTAACGCTAGGATCATTTTTTATTTTATAAAAGGAAGTTCGGCCTTAGCCTATTCCCTCGCGCTTTAATTAACATAAAAAAGAAAAGTTACAAGTGATTGGGACTAGTCCCAATGGGACCCTACAAATCTCACAATGTAGGGGAGGAGTATGGCAAGCTAGAGGGCATTACAAATGAGGCAGACAAATCTATCATCTCCCTCATGTGGGACCCATTTGGGTTTCAAGTTGTTGTTTTCAAGGAGATAAATACAATGATGTCTCTTATCTCACGAGATTCTTTTACCTAGAAGAAACAAGGATTTCTCAATTGACCATTCCTTTTGGAGTTTGGCCAAAATTGACACCACATCGCTCCCTCCAAATCTTCCAAAGAGTCTCACCCCTAATGGCATTCCACAGCCTCAATGAGCAGCCAACCACCTCACCCAACAACACATGTTGCCAATTGATTTGGTTCGTGAGTGTCAATACCTGTGTCACGTGAATCCATATAACATGGGACTTAGGGCAAACAAACAACAGGTTAACTAAATCTTCAATGCATCAATGGCAATGCTTGCACCATGGCGGCACACCACAGATTTTGTTAGCCCTTGCATTGGACCAGATTCCCTTATGGAAGATCTACCACATGAGTATGGACTTTTTGATCTCAATTAGGGGGTGCCAAATAGACATGAACTTTAGTTCCCATCGACGTTTGGTCCAAGAAAGGCACCACCTCTTGTGAAGGGTGTGATAAACATCTAAGTTCTCTTTGAAGTTGGGGATTCTAGAAAGTTTCTTACCATTGCTCCATTTGAGGCCCTCCAGGCAAGGACGATCCTGTTTGCAGAGAAGGCGGGTAGTTCAGTGGTCCCACGCTAAACACATGCCTTGAAGAAGAGTCCATTCCTCGAGGGTAAGTCTATGTCTCGGGTCTAAGTCTTTGAACCTAATGCACTGGAAAGTCTCTTGTTTCTAGAGTTGTTTCCACTGTTTGAACCCCTTGTTCCATGTTGCTTTGCAGTTTGGAGGTTCGAAGACTCCAACCCCCTAATGCCGCTGATCGAGAACCAGATAGAGTCATTTTGTCTTATCCAAGCTGGCCACTTCCACTCATCATTGATTCTGATGAATTGTTTGGCCTTGTTTCAACTCTTCCATAAAGAACACATGAGGCTAGAGCCTTTCGGGGACAGCGGGTGGGGGGAGAACAAATGCGTGAGAATCCCCATGTCCTCCAACCAGGATGACCAAGTAAGGTAAGGTCTTCCATGTTTCTAAAGATCAATTTAGCCAAAGAGGACTCATTATTGCTCCAATCCTTGATAAGCCACTATGCTGCTAGCTTGTCAGCCAACCCAACCATATCCAAAATACCCAAGCCTCCTGAGTCTTTCGATCTAATGCAAGTTTCCCATTTGATTTTGGGAATCCCCCTTCTGCTGGGATCCCTAGTCCAAAGGAAGTTTCTACAGATTCTTTCCACTTTGGCCAACTCTTTCTCCTTAGGTCTCCAACACGAGATAAAGTAAATAGTCGTAGAAAGCATAATTGTGTTGACAACCATAGCACGCCCTACCAAGTTGACTTGCATACCTTTCCAATGATTTAGTCTGCTATCCAGCTTGGCTAGCACCCAGTTCCATCGTTGGTCCATTGAGATGTCGAAGCGATATCTTTCTTCAAAGTACAATGAAAGAGCATAATTCCTCCGGGTCGAGGGCTTATAAATTTTCAAGGCTTTGGGAATAGTACAATCATGTGGGAGAGCATCCGTAATTGACTTAATACTAAAGTTTCAAATTTCTCTTAGTCTAGAGAGGTGAGTGACTTCTTTGTAACCATCTTTCAAGTGGAAAGATCTTCTTACTTCTAGTGGTCCGACATATGGTCCAAAGAGCATGAGCTCTCAAGAGTTGCATGAGAGGGAGATCTAGTCCTCTCTAGTTCATTGTCACAAAAAAAACACTTTCCCTCACGCGTCTTAATATAGTTAGCATTGCTCCCTATCTAGATGGCTTTATTAATGATCAGCTATCGAAGAAATTAGTGCTTAATTTCCACGGGGAAATGCCAATTACATTGGAATCTGTATTTCCATCGATTAACACTCTAGGTGACTTCCCACCTTTGGTTAATCTTTTTGATGATACTATGAACCATGCCTGTCTTCTTCTTGAACTGATCGAGCATAGCAGCAATGACCTCCCATAGTATGACGTCTTTGTTGTCGGCGCATTGCTAAAACTTCTTTTCCAAAAAGGCTAATTATATTACTTGCAACCTACGCTCATGGATCAACAAGGATAAAAAAAGGATTCATTAAGGACAAGTACATCTTTGAGACAAAAATTAATGTATGTGAAAGATTTATCTTTGGAGAGAAACTCTCTCAAGATGTTCTCTTTTTCAAAATCAATTTCAATAAAGTTTATGATAGACTAGAGTGGGACTTCCTTCTTCAATCCCTAGACCTTGGGTGTCACCCAAAGTTTATCAAGATGATCTTAGCACTTCTAGAAAATGCCTCAGCTCGCATTAAGAATAATGTCCAAGTCTCGCAATGAATCAGATTAAAACACTTGATCATCCTAGGCTATCCGTGGCACTGCTACTCTTTGTTATTGCTATTGACGACCTTAGTTGCCCCTATTGGCCAAATCCAAGGTTTATGCTACCTCAATGCTAGGACCAAATGCTCATGAGAATGTTCCTTGATGATATGAATGCTTTCTTAGATGATGATCTTGGCACTTTGTACATATGTTTGTGGCCTCTACATCTGAAATAAATCACGCAAAACCCGTCTTCAAGGCTATTATTGTACAACTAGTGCAAGTTTTGCTAGAGCAAGCATGTTAGGTGATCCCTAGTGGTCAAATCATTTGTACGTTGAAAACTATGATGGGCTTTGACGTTACAATGGGCAACTATTGGGACTACGCTGTTTCCAAGCTCAATAATAAACTTGGTTACTAGAAGGGAATTCAAATCAACTCTGGGGGGATATGATGGTCAACACCTTCCTCATAGCCTCAATTAGCTATCTTCTATCATGTTGGAGACATGAAGAGGAATAAAGTGAAAAGAATTCCAAAAAAGAAATTCTCAAGACAAAGAACCGCAACAAGATAGGCATCCCTAGAAATAAATGGAATATTTGTATTAGAAACAACGAGTTGGGGGGGCTTGGCATTCTGGATGTTGAAGGTTTGGGGAATAAATTGGAAGAAAAATGTTTGATTTAAGCTTAGAGAAATATGGATATCTCCTATGCCAAATTGATTTTGAGAAACAAAAGTGCACTTTTATTTATGGGGCTCCGTAGTTGGAAGGGTCAGAATTTACTCACTCTCTTGTTCTCCCTGTTTTTTGCTAGAGGCTCAGACTTGGTTTGTTCATTGGAGAAATTTGGAAGAAGATGAAGCATTTCTTCAAGATCAATGAAGAGTGGAAGTGGATTGAATATATTAAACAAAACGATTCAACAGAGTTTCTAATCAAGGGAATGAAGGAAATTGATTATGCGAACCTCCAAAGAGCAAAGAGATTATGAACAAAGAGTTCTATATGTACAAGAACCTCTACAATCAAGAAATAAGATGATGAGTTAGATTTTATGGCACTAACTCATCTGGGGGGGGTGGAATATGAAGATTGGTGCCTATTACAAAGTACAATCAATGCTTGGGATGAGCTGAAGTCCCTCATTCATTATTAATATTCCCCTCATATTGAAGGTATAAGATGGCACAATGGAATGAGCTTGGAACAAATTCCTAGTTTCAAGAAGAATCTCGAGTTTCATACCTTGGTCATAGGAAGTGGTGTCTGAATTCATGTAGTATTAGATGGGATTTTATAAAGTTCCTTGCCATATGGCATTCTTCATTGAGAATAAAACAGCCACTCATGTGGAAGATTCTCCATAGTGGAACTCAATATAATAATAAATCTACCACAAATGTTGGGGCACCTTTGTGGTGTAAGCAGTGCCTTAATGGTAGGAAAGATGTGGGTCTCATCTTCTATTCTTAAACAAGAAGTTTGTTGGCTTTACATAGTCTAATAAACTAGAAACAAACTTTACTTAGCAAAAGGGATCGATTGCTCTGCTACCTTCTTGAATGTAATCATGGGAGAAGCTCTTTAGAGGATAAGGAAGAAATTTGTGAGGCCGACTTTGACAACCCTCAAAAAAATGTCAATTAAAACTATTGGCCTTTTAGGTAGAAGAATTTGTAATTGTAAGAAGTATCCTCTCTTTAGACACCATAGCATGTTTGCTTTTGATACAAAGGATATTCAAAGAAAATAGGCCACCCATGAGGGGGATAACAAGATTATTAACCCCCTTTGCAGCTCTCTCTAATGGGGTTGTAATTGGTAGTAGTTATTGTGACCATTAGTGTGCATGTGAAAGGCCAAATGGCCACCCGACACTTCTTTGTATGTGTTCTTAAATAAAACATTCTCTCAATTACATACTGTAAGTTTCGACCACAGTTGAAACACCTAAAAAGTTTGTGGTCGTGCTCCTTGTGTACTGTGTTTTTTTGTGTATTATGTAGCATCTATGTGGAGTATTTTGTGCAACCCTAGGAGCTCAGTTTTGTACTCTGAGGACATCAGTGATCACCCTAGAGCTCTGAAGAAGGAGAGTGCATTGTGGTGCATCACCATCAAAATACTTCATTGGTATCAAAGCATTTTGACACAAAAGATTTGTTCCTTTTGTCCAAGTGAAGTGAGCACTTGCCCACCCACCCAAGGCTCTCTCCAAGGCTTATGACTAAGGTAGTGACCACGGCATATACCTTGGCATACTTCGTCATATGAGTCACCAAAGTCACCATTGGCACCATTGGTTGTGGACAAGGGAGGACTTCAATGATCAAGGAAGATAGAGGCTCCTAGTACTTCCTAGGAGGTCACCCATCCCAGTACTGTTCCCCTCAGAGCTCGCTTAACCGTGGCAACCTCTTGCCACCAAGCTACACTCTTGTGGTGTTTAAAAAAGGGGAGAGACCAAGGTTAACATTACCTTGAACATGTTTTGGTCACTCAAAGCTTCATTCTTTGCTTTCAAAGCCTATTTTTGAACTAATTTTGGGGTGTCTTTTGGAGCCATTTTGGAGTACTTTTGCACATAGTTCTTTTCACACAGGTCCACGAACATCAAGAAGAGTGTTCATTGTACTTCTCTCACAATAAATATCAACCTTTGGATTTGTGGTTTCAGCAACACTTGTAAAACTATAGTTTTCTTGAAAGGTTTTCAATTTTGATGGGAGCAGCGCTACAAATTTATGCAAGTTTTTGAACCTAA
Source organism: Ceratopteris richardii (assembly GCA_020310875.1). Classification (NCBI taxonomy): domain Eukaryota; kingdom Viridiplantae; phylum Streptophyta; class Polypodiopsida; order Polypodiales; family Pteridaceae; genus Ceratopteris; species Ceratopteris richardii. The sequence goes on along the minus strand of CM035441.1, from coordinate 77,479,790 downwards.
AACATCTTAGTTGACAGACACTTTCATGTGCTTTTGGCTAGTTTTTGGGCTGCACATTCAACTCTTTAGTGTCATTTTACTGCATATATTGAGCACATACACACCATCTATGCTTCTGTGTATATTGCTTATGTACGTCCATGTGGTCATTGATATAGTAGTTAGGTTTTTGCATTAAGCCTTTTACGTTTGATAAAGAGGGTCGTGGTGAGGTTTTCTTAATTTGGAGACACCTAGATGTCAAGGTCTCTTTGGTGATGCAAGTGGAAGACTTGCCCACCTCGCCATAGGAGATGTATGATAGTTGTTTATACATGCTCGATAAGCCTAGTTGGCTTCTATTGGGTACTTGATTATATATCATTGATTCAGTGGTTCACTATGTAGGTAAACATGTCAATACTTTTAGTTTTATGATATTTTGACACTAGTCATATGCTCATTTTGTAGAGGATACTCTAGCAAATGTTTTCTAAATTTTTGGTTTTATAAACTATATAGTGGTCAATTTACTCCTTGATACACTTATTCGTTGGTGTTTCGACTCATCTAGCTCCATTATCATTCTATTCATTTCTCTACCATAATGGCATCATAGGTCTCAAGCACATCTAGTGGATCAAGATCTAGTGTCGATGTTCCAAGGAGGAGCTATAACTTGCATGCCAAAGACCATTTTTGAGATCCAAAAATTTGATGGCACAAACCTTGCTCTATGGAAGAATCAGATTAAAGATTGCTTATTCAAAGGAGGCAATGGAAGCAAGTAAATGGAATTTCAAGAAGTGTGTTGACATGGATGAAGATGATTGGGATGAGTTAGATGAAATGACCAGGCCTTGTTGGTGCAGGGCAATCAACAATTGAAGTTTTAATGAAGGTTTGGAAGTCAAGGACTGAAGAAAAGTTCAAGTTATGAAGCATGGAGGAAGTGCATATTCAAAAGATGAAGATGTGTACACATATGTACATTAATTTAGGGATAGTCCATATATATCTTTTGTATGGTCATAAGTTTGTATATATTTGTCTCTATATATAAGTAAAAAGTCGGGGCAAATGTGAGAGAGCATGTGAATAGAGAAATCAATAGTTTTATGAGTCATTAGACATCTTAGAAGTGAGTTGAGTCTCTCTCATCACTCGGTTGTAAAATTCCTTCAGGAATGGAAGAAAATTGCACCCGATGTTTCTGTGCATTCTCCTTCTCTACTTGATCATTTAAAGAATCCTTTTGCGGATGTCTAAGTCCATAGTTAATGAGTCTATGGTTAAAGTTTGAGAGTCTAATTGTAAACTGGCTGTGAGACTTATGAGTAGGAACTTTCATATGTGAAGAAGTGTTCAATGTTTCTTAAAATAGGCACAATCTCGATGGTCAATGATTTGATAATTTCTCACTGCACAGGTTAAAGTTTTGCATGAGTAAGGAGTCAAACTTTAAATTAGAAGGTAGGCCATCTATGGCTAAAAGCATTTGCATAAACGGGTTCTAGATTGAGAGAACCAAGTGTTAGAAGTTACAGGTGTCTGAATCAACTTTTCATAAGAGCAGTTTTAGACATAGGTAACTTGTTGAGATCATTTCTCAAGATCTACTGAATCTTCTAGAGTGATTCAACTTGGAGAAGGTGCGCAAACTGTAGGCAACACCTTGTGCAAAGTTTTGTCAAAACCTTTAGACAATTGATAAGTTAATGAGAGAGATATGTGTAGTAGACTTTTTGTGTAGTCATCTCCTTCATAGATTTTTCAAAATCTTTATAATTGATCAATGATCCTCTAAATTTGGTGAAGGCTTGAGTTACACTTGTTATAGAGGTGCTCTAACTACAAGAGTAGCTTGTTCGTTTGGAAATTAACACTCTCCATCAGTGGTATTAGAGCAGGAAGTATCAGAATTGAAGGAACGAGGATCCCGACTGCTGCAACTGCAAAGAATTCAACATCTGAAGGTCCAAGAGGTGAAAGCTTGAGGGTGAAGCTTGAGAGGGAGGTCATAAGACATCAAGGAAGACAAAAGGAACATTATTTGAAGTAAAGGTACATCTATTACTCATAAAGTTTGAAGAATTCAATACAGAGGTGAAGAAAGGATGGGAGATTCTCTTCAGATAGAGAAGTTGGATAGAGAGAACTATCTAGCATGATCAATGAGGATGGAAGCTCATCTTACGAGCAAAGACTTGATAAGTTATATCACAGGTCAAGAAGAAAAGCCTCAGCTCAAAGATCCTAGTGTTCCAACTAGGGAGGAATTATCAGATTTGAAGATTTGGATGAAGAAAGATGCTCAAGCTAGGAGCATTATTTACATGGCAGTTAATGACTACTTGCTACCTCACATTAGAGGTCTTGAAAGTGCAAGTGATATATGGAATTCTTTGGAGGAGCATTTCCAAAATACCACAAAGTCTAGGAAGGCATCTTTATGGGCATAATTTACCACTTTTAAGAAGAAGGCCTCTCAATCCATCTCAGACTATGTAACAAGGATGAAGGACATTGTAGATGCATTAGGAGCAGTTGATGAAGACATTGAGGAGGATAAATTGGTAATGCAAATCCTCACAGGGTTGAGAGGTGATGACAAATGGAAGCCATTCATTTTTTCTGCTGAATTATCACTTGATCATTTTACTCCTGACTTAAATCAGTTGCTAGGACATATGTTAACCTTTGAGCAGGATGTCAAAGGTGAAGGTGACAAGAGTACAGGTCATGCAACGTATTCAAAGGATAAGAAGAAGAATATAAAAAAAAAGCAACAAACAAATGAGGATGAAGGTACAACTAGCCAAGCTAACTTCCGAAGAGGAAGAGGAGGAGGCAGGGGTAATAAAGATGGAGTCAAAGCTAGCTGGATTTGTGGTAAGAAAAATCACTTAGCTAATGATTGTTGGAATAATACTCCGAGTAATGGTGGATATAATCAGAACTTTAATTCAAGAGGAAGAGGTGGCAGAAATCAAAGAGGTAATTTCAGAGGTAGAGGTAGTAGAGGTTACTTTGGAAGAAATGCAGGTAGAGGATTCCAAAGTCAACAATACAACAATACCTACTACAATTATGCTTCAGATCAGAAGGAGGATTTAACATTGATAATGAATGCAACTTGTGAAAGGCAAAGTGAAGACCAAAGAGTTTTTTACATAGACTCAGGGTGTAGCAATCATCTAAGTGGCAATATAGCTTTGATGACTGATTTGGAGAATAAGGTAACTAATCATGTAGTTCAAACAGGTGATAATACAAAGTATAATGTGAAGTCAATTGGATCAGTGAAGGCCAAGGATGGTAGCATCCTCTTGAGTAAGGTCTTGTATGTTCCTACAATTCCTAAGAATCTGATAAGTGTAGGACAATTGAAAAAGGTTATGAAGTTAGATTTAGTATTGAAGGAGTGTTTGTGGAAGACCCTAGCAATGGGTATAAACAAATTGTTTTAGGGAAGAAAGAAGGAAGATTGTTCACATTGAAGATCCAAGGCAATGTTGGTCATGCCTTGTTCACTTATGGAGGACATAAGATCTCTGAGTTAGATCTTTGGCATAAGAGGCTTGGACATTTTAATGAAAGAGGTATCAAGGATATGGTTAACAATGGTTCACTGCTTGGATTGCCTAATGTTGCAGTTCAACATATGACATACAGATGTGAGGCATGTCAATTAGGTAAGGCTCATAAGCAATCTTATTTCAAGCATGGTTTTATGTATTCAGAGAAGCTTGAGTTGGTACACATAGATGTGTGGGGAGCATCAAAGGATTTTAGCATCAATGGTTCAAGGTATTATGTGATTTATGTTGATGATGCTACGAGATGGATCACTATCTATTTGATCAAAGATAAATCAGAGGTATTCAATACATTCAAACATTATCATGTGTATGCAGAGAGAATTACAGGTCATAAATTGAAGAGATTAAGGTCATATGGAGGGGGAGAGTATTTCTTTAATGAGTTTAGTGATTACTTGTGGAATGAGGGTATAAAATAGGAAATTACTTGCAGGTAATCTCCTCAACAAAATGGTGTAGCAGAAAGAAGAAATAGAACTCTTGTTGAGTTTGCAAGATCCATGATGAAGGAGAAAAATTATCCAAATTACTTGTGGGTGAGGCTGTAAATACAGCTACTTATTTGGTTAATAGGTTACCATGTAAAGCTTTGTAAGGTATGACACCATATGAGGCATGGTGGGGTAAGAGACCTACTCTAGATCATTGCAAAGTATTTGGATGTTTGGCATATGCATATCTGCCATCTCAATTAAGGCACAAATTGGAACCTAACGCTGAAAAGTATGTATGTATTGGTTATGATGATAACCAGATGGGATATAGGTTGTGGAGTCCATCCACAAAACAATTCCTTGTATCAAAGGATGTTACATTTTATGAGCAAGGTACTTGGTATGTAGGTACAATCAATATTAATGCAGGTAATGAAGAAGTTGTGAATCAAAAGAAAGGTAAATCAAAGGTTCAGATAATTGATGAAAAGGAGAATAATGAAGTACAAGTTGAAATTGAAGAAATGCCAAGATTTGATCCTGAGTGTGATGAAACAAAAACCTCAAGGAGTGGAGAACTCAGAAGGTCATCAAGACACAAGTGGCAACCTACAAGGTATAGCTATGACACTTCTTTTTTGGCTACTAAAGATTATGCTTATATGATAAAGGCAGATGAAGACCCTTCTACATATGAGGAGGCAAAAGGTAAGGAAAATTGGGAGAAAGCTATGCAGGAAGAATATGATGCATTGATGGAGAATCAGACGTGGGAGTTGGTTCCTAAACCAAATAGTCAGAAGATCATTGGATGCAAGTGGGTCTACAAGACAAAGAGGTATGTAGATGGAAGTGTGTCTAGATATAAAGCTACACTTGTTGTGAAGGGTTTTTCTCAGACTTATGGTATAGATTATGATGAGACCTATAGTCCTGTGGCAAAGATGACAACCATCAGGACACTCATAGCTATTGCTGTATGTCAAGGTTGGAAATTATGTCAATTAGATATGAACAATGCTTTTTTGAATGGTTATATTTCAGATGATGTTTTCATCGAGCAACCCCAAGGATTCAGAGATGAAAGGTATCCAGAGTATGTATGTAAGCTCAAGAGATCTTTGTATGGTTTGAAGCAAGCCCCAAGGGCATGGAATTATAGACTTGTGAAGTTCTTGAAAGAGCTTGGATTTCAAGTATCAAAGGCAGATAGTAGCTTGCTTGTTAAAGGAAGTGATGATGGATTTATTTACATGTGCATATATGTTGATGATATAATTCTTACAGGTACACATGAGAAAAGCATTCAAAGCCTAAAGAAGCAAATTGAGAAAGAATGCAAGATCAGTGATTTGGGAGACTTTTCATATTTCTTGGGCATGGAGATTTCATATACTCAACATGGAGTGTATATGACTTAAGAAAGGTATTTGAGAAACTTGTTGATCAAGTTTAAGATGAATGATTGCAGGGTAGCACCTACTCCAATGGAGGTGAATCACAAATTGAGCAGATATGGAGGTGAAGAGTTCAAGGACATGAAACTATATCAGAGTTTGGTTGGTAGTTTGATTTATGCTACATTAACTAGGCCTGACTTGTCATATGCAGTTGGAGTTTTGTCTCAATTCATGCATTGCCCTAGGAAAGAACATTGGATTGCAAGACAAAGAGTGTTGAGGTACATTAAGGGTATACTCAAAGAGGGTTTGTATTATGGTTTTACATCAGATACAAACATCAAGATATATAGTGATGTAGATTGGGCAGGTAATCCTGATGATAGGAGATCAACTTATGGATACTTGTGTTATGTGGGAGAGAAGGTAATTTCTTGGTGTTCAAAGAAGCAACACACAATTTCTTTGTCATCTATAGAAGCAGAGTAAAAAGGTATGGTTGAAGCTGCAAAGGAAGTGATATGGCTTAAGACTCTGATGAAAAGTTTTGACATCATTCAGAGTACACCCATTATTCATGGAGATAACATGAGTTCATTCTATTTAGCTGCTAATCTTGTGTTTCATGCCAGGACTAAACACATTGAGATTCAGTATTACTTTCTAAGAGAGAAGGTGATGGATAAAGAGATTGAATTCATACATACTTCAAAAAAAGATCAGATAGCTGATATGCTAACCAAAAGCTTGGATGGACCAAAGCTACAGAGATTCAAAGACATGGCAGGTATAAAGAAGATAGAGAAAACCTCAATGATTATTGAGGGGGAGCTGTTGGTGCAGGGCAATCAACCATTGAAGTTTTAATGAAGGTTTGGAAGTCAAGGACTGAAGAAAAGTTCAAGTTATGAAGCACGGAGGAAGTGCATATTCAGAAGATGAAGATGTGTACACATATGTACATTAATTTAGAGACAGTCCATATATATCTTTTGTATGGTCATAAGTTTGTACATATTTGGCTTTATATATAAGTAAAAAGTCGGGGCAAATGTGAGAGAGCATGTGAATAGAGAAGTCAATAGTTGTATGAGTCATTACACTACTTAGAAGTGATTTGAGTCTCTCTCATCACTCAGTTGTAAAATTCCTTCAGGAATGGAAGAAAATTGCGCCCAATGTTTCTTTGCATTCTCCTTCTGTACTTGATCATTTCAAGAATCCTTTTGTGGATGTCTAAGTCCATATTTAATGAGTCTATGGTTAAAGTTTGAGAGTATAATTGTAAACAGGCTGTGAGAATTATGAGTACGAACATTCATATGTGAAGAAGTGTTCACTGTTTCCTAAAACAGGTGCAATCTCAATGGTCAATGATTTGATCATTTCTCAGTGCACAGGTTAAAGTTTTGCATGAGTAAAGAGTGAAAATTTAAGTTAGAAGGTAAACCATCTATGGCTAAAAGCATTTGCATAAACGGGTTCTAGATTGAGAGAACCAAGTGTTAGAAGTTACAGGTGTTTGAATCAACTTTTCAGAAGAGAAGTTTTAGACATAGGTAATTTGTTGAGATCATTTCTCAAGATCTACTAAATCTTTTAGAATGATTCAACTTGGAGAAGGTGTGCAAACTGTAGCCGACACCTTGTGCAAAGTTTTATAAAAAACTTTACACAATTGATAAGTTAATGAGAGAGATATGTGCAACAGACTTTCTGTGTATTCATCTCCTTCAACGATTTTTCAAAATCTTTATAATTGATCATTGATCCTCTAAATTTGGTGAAGGTTTGAGTTACTCTTGTTATCGAGGTGCTCTAACTACAAGAGTAGCTTGTTCTTTTGGAAATTAACACTCTCCATTAGGTCTACCATTTGCTTCCACCTCGTAGATAAAGTTTACTTTACAGTATTAGACTATTAAAGTGCATAGGATCTTTGGAAGAAGTTATGCAATACATATGAGAAAGAGATTGCATCAAATAAAGTGTATCTGATGAGTAAATTATATGAACTTTGCATCAAGGACACAAATAGTGTTGATGCTCATCTAAATGAGTTTGATGCTACATTCTCCGAGCTACAGGCTCAAAAAATAGATATGGATAATGAAATGAAAGTAGTATTGTTGTTATGCCCCTTGCCATCATCATGGGATACACTTTGCACAACTATTAACAATCGTGCACCTGGTGGTAAAATCCTCTCATATATGTGGAGTACTCTGGAGTGATGAAATTGGTAGAAAATCTTTGGTTGGCACTCAGAGTGGAGATGCATATAATGTTCTTGATTCTTACCCTGGAAAGAATCAGCAACGTGGCGGGAGCAAGAACAAGGAAAAGAATGGTCAACGGAATAAGAGTAGAAGTAAATCAAGGAAGAGGGATATTGAATGCCATTATTTTCATAAGAAAGGACACATGAAGAATGACTTCTATGCTTTAAAGAATGCTAAAGGTAAAGGATAGAATGTTGATGGGCATGTTAAATAGTTACCTACACCATCTACTTCGATTATGAAGATTGAAGAAATTAATGGTATTTCTCATGATGCTGATGTGTTGACACTTTATTGTACTGTGCAAACTGAGGCTCTTATGGCTGATTCTCTTTCCCACATGTGAAGGTTAGATTCTGCTACTTCTTTTCATGTGACACCACATAGAGAATGGTTCTCTAATTATGCAACAAAGTCTGTTGGTACCATGAGACTTGATGACTCTTACTAGTGTGACACTGTGGGGATTGGATATGTGGTTGTGTGTTCCATTCATGGTTCAAAATTTACTATGCATAATGTATGTCATGTACCTCCATTATCAAACGGTTTAATGTCAGTTGCTCAACTTGATGACCTTGGTTACAAGGTGGTCTTCATGCTCAATCCTTTAGTAGATTATGATGTTAATGCGAGTCGACATTTTCATGTGCAACCTCCACCACTACATTAGCACATTCCACTAGATTCTTCAAGTGTTAAGTGTACTCACTACTTGAGCTAAGTCCCAAGGAGCTCCATCTAACTAAGATCTTCTACTTGTGTGGATGCTTCTAGAAAGCTTGAGTGCTTGGGGAGAAAAGTATCCCCATGCCCCCCATGGGGGTTGAGTCCAACACCTCCTCTTATCCTTCTTTGAGAATTAACCATGAGGCTAATCTTATTTTTGTTTTAACTCTAAAAGTATCTAATGCCCCCATAAATTGTGAACCTACCCAAGCTACTTAATAACAACTTCATAATCTTCCATTAAATGAATCAATATCTCACTTCAATGTTCTTGGTCTTCGAATGGTAGATTGGATTCTTTGCAAAAAAAATTACACTCTAATTGTCACAGAAGAGGTATGGTATATGCTATCAAACATCAAAGTTGATAGCCAAACTTGATACCCCAAAAGATATTTGCAAGGCTCTAATACAACATACTTTTCTTCATTTGTGGATATCAAAAGCATACCTGGAGATTTGCTGTTCATAACACCACACCACGTAAAAGATGAAAAACCAATCGAGATACAAGTTTTGGACTATTTAGATATTTATCATATTCAAAATAGGTATGATTAAGTATTGATATTATTATCATCTCTTGTAGCAGTTAGACTCTCAATATCCCTTTAGGATTTGACTCAGATCTACTCACAAATAGCATATCGCATGTGATGTGTGTGAGTATGGAATCAATGGCATACAGTAAGATACCAATTGCAAATTTATAATGAATCGAGTACATGCATTTCTTTCGCACTTGGGGTTGTCATCTAAAGACAACTTTAGATGCTAAGGTAATGGAACTCCCTCTCAAACCTTCTACGTATGTTAGAGATATACTCCACATATGAAAAAGAATGTGACATCCAGTTCTATCATAAGTAGTGCACAAACCTAGTATTTGATTTTCTTATCCCAAGTCCTTCATGTCAAAAGCTTGACTTAGATTTTCCTTAATATTTGCTAAATCTTTTGTTAACTTTATAGAAATTAACATGTCATTGACAAACAAAATTAGGTACCCAAACACCCTTTTCAATCAGAATATAGCTAAGCATAAAACTCCAAAATGGATAATTGGTGCTACCCTCAAGTCTCTCATTAGGAGAAAATCTCCCAAGAATACTCGATGCATCCTTATCTCCCATTTGAAGTAGAACACCTAGAGGTGCACATTAGGACTATGAAAACACAATAAGGTTTTTACATTGAGTACCAAAGTAGAAAGCTTGTGGGATTGACTAATCTTTCCTATGCAAGCCTATCCCTTCAGTGTACGCAATTGTTATACTTAAGTAATATCAACAGTTACAAGTGAAAAATAAAGTTCATATTACTCAAAGTAACTAATGTTCTATCAAAATCAAAACTAGGGTGTAGGATACCAATGTATGCACATGAGAAACCTAAAGAACCAAACTAGGAGCAATATTTTCTAGGTAAGTATTTAGCCATAAAAGTGTTGTAAGTGCACTCATAGTATAAATGTACATACACAATCTTGTGGCAAAGATGTAAGACTAGATGTAGTGCGAATGAGAATAGTTGGAAACTTGAGGATATTCACGTAATCAAAATTCATCAAAAATTTATAGAGAAAGTAGTGGATGGAAATAAATAAACGAATTGTGGATAACCAAGGAAGCTAAACAATCCATAAAAGGAGGGAGAAGGTCTGCTAAACCTAAAAACAATGTGCACTATTTAGCAAGCAAGAAAAAGGACTAGGAGCCCTTAACGAAAGCTCTAAACCCAGATTTGGTACCTTTCTCCTTGGGTCTACCACTTCCTTTGGTTGAATTGACAGGGTTTTATTAGGGTTGAACAAAAGTTGCGCAACCTATAACCAAGACAAATTGAGGACTACAAGGCAAGAGGAAGTAGGGAAGAAAAGGATGTGGGTAAGTGATTTACGAGATAGGTTAAGAACTCAATGTTTTATTCCGTTGCCCAAATTCAACGAGTTGTTAACAGTCCCAAGTCTTTGAAGCAATTTTTTACCTACCCATGATCTCAAACAAACCTTATCAAAGCTTGTAAATAGTCCTTAAGAACTGATCTGATGCAAGATTGTTAGAACAATTAGGAAATAATAGACTGCATAATAAAATAAGCAAACATGAAGAAACTAGGAAAGAGCAAGTACACAAAGTATGCTCCAAATCATGATAAAACATGTTGAAGATGATGATATGCTCAAGATATCTATAAAAGAAACATAAAGAAACTACTCGCTACCTATGAAGACCAAAGAGAGAAATCTAAGATTAAAGGAACAGGGCATGAATAGGCTAACATTGAGGAGGAGCTATAAAGAAACCTCTACTCCAAGCACTCCATGAAATTCCAAAAGTATCTGTAACTCTTCCTCCACATAAACTCCTCCAAGTTGTTGTGTGTCTTAACCAAATTCAACCTTTGTGTGTTTGAATCCCTTGTGAATGGCATGTCAATAGGACGCTTTCTAGGAGTGTAACTTTTCTTGTTGATGGATAAAAAAGTATCTCACAAAGACACACCCTTATCCTTGCATATTTCATGGCATTCTCAATATGTTTTTTTTCATCTCCGCAATTTCCTTCGTTTTCCTTTTATCCTTGCATATTTCATGGAATTCTCAATATGTTTTTTTCATCTCCGCAATTTCCTTCGTTTTCCTTTTCCCATCATATTTCCACATTCTATCAAATTCTCATGTTTTCTAGAATGATTGGTTTTGTACCATAAACCATCAAATTAGCGATACACAATGAAAAGCTGCAAGCATCCTTGGACTTTTGCTCACTAGAAAGTGCACTTTTCTTTGCAAAGAAAAGAGTTGCATATAATCGTCTCCTCATCAGTAATAAATGGTTGAAATTATTATTTTCTATGTGAGCTTCACATTTTGTATTCTAATCAACACCGTTCGAGAAAAAATACTTGTATTCATTGAGCTTTACATCCTTTGTAATGGTTGAATTTCATGGAATATCTTCCAATTCTCCTTTTCTACGTTCTTTTGTTGTTTAGAGTATCAAAATTTGGGCATTCGCCCATCCTAATCTTTTGAAGAATGGCCACATTGTTATACTACAATTTAAAGACTACACATAATACTCATTTTTATTGAACAGATCTTCTATGTACTTGAGAAATTTGTTCACATATAAAACTATATGGTAGCTATAAGCTTCAGATTCTATGAAAAACATCACAATAATAGACCCATGAAATTATACAACATTCCCCTCTCCTTAAAATAGTTTCTTCGATTGGAAATGATTGGATGCAAGTACCTTGGGTTATCCCCTTCTTTTCCAGGGTTCTGATTGATTTATTTCAGATATAGACGCCACAAACGTATTCTCAAAGTTCTAAAAGGAGGCGATATTGCCTGGATCATCGTCTAATAAAGCATTCATGTCATGAGCAAACATTCTCATGAGCATCTGGTCCTAGCATTAGCGTAGCATAAGACCTTAGACTTGCCCAATATGGTCATGATGCTTAATGAAGCAACTAAGGCCGTCAGTAGGAATAACAAAGAGTAGTGATGCCAAGGAGTAGCCTTGGATGATCAAGCGTTTTAAAATGATTCATTGACATTCTTGGCCATCAATGTTAATGCAAGCCCAGGTATTTCCTAGAAGCGCTAAGATTATCTTCATAAACTTCGAGCGACACCCAAGGTCTTTTAGATACTGAAGAAGGAATTCCCACTCTAACCTATCATAAAGTTTATTCAAATCGATTTTGAAAAAGAGAACATCTTGAGAGAATTTATCACCAAAGAAACGTCTTTCACAAACATTAATTTTGGTCTCAAAGATGGACGTGCCCTTAATGAATCCTTTTTTATCCTTGTTGATCCATGAGAGGAGGTGGTAAGTAATATGATTAGCCTTTTTGAAAGAGAAACTTCAACAATGCACTGATAACAAAGAGCTCACACTATGGGAGGTCGTTGCTTCTATGTTGGATCAGTTCAAGAACAAGAAACGCACGATTCATAGTATCATCAAAAAGATTAACCAAAGGTGAGAATTCAACTCAAGTGCTTGTCAATGACAATAGAGATTCCAATGTATTTGGCACTTCCCTATGGAAATTAAGCACTCATTCACTACAAGAAAAAGGGGGGCGTAGCGACGCCCCCGAATCGGGAAAAAAACGAAACCCGTCGCTTATGCGACGAAGTCGTCGCATAAGCGACGGTAGGAATTTCGGATTTTTTTTTTGCCCGACCCTCGTCGCATAAGCGACGATACTTAAGAAGCGTCGCTAGTACCGTCACTGAGTAGCGACGCATTTAACGACGTTGGCAAACTGCAGAGCGTCGCATATGCGATGCTCTGGAATGTAAAAAACAAAATTCAATTCTCCCGGCACATTTGTGCCGGGACTTGGACGCAAAGAAGAACACAGAGACCGAGAGAGAGAGAGAGAGAGAGAGAGAAAGAGCGCGCGCGAGAGGGAGAGAGAGAAGCGAGACCATTGACAGGTATGCGCACACACACACACTTACACACACATACATATGTACACACACATATACACGCATAGACACACACACACACATACGCATAGACACACACACACATACACACAAATACACACACATAGACACACATACACAATGCATAATGCATACACATACACACCTGCACACATAATGCATACACATGCACACACATATACACATGCACACACATATACATGCACACACATATACATGCACACACATAATGATGCATTCACACGCATACACATGCATACACACATAGACACACATATACACTTACACATCCAAACATACACACTCATAGACACACATTCATACACACACACATCCAAACATACACACTCATAGACACACACACATACACATAGACGCGCACACACATACACACACATAGACGCGCACACACATACACACACATATACACACACAGACACATACACACATAATGATGCATCCACACACATACACATGCATACACACATAGACACACATATACACACACACATATATGCATGCACACACACAGATAGAGAGACATACACACACATACACATACATGCATACACATACACACATAAACACATACACACACATAGACACATACACACATAAACACATACACACTGATAGGTACACACACATACACATAGACACACACACATATAGTATATACACACACATGCACACATAGACACATACACACATACACATGCATACACACACATACACATGCATACACACATACACACACATATACACACATACACATGCATACACACATACAGACACATATACACACACACACATACACATAGACAACACACACATATACCTACACACATACACACATAATGATGCATACACACACATACACATGCATACACACACATACACATGCATACACACACATATGCATACATACATGCATACACATACACATACACACATACACACACATAGATACATACACACACATACACATGCATACACACATACAAACACATATACACACACACATACACACATATACACATACACACGTAATGATGCATACACACATACACATGCATACATAGACACACATAATAATGCATACACACACATACATATGCATACACACACATATGCATACATACATGCATACACATACACACATAGACACATACACACACATAGATACATACATACACATAAACACATACACGGAAGTAAGTAAAAGTTTTACATATAAATTGAAATATATATCTTATGTTTTATTTATATTATGTTTTTTATTTTTGTAGTGAGCATGATGAGAGGGATAAAAAGTACGTGCTCAGTTCACTTGAGACGGAGTTTGGGACAGGGTGGTCTCTTAAATGGTGTTTAAAAGAGATGCGGACACTTATGGCGCATCGTCGTGACAATGCACGGTATGTATGTATATGAGAGAGAGAGAGAGAACACTAATCTCGATATTAGGGTTTTGAAATCCCTAATTTAAAAACTCTAATTCAACCTTTTAGCCATATGTTTGAAGTATATGTACACCTCCGACGTCCTACTAGAGAGATGTCTCTCCTCCCAACCTTATGCCTCTATATATAGCTACTCGAATCAACGAGGATCATGATTCATAATATATGTAAAGATATATACACATCATGTAGATAGGATACATAAATATAAAATGGAGTAGATATATTATGCATCACACATACATGCCTAAATGCACACATAAATATATATATACATACTAACATATTTACATGTACATATTTACACATACATGTACATGCCTACATGCACACATAAACATATATATACATGCATACATATTTACATGTACATATTTACACATAGACACATATACATATATACATGTACACAATTATAAACACTTGCATATATTACGTACATGAATACATGAATATTTTACATAAATGCATATGCATATATACACATATGCATATTTAACACATGTATACATATATCACACACATGCAAACACATACATATACATGAAATACATATATATGCATACTAATATATGTATACATATAATACACATGAATACACACACATATGCATACATACATGATAAAAATTTACTCCTCAAAGATAAAGCTATATATAAAATAATTAGGCATACCCCCGAGCTTCATGTTCTAACTTAGAAGAACATGATTTCATCTCTCTATTAGGATTCATCCTTATTCAAGTTAATAAAAAAAACCTATTATCTGATATCCATTCAGAAGCTTCAAGTTACTATCTAATCTGCTCATATGTTTTCATTATTGCCATCATTTTGGTACGACATCAATATAGTCTCATCTTCATTATCCTTATTGATTTCATTTATTTCTTCTATTGTTACATCTATGTTCTCATGAATCACATCATCTATTGGTAAATTAATATCTATTTCTGGTAATTCCTCTTCCTCATCAGTAGAATCAGCATGTAGAGAATTATCCTCTTCATCAAAAAGATTAGTATCATTATCACGTATAATGAGTCTAATTTCTATTCCAAATGTTGATGTATCAGTATATGATGCTGAATCATCAAGAGGAATTTCTTCAATCTCTCTAACAATAAACTGTTCAAACAATGACCTACCTCTAGGTTGCACATGAATGACTTGCCACCAAGGATGAGCATCTGGGTTTTTATAAAAAAAAGCTTGTTCAATATGCCTAGGAAGAATATATGGTTCTTTAGTAGATCGCATTACCTTGGAAGAATCAATTGCCCAAAACCCAGATAATTCCTTTCTTATTGTAGAATTACTACCTTTATACTCCGCTCGATACCAGTCAACCTTCAAAATGACCTATCAAAATATATAACAACAAAAACGTCCCATTATTAGGTGCTTAAAAAAATAACTAACTCTAAAAAAAATATATAAACTTTTTTCTACCTGTTTGAATGTACGAAATGAAATTTCGTAGATACCAACAATAGTTCCTACGTAACCAAGTTTGCTATCTATAAGGTTCGTGTCTTCTGAGCTAACACGTGATAGTTGCTTGAAACGAGCAACAATACTAGAATCCTCTGTTTTACGTAAAGAATCAATGGCTTTGATTCTAATATGTTGTCCAAAAGCCCACATATTAGTGAACATTCGAGCGTGCAAAATAAATTCAATTAGTAAATAGAAACTAACATACATATATGAAAAAGATAAAATATATATTTTAATAAAATTACCTTTTGTTCACAACCTATCATTGACTCTCTTTGCTCATCTGAGATTTCTTCATTATTTGCATTGGCGCGTTGCAAACAACTATATAGCCAATCAGTGAAAGAAGGTATATCTGTAATCTCATTATTATTGAGATTACGTCTAGATCTTTTGTTTTTTCGTCTTTTACTTTGGAGACTTTGAAGTTCCTCGTACTCGCTAAGGAATGCTTGCATGCATTCGCTATTATATGCTACAAAAGTAGAAACATCATTTTTTTCTTGAAATGTAAATAAGAATGGAACCCCCTTACCTGATAATACCTCATCTGTTATTTTTGAAGAAGACTCGTTGGTCCATGCACGTGGAGCTTCTTCATGAACTCTTTCAAGGTACTCACTAACGTAATACATGCCCTCTTCAAGCATCCAACCCTTTGCCATGGATCCTTCTGGTTTTGCTCTTTGTCGCACGTAACCTTTTAGTATTCCCATAAATCGCTCGACCCAAAACATCCATCGAGTGTTGACAACACCAGCAATCTCTATCTCATCTACAAGATGGACTAGTAAATGAACTTGAATATCAAAAAATGAAGTAGGAAGTTCTTTTTCCATCAAACATAGTAGCTCTTTGCATTCACGTTTTTTTTGTGGGATCGAATTTTTATCGATCTCTTTGGATGTAATCCACCTATACAAATCATAAAAACAATTGTAAAGAAGTTAATTAAAAAATAAAAGATATCCAATATTCATACATATTAAATATAAAAGTATCATAATTACCTTATAAGTGATCCAAGATGATAGATCACATCTCGTACTCCTTTCGTTGTACATCCATCGATAACCAAAGGTAAAATATGTTTCAAAAAGTTATGCTAGTCATGGGTCTTTAACCCAGATAAGCTCTTATCATCCATAGTAAACATGTTTTGAAATGATGCTCCATATCCTGTAGGAGTCTTGATCAATTGAATTCTATTGTTGATAGTCTGTATCTCTTTTGTTGTAAGTACCCAAGGAGCAGATGCATAAGTCCTTTCTTGTCGATGTCTATCAAAAACTGGCCATAACTTTGGTTTGGATTTTGATCTTTCAAATCATTCCTTGATGTTGTGGTATCTTTTACTCCAAGAAGATGCTGCCATAGTGAATAACCAATATTTTTGAATATATGCATAGGATCAAGAAGATGACATACTTTTAACTCTTTCCAATACTCCAAAGAATACCATATTGATATGTTCTCTGCGAGTGCCAATTTCCCTTTACCTCTGTTCACATACTCATTATCTGAATCATCACTGAAGATTTCTGCTTCTGGATCTATCAGAGGTCCATCTGTCCATTTTTTATACCAATCCATAGGCGTGATAGGTTTTGGATACTGGCCTGTTTCAAGCTTTCCATTAAAATGTATCACTTCTCTTTTAGATCTTAATGGATGATCATCAGGCAAGAATTGTCGATGTCGAAGATAAATATTTTTGTTGAGATTCTTACTATAGATTGATCTCAACCAATCACCACAATATGGACAAGCTTTATAACCCTTAGTAGATATTCGTGCATCATGGAAAATGATAAAAATATAATTAGATTAAACCATATTTATTTACATGCATATTGAATAAAAAAATTACATCAATACCTGAACAAACGCCATATCCAGGAAAATCGTGAATAGTCCAAGCCACAATACCACGAATCGTAATATATCTTTCATTGATGCTTTTCGATACATCAATGACATTAATGCCTCTCCATAACTCTTGAAGATTGTCAATGAGAGGAGCAAGATATACATTCATATCTTTAACTTGTCTTTTGCCTGGGATTAAAAGTGAAAGCATTAAATGTTCCTTTTTAATGCTAAGATATGGCGGAAGATTGTAGTTTATGACTACCACTAGCCATGTTGACCATTTACGGGATTTCATGGAGAATGGATTAACCCCATCTAATGCAACTCCTAACTTTAGATTCTATGGATTTTGTGCAAATTCAGGCCATGTAGAATCAATATGCTGAAAAGCAACACTATCATGAGGAATTCTGATTATTCCATCAGTACTTTTGTGATCATGTCCCCAAGTCAAAAGCTTTGATAATTCGGGGCTTTGAAACATATGTCTAATCCGTGGAGCCAATGGAGAATGTCTCAATACCTTTTTCGGGATTTTACCTTCTTCACCCTTATATCGAGGAGATTGACATTTGGAACATGTCAAAGAGTCTGCATATTCACCTCTAAATAAATACAATCGTTAGGACATGCATGTATACATTGATAATCTATACCAAGATTGTTGATTATCTTCTTCATTTCATCATGTGAGGTAGGAAGAATATTGTGACTAGGTAAAAACTTTTCAGATAATAACCTGTAAGTTTATCAAAAAAAGATATATTAAAAAAGGTAAATAAATATATACTCACTTTAGATAAGGTAAGAACAAGAACTTGAATTGAATAGATACTTTTTGTCCGCGCATCTTTTAAAACTATTAATGCATCTTTCAAAATATTTACACAAAACAATCGTATCCTGTCAATTCACACATATGTTCATATAATGGTGACATGGATGAATCGCATGCACAGAGGTTACTCAAGATAGAGCAGGATTTCTCGGGTATGCAGTAAACCTCTTGCATGTCAATGATGAGCATCTGACTTTAGGATACAAAGTGGACTACTCCATTATAATCAGATTGTTGTCTCTTGAGTAACCTCTGTGCATGCGACTCATCCAGGTCACCATTCCGAATATTTGGAAAGATGCATTAATAGTTTTAAAAGATGCGCGGACAAAAAGTTTCCATTCAATTCAAGTTCTTGTTCTTACCTTATCTAAAGTAAGAATAAAAACCTGCATGTATTTATATATATATATATATATATATATATATATATATATATATATATATATATATATATATATGCATATATATATATATATATATAAATAGATAGAAAATTGAAATTTATACCTTAATAGTGTCGAAATAGATACATTACTCCATCCAAAACGATTTTGAAGGTTGAGAATAAGTAAGCTCGCATTTAGTCGTGTCAAATGACTTCCTTCATATACATGCTTTAGACATTCCTTTCGAAGATATTTCTCATTTTTAGAAATATCCATGCTCTCACTGTCATTTTGATACCAATCCTCAATAAAATCTGCCATGCCATCATCTTCATCATTGTCATACAAATCTTGTACTTTATCATCTTTTGAATATAGATCTTTCAACTTTGCATATTGCACAGGCTTAGTTTTGCGTAGCCTCCTCATGGAAGCTTCTGATAAATGAGGTCTTACTGGTAATTGTGAATGTTGTGGACGAATATCATCAACATCATACGTTGGAATCTACACATATAAATAAAACTCATTAGTATTCCATAAATGAATAAAAATTAAACTTCAAATATAAAATTAAGTATATAACTTATTAAATATGGATAGAAAATTTTTATTCTCTCTAGCTAAAAGGTGCTCTTGGAGGTCTACGCCATCCATAATTCACTAATAGTTCATCACCAGCATGTAATGTAGTAATAGCATTGACAACTATGTATCTTGATACATCTCTACTCATGTATGGTGATTCATGGCTATTTTCACGCTCCTCAAATCATCATCGAGCAAGTATTCTTGTATATCAATAATAATTTGATTTTATACATGGTTTTTAAATAAAATAATGACATTAATATATATAGAAAATACATACCCAAGCATTATCAGGTTGACTAGCTGATGGTGCATGCTCAAAAGTACCATACTCTGCCTCATGTTGAATACATTCCAATCGTGGTCTTCGATACGTGCCATAACAAGAGTTACACCAAAATATAATATGCTCTTGATAGTAAAATTCATCATAATTCCTATCGGAGGACACATGTGAAGTCGTTGCATGGGTAGGAGGTGGTGGAGTAACCTCTGATTGATCAGAATGTGCACATCATAAGAAACATAAAAAAAAATATAAGTTATGTATCCATCAAATATAGTTAAAATTAAATATTTCATATACTTACAGTATAAAGTCGTTGCACGATGAAGAGACGGTGGTGGAGTTCCATCTGATTGATCAGAATCTACAAATAATGGTATTTGATATTAATAATTTGATTATCTACATAAATAAAAAATTCACATATACATATTTACACATACACACATATTCACATATACACATTTATACATACACACATATTCACATATACACAACTACATATTATTGTGGGATAAATGCATGTATTTTGTATGAATGAGTGTATATGCATGCATGTGTGTGTACGTATATATGTGGAATGTATATGTGTGTTTATGTTATATGTATGTATATGTGTATATATATACATATATGCATGCGTATATGTTTGCATGTATATGTGTATGTGGGTATGTGTATGTGTATGTGTATGTGTGTGTATATATGTGTATGTATTCTAACTTTTTTTCTGTTTGAGATTAAATTAACAGAAGATATTGTATGGTCGAAAAAAATAAGAGGCGAGCTAACATACCACCTGAGTCATGGCAGTTTTTTCGTAGACAGCTACGTCTTCAGGAGTCATTTCCTCACGAAAAGGTACACAAATTTATAGTTTATATTTATAATTTTTAGATATTTTAGTAATTTTTTACATTTAATTTATGTATTTTTTTTCTTGAATAAACAGGCTGCTGCAAAGAAGAGAGTGGAGTCGGGCCACACATCACACTTAGGCCAAATGGGCCATAATGGTTTTGTAGCTACGTTTGTAAGTATATGTATTATTGTGAGTATATTTTTTATTTTAGTTAAAATGCAAGCAACTAATGTTTTTTATTTGTTTCATTGCAGTGAAAGGATTATGGCCGATATCTTACGAAACACGAGATCGAGTATGCTACACATTTTGGATATCGGCGTTTGGGCGAGTATATACAAGATCATCTTGATGCCTTTGTGAGTATTTTTAAATTTTATATAATTATTTTGTTGTTATGAATGTTTTAATTATTTTATTGATTTATGTTTGTTATATGTAATACAGGAGTATTATGGGGAGACAAATATGGATGAGGTGGAGAGACAAACACAGCAGGGACAATCTCGATCGTCACAGGGTGATCATGACGATGAGGATGAGGAAGATCAGGATGATCATGATATAGCTGATGATGATCATGATCATGATCATGATGATTAGGATTCTAGTTGATTATGACATTGGATTATATGTATTTACATTGATATATATATATTTTTTTTTCTTATCTATATATTTTTCATTTCAGTTATGTTTTGAATTGTGTGTATGGTATTAAGTAATGAACAGTTTTGTTCTATTGATTGTTGTTATTGTTTATATTAAGCATGTGTTTTAATACTTTAATTATATACTTCATTCATATGTGTGTACCTAAGTGTATATGTATGTGTGTATATGTATGTATGTGCATGTGTATGTGTGTGTATATGTATGTATGTGCATGTGCATGTATAAGTCACTACAAGAAAAAGGGGGGCGTAGCGACACCCCCGAATCGGGAAAAAAACAAAAACCGTCGCTTATGCGATGAAATCGTCGCATAAGCGACGCTAAAAAAATCGAATTTTTTTTTTGGCCGAGCATCGTCGCATAAGCGACGGTAGCGTCGCTTATGCGACGCAACACCAAAGCGTTGCTAAAAGCGTCGCTAGTTAGCGACGCCCTTAGCGACGTTGGCAAACTGCAGAGCGTCGCATATGCGACGCTCTGGAATGTAAAAAAAAAAAATTCAATTCTCCCGGCACATTTGTGCCGGGCCTTGAACGCAAGACCGAGAAAGAGAGAGAGAAAGAGCGCGCGCGAGAGGGAGAGAGACAAGGGAGACGGTTGACAGGTATGTGCACACACACACTTACACACACACACATACACGCATAGATACACACACACATACGCATAGACACACACACACATACACACAAATACACACACATAGACACACATACACACATAATGCACACATAATGCATACACATACACACACACACATGCACACATAATGCATACACATGCACACACATATACGTGCACACACACATACACATGCACACACACACACATATGTACACACACACATATGTACACACACATATACACGCATAGACACACACACATACATATACGCATAGACACACACACATATACACAAATATACACACATAGAAACACATACACAATGCATAATGCATACACATACACACATGCACACATAATGCATACACATGCACACACATATACACATGCACACACATATACATGCACACACACATACACATGCACACACACACACACACATATGTACATACACACATATACACGCATAGACACACACACATACTCATAGACACACACACACATATACACAAATACACACACACACATACACACAAATACACACACATACACACATAATGCACACATAATGCATACACATACACACACACACACATGCACACATAATGCATACACATGCACACACATATACACATGCACACATATATACGTGCACACACACATACACATGCACACACACACATATGTACACACACACATATGTACACACACAAACATATGTACACACACATATAGACGCATAGACACACACACACATACACATACGCATAGACACACACACATATACACAAATATACACACATAGACACACATACACAATGCATAATGCATACATATACACACATGCACACATAATGCATACACATGCACACACATATACACATGCACACACATATACATGCACACACACATACACATGCACACAAACACACATATGTACACACACACATATACACGCATAGACACACACACATACACATAGACACACACACACATATACACAAATACACACACACACATACACACAAATACACACACATAGACACACATACACACATAATGCACACATAATGCATACACATACACACACACACATGCACACATAATGCATACACATGCACACACATATACACAGGCACACACATATACGTGCACACACACATACACATGCACACACACACACATATGTACACACACACATATGTACACACACACACATATGTACACACACATATACACGCATAGACACACACACACATACACATACGCATAGACACACACACATATACACAAATATACACACATAGACACACATACACAATGCATAATGCATACACATACACACATGCACACATAATGCATACACATGCACACACATATACACATGCACACACATATACATGCACACACACATACACATGCACACACACACACATATACACGCATAGACACACACACATACGCATAGACACACACACACATATACACAAATACACACACACACATACACACAAATACACACACATAGACACACATACACACATAATGCACACATAATGCATACACATACACACACACACATGCACACATAATGCATACACATGCACACACATATACACATGCACACACATATACGTGCACACACACATACACATGCACACACACACATATGTACACACACATATGTACACACACACATATACACGCATAGACACACACACACATACACATACGCATAGACACACACACATATACACAAATATACACACATAGACACACATACACAATGCATAATGCATACACATACACACATGCACACATAATGCATACACATGCACACACATATACACATGCACACACATATACATGCACACACACATACACATGCACACACACACACATATGTACACACACACATATACATGCATAGACACACACACATACGCATAGACACACACACACACATATACACAAATACACACACATAGACACACATACACAATGCATAATGCATACACATGCACACATAATGCATACACATGCACACACATATACATGCACACACACATACACATGCACACACACATACATATGTACACACACATATACACGCATAGACACACACACACACACACACATACGCATAGACACACGCTCACATAATGCATACACATGCACACACATATACACATGCACACACATATACATGCACACACACACATGCATAATGCATACACATACACACATGCACACATAATGCATACACATGCACACACATATACACATGCACACACATATACATGCACACACACATACACATGCACACACA
Organism: Ceratopteris richardii; assembly: GCA_020310875.1. Lineage (NCBI taxonomy): Eukaryota > Viridiplantae > Streptophyta > Polypodiopsida > Polypodiales > Pteridaceae > Ceratopteris > Ceratopteris richardii. The sequence continues at coordinate 77,455,453 of CM035441.1, read as the reverse complement.
CACACATATGTACACACACACATATGTACACATATATATACACGCATAGACACACACACACATACGCATAGACACACACACACATACACACAAATACACACACATAGACACACATACACAATGCATAATGCATACACATATACATGCACACACACACACACATATGTACACACACACACATATGTACACGTATATATACACGCATAGACACACACACACATACGCATAGACACACACACACATACACACAAATACACACACATAGACACACATACACAATGCATAATGCATACACATACACACATGCACACATAATGCATACACATGCACACACATATACACATGCACACACATATACATGCACACACACATACATATGTACACACACATATACACGCATAGACACACACACACACATACGCATAGACACACACACACATAATGCATACACATGCACACACATATACACATGCACACACATATACATGCACACACACATACACATGCATAATGCATACACATACACACATGCACACATAATGCATACACATGCACACACATATACACATGCACACACATATACATGCACACACACATACACATGCACACACACACACACATATGTACACACACACACATATGTACACATACATATACACACATACACATAGACAAGACACACATATACCTACACACATACACACATAATGATGCATACACACACATACACATGCATACACACACATACACATGCATACACACACACATACACGTATATATATTGATTTCTAACCATTTTGTTTTATATGTTAGGTAGTATGGATCCCAGTAGAGAGAGAAAGGCGAAACTCACTCTCATAAAAACTCTTATGAGAGCAAGAGTTCCGTCAGATACTCTAGGGTCCATAATGCGGGACTACGCAGAGATGTCCGATGAGGAGCTCGATTATACGATCCAGATGCTTACGCGATCAGACGAGGGCTCTTCTGCAGATCCACACGCAGGAAGAGAGCTATCTGCTCATAGGTATGTTTTTTTTCATAAACCTTTTTAATGATATTATAGCACATATTTTTATTTATTTCTATCTATCTATTTTCAGGACACCTATACCACCTCCAGCACGTGATAGGAGAGCAGAGACGTTGCCTATGAGGACATGCATAGGCACGTTAGGACTAGAGTGCGACATAGAGCCAGAGGGGAATATTGTATACATAGGAAATGGATTGGAGTTCAAGAGGAGAATGCGTGCACTATGCGACTCTTACCTGCGCTTTATCCACTTACCGTGGAAGTAAGTAAAAGTTTTACATATAAATTGAAATATATATCTTATGTTTTATTTATATTATGTTTCTTATTTTTGTAGTGAGCATGATGAGAGGGATAAAAAGTACGTGCTCAGTTCACTTGAGATGGAGTTTGGGACAGGGTGGTCTCTTAAATGGTGATTAAAAGAGATGCGGACACTTATGGCGCATCGTCGTGACAATGCACGGTATGTATGTATATGAGAGAGAGAGAGAGAGAACACTAATCTCGATATTAGGGTTTTGAAATCCCTAATTTAAAAACTCTAATTCAACCTTTTAGCCATATGTTTGAAGTATATGTACACCTCCGACGTCCTACTAGAGAGATGTCTCTCCTCCCAACCTTATGCCTCTATATATAGCTACTCGAATCAACGAGGATCATGATTCATAATATATGTAAAGATATATACACATCATGTAGATAGGATACATAAATATAAAATGGAGTAGATATATTATGCATCACACATACATGCCTAAATGCACACATAAATATATATATACATACTAACATATTTACATGTACATATTTACACATACATGTACATGCCTACATGCACACATAAACATATATATACATGCATACATATTTACATGTACATATTTACACATAGACACATATACATATATACATGTACACAATTATAAACACTTGCATATATTACGTACATGAATACATGAATATTTTACATAAATGCATATGCATATATACACATGCATATTTAACACATGTATACATATATCACACACATGCAAACACATACATATACATGAAATACATATATATTCATACTAATATATGTATACATATAATACACATGAATACACACACATATGCATACATACATGATAAAAATTTACTCCTCGAAGATAAAGCTATATATAAAATAATTAGGCATACCCCCGAGCTTCATGTTCTAACTTAGAAGAACATGATTTCATCTCTGTAGTAGGATTCATCGTTATTCAAGTTAATAAAAAAAACCTATTATCTGATATCCATTCAGAAGCTTCAAGTTACTATCTAATCTGCTCATATGTTTTCATTATTGCCATCATTTTGGTAAGACATCAATATAGTCTCATCTTCATTATCCTTATTGATTTCATTTATTTCTTCTATTGTTAAATCTATGTTCTCATGAATCACATCATCTATTGGTGGATTAATATCTATTTCTGGTAATTCCTCTTCCTCATCAGTAGAATCAGCATGTAGAGAATTATCCTCTTCATAAAAAAGATTAGTATCATTATCACGTATAATGAGTCTAATTTCTATTCCAGATGTTGATGTATCAGTATCTGATGCTGAATCATCAAGAGGACTTTCTTCAATCTCTCTAACAATAAACTGTTCAAACAATGACCTACCTCTAGGTTGCACATGAATGACTTGCCACCAAGGATGAGCATCTGGGTTTTTATAAAAAAAAGCTTGTTCAATATGCCTAGGAAGAATATATGGTTCTTTAGTAGATCGCATTACCTTGGAAGAATCAATTGCCCAAAACCCAGATAATTCCTTTCTTATTGTAGAATTACTACCTTTATACTACGCTCGATACCACTCAACCTTCAAAATGACCTCAAAATATATAACAACAAAAACGTCCCATTATTAGGTGCTTAAAAAAATAACCAACTCTAAAAAAAATATATAAACTTTTTTCTACCTGTTTGAATGTACGAAATGAAATTTCGTAGATACCAACAATAGTTCCTACGTAACCAAGTTCACTATCTATAAGGTTCGTGTCTTTTGAGCTAGCACGTGATAGTTGCTTGAAACAAGCAACAATACTAGAATCCTCTGTTTTACGTAAAGAATCAATGGCTTTGATTCTAATATGCTGTCCAAAAGCCCACATATTAGTGAACATTCGAGCCTGCAAAATAAATTCAATTAGTAAATAGAAACTAACATACATATATGAAAAAAGTAAAATATATATTTTAATAAAATCACCTTTTGTTCACAACCTATCATTAACTCTCTTTGCTCATCGGAGATTTCTTCATTATTTGCGTTGGCGCGTTGCAAACGACTATATAGCCAATCCGTGAAAGAAGGTATATCTGTAATCTCATTATTATCGAGATTACGTCTAGATCTTTTGTTTTTTCACCTTTTACTTTGGAGACTTTGAAGTTCCTCGTACTCGCTAATGAATGCTTGCATGCATTCGCTATTATATGCTACAAAAGTAGAAACATCATTTTTTTCTTGAAATGTAAATAAGAATGGAACCCCCTTACCTGATAATACCTCATCTGTTATTTTTGAAGAAGACTCGTTGGTCCATGCACGTGGAGCTTCTTCATGAAATCTTTCAAGGTACTCACTAACGTAATACATGCACTCTTCAAGCATCCAACCCTTTGCCATGGATCCTTCTGGTTTTGCTCTTTGTCGCACATAACCTTTTAGTATTCCCATCTCGACCCAAAACATCCATCGAGTGTTGACAACACCGGCAATCTCTATCTCATCTACAAGATGGACTAGTAAATGAACTTGAATATCAAAAAATGAAGTAGGAAGTTCTTTTTCCATCAAACATAGTAGCTCTTTGCATTCACGTTTTTTTTGTGGGATCAAATTTTTATCGATCTCTTTGGATGTAATCCACCTATACAAATCATAAAAACAATTGTAAAGAAGTTAATTAAAAAATAAAAGATATCCAATATTCATACATATTAAATATAAAAGTATCATAATTACCTTATAAGTGATCCAAGACGATAGATCACATCTCGTACTCCTTTCGTTGTACATCCATCGATAACCAAAGGTAAAATATGTTTCAAAAAGTTATGCTAGTCATGGGTCTTTAATCCAGATAAGCTCTTATCATCCATAGTAAACATGTTTTGAAACGATGCTCCATATCCTGTAGGAGTCTTGATCAATTGAATTCTATTGTTGATAGTCTGTATCTCTTTTGTTGTAAGTACCCAAGGAGCAGATGCATAAGTCCTTTCTTGTCGATGTCTATCAAAAACTGGCCATAACTTTGGTTTGGATTTTTGATCTTTCAAATCATTCCTGGATGTTGTGGTATCTTTTAGTCCAAGAAGATGCTGCTAGAGTGAATAACCAATATTTTTTAATATATGCATAGGATCAAGAAGATGACATACTTTTAACTCTTTCCAATACTCCAAAGAATACCATATTGATATGTTCTCTACGAGTGCCAATTTCCCTTTACCTCTGTTCACATACTCATTATCTCAATCATCACTGAAGATTTCTGCTTCTGGATCTATCAGAGGTCCATCTGTCCATTTTTTATACCAATCCATAGGCGTCATAGGTTTTGGATACTGGCCTGTTTCAAGCTTTCCATTAAAATGTATCGCTTCTCTTTTAGATCTTAATGGATGATCATCAGGCAAGAATCGTCGATGTCAAAGATAAATATTTTTGTTGAGATTCTTACTATAGATTGATCTCAACCAATCACCACAATATGGACAAGCTTTATAACCCTTAGTAGATATTCCTGCATCATGGATAGAGTAGGATAGAGCAGGATTTCTCGGGTATGCAGTAAACCTCTTGCATGTCAATGATGAGCATCTGAACTTTAGGATACAAAGTGGACTACTCCATTATAATCAGATTGCTGTCTCTTGAGTAACCTCTGTGCATGCGACTCATCCAGGTCACCATTGCGAATATTTGGAAAGATGCATTAATAGTTTTAAAAGATGCGCGGACAAAAAGTTTCCATTCAATTCAAGTTCTTGTTCTTATAACCTTATCTAAAGTAAGAATAAAAACCTACATGTATTTATATATGTATATATATTTATGCATATATATATATATATATATAAATAGATAGAAAATTGAAATTTATACCTTAATAGTGTCGAAACAGATACATTACTCCATCCAAAACGATTTTGAAGGTTGAGAATAAGTAAGCTCGCATTTAGTCGTGTCAAATGACTTCCTTCATATACATGCTTTAGACATTCCTCTCGAAGATATTTCTCATTTTTAGAAATATCCATGCTCTCACTGTCATTTTGATACCAATCCTGAATAAAATCTGCCATGCCATCATCTTCATCATTGTCACACAAATCTTGTACTTTATCATCTTTTGAATATAGATCTTTCAACTTTGCATATTGCACAGGCTTAGTTTTGCGTAGCCTCCTCATGGAAGCTTTTGATAAATGAGGTCTTATTGGTAATTGTGAATGTTGTGGACGAATATCATCAACATCATACGTTGGAATCTACACATATAAATAAAACTCATTAATATTCCATAAATGAATAAAAATTAAACTTCAAATATAAAATTAAGTATATAACTTGTTAAATATGGATAGAAAATTTTTATTCCCTCTAGCTAAAAGGTGCTCTTGGAGGTCTACGCCATCCATAATTCACTAATAGTTCATCACCAGCATGTAATGTAGTAATAGCATTGACAACTATGTATCTTGATACATCTCTACTCATGTATGGTGATTCATGACTATTTTCACGCTCCTCAAATGTGCAATTAGTCCTTGAACTATTATGTAACCCTCGACTACTATTTATTAAACCTGCTATATTTCCATGTGTGTAAGGTCTTCCATCAATATATAATCTTTCATTTTCTGCATGTAAAATCCTTCTACTAGTAAGAGATGCTGCGTTCAAGCATATTCCATAAGTACTCATGCTTTGAACATAACGTGAAAGTCGATGCCAATCTCCCCATCCATATATAGGACCACAAAATGACATAAGAGTGACTTTAGAGTTCGGAGGCACATACAAATCCTCTACAATAAAGAGACCACGACCAGCATTAGTAATAGTGGATGGAGCAATCATATAGCGATTACCCCAAAAGTTAAAAACCTCTCCATCTAAAGGAAGTGGTCCTCTATTCCATCCTCCATATCTTCTTCTATCATATGTTTGTACTAAAGAACGATCAAGAGCTGGCAATGGATAATCTCCAGCCGTTTCATTCTCTAAACCAGGAGGTAGAGGATTTCTAGAAACCTCTACTTGTAATTGATGAACAGCAAGTCCATGACGTGTACGAGGTATATTAACATTATGAGAAAAATCATCATCATCATCATCATCGAGCAAGTATTCCTGTATATCAATAATAATTTGATTTTATACATGGTTTTTAAATAAAAAAATGACATTAATATATATAGAAAATACATACCCAAGCATTATCACGTTGACTAGGTGATGGTGCATGCTCAAAAGTACCATACTCTGCCTCATGTTGAATACATTCCAATCGTGGTCTTCGATACGTGCCATAACAAGAGTTACACCAACATATAATATGCTCTTGATAGTAAAATTCATCATAATTCCTATCGGAGGACACATATGAAGTCGTTCCATGGGTAGGAGGTGGTGGAGTACCCTCTGATTGATCAGAATCTGCACATCATAAGAAACATAAAAAAAATATATAAGTTATGTATCCATCAAATATAGTTAAAATTAAATATTTCATATACTTACAGTATAAAGTCGTTGCACGATGAGGAGACGGTGGTGGAGTTCCATCTGATTGATCAGAATCTACATCATAAGAAATATAAAAAAAATATATAAGTTATGTATCCATCAAATATAGTTAAAATTAAATATTTCATATACTTACAGTATAAAGTCGTTGCACGATGAGGAGACGGTGGTGGAGTTCCATCTGATTGATCAGAATCTACAAATAAAGGTATTTGATTTTAATAATTTGATTATCTACATAAATAAAAAATTCACATATACATATTTACACATACACACATATTCACATATACACATTTATACATACACACATATTCACATATACACAACACATATTATTGTGGGATAAATGCATGTATTTTGTATGAATGAGTGTATATGCATGCATGTGTGTGTACGTATATATGTGGATATGTATATGTGTGTTTATGTTATATGTATGTATATGTGTATATATATACATATATGCATGCATATATGTTTGCATGTATATGTGTATGTGGGTATGTGTATGTGTATGTGTATGTGTATATGTGTGTATATATGTGTATGTATTCTGACTTTTTTTTTTGTTTGAGATTAAATTAACAGGAGATATTGTATGGTCGAAAAAAATAAGAGGCGAGCTAACATACCACCTGAGTCGTGGCAGTTTTTTCGTAGACAGCTACGTCTTCAGGAGTCATTTCCTCAGCAGAAGGTACACAAATTAATAGTTTATATTTATAATTTAAAGATATTTTAGTAATTTTTTAATTTAATTTATGTATTTTTTTCCTTGAATAAACAGGTTGCTGCAAAGAAGAGAGTGGAGTCGGGCCACACATCGCACTTAGGCCAAATGGGACATAATGGTTTTGTAGCTACGTTTGTAAGTATATGTGTTATTGTGAGTATATTTTTTATTTTAGTTAAAATGCAAGCAACTAATGTTTTTTATCTGTTTCATTGCAGCAAAAGGATTATGGCCGATATCCTACAAAACACGAGATCGAGTATGCTACACATTTTGGATATCGGCGTTTGAGCGAGTATATACAAGATCATCCTGATGCCTTTGTGAGTATTTTTAAATTTTATATAATTATTTTGTTGTTATGAATGTTTTAATTATTTTATTGATTTATGTTTGTTATGTAATACAGGAGTATTATGGGGAGACAAATATGGATGAGGTGGAGAGACAGACACAGGAGGGACGATCTCGATCGTCACAGGGTGATCATGAGGATGAGGATGAGGAAGATCAGGATGATCATGATATTGCTGATGATGATGATGATCATGATGATGATGATTAGGATTTTAGTTGATTATGACATTGGATTATATGTATTTACATTGATATATATATATATATTTATCTATATATTTTTCATTTCAGTCATGTTTTGAATTGTGTGTATGGTATTAAGTAATGAAGAGTTATGTTCTATTGATTGTTATTATTGTTTATATTAAGCATGTGTTTTAATACTTTAATTATATAATTCATTCATATGTGTGTACCTAAGTGTATATGTATGTGTGTGTATATGTATGTATGTGCATGTATATGTGTGTGTATATGTATGTATGTGCATGTGCATGTATAAGTGTATATGTGTGTATGAGTATGTGCATGTGCATGTGTATGTGTGTATATGTATATGCATGTATATGTATAACTCTATGTGTATGTGTGTGTATGTGCATGTATATGTGTATATGTTGTTGGTGTAATTCAAGCCTTAACACTTGGCTTGGATATCAACCTTGAAGACTCAACATAAAGCTTGGATCTTGGAAGCCTAGCTTGGGTTAATTCATGAGGATATCACTTGAAGAATGAACCATAGGAACCTAGTCTTATTGTTCTTACCATTTATCTCATGTAAAAGTCTATATGACTTTAATCACTCTTGTAATCACACCTACTTGAGAAAGTCGTGGAAAGTAGATGAATGATTGAGAGAATATCTCATTCACTTTTAGGTACAAGATTCTAGGAGATTTGAATTAGAATTCAAAATTCAAATTCTCACTCAAACTATGTATATGTGAAGAAAAAAGTCGCGGGTATGTGTCACTCTTCCCGAGGCAATTCTGAGTGAATCATTGAGTGTGTATGAGCTATACCCTAGCCTACACCTCTGAGTACCATTGGGCATCACATTCTATGCCAATGGGAATGTATATCAATGTGAATTAATACATATCATTATATTCATATTCTCTGTTTTCTCTGAGTGACTACCCTCAACTCTGTCAACTTCAACAAGGCATATCTCAAGATCTACTGAACCAAATTGGATGATTCAAAGTGCATTGGATTCAGCTCATAGTCTACTACACACCTACAAAGTTTCAAGGCCATTGAATCAACCATCATAGAGAAATCTCAGTCGGGGTGCTCACTGGTCTGTGACTGTAAGTCTCCTAAAAAATCGGGGGTACACCTTATTTTGCTAAAGTGATTTCTATGAGTGTAGTTTATCATTTCCTTTCATTCCACTTGTAAATGGAAGCTTACTAAGCTAATAGAATATCTCTAGAAGGAATTTTGCTAATTGTAACTACACTGGTCACACTGAGCATAACACTGAGCAGGTGTCAATACCAAAATAGCAAGTTTTTCAGGATTTTGAAGTCACAAGTAGTCTGTCTTGATTTGATCATTACTCATAACATTTTCAAAGCACATATATGGTTTCTTGGTATCATTTGGAAGCTCAAGGAGTCTACTAAGCATATCTGGAGTCAAAAGAGGGCAGGTGTCAAGCAGGTCTAGCAGCACCAACTTGATCTTCTGAGTGCATCCAACCATCACTCCCAACAGTGGTATCAGAGCATATAAGGTAATCATGGGTGATGGTTTCCCTTCCTTCATTGACAAATTAGACAGGAACAACTACCAAGCTTGGTCTCTAAGGATGAAGACCTATCTACAAGGAAGGAGCTTGTTTGGATTCATATCAGGAGATGAGGAATTGCCCTCATTCAAAGCAAGAGGCCTACCCACCAAGGAAGAGCAAGAGAGACTCAATCAATGGTGTGCAAAAGATGCTTTGGCAAGGTCATATCTTTTAAACTCTATTTCTGATTTCCTTCTACCACACATAAGGAATTGTAAGACTTCCCAAGAGACTTGGGAAACATTGTCAACTTATTTTTCATCAAGCACAAGGGCCAGAAAGAATCAGCTATGGGTTGAGTTTACAACTCTTAGGAAGCAATCAAAACAATCTGTCTCAGATTTTGTTACCAAAGTCAAGGACATTGCAGACCAACTTGCAAGTGTTGGAGAGGAGATTGAGGAAGAGCAAATAGTCAGACAAGTGATCAATGGACTAAAGGCAGATGACAAGTGGGAGAGCTTTACCACAGCAATGGACTTATACATGGACATCCAAGCACCTGATCTAACAACCTTGATTGGACAACTCTTTACACATGAAGCTAAGATCACAAAGAATGGAGAGCAATCAAAAGGTAACCATCCTTCTGCCCTATATACTGATAAGAAGACTAAGGACAAGGGTAAAAGTAAAAAGTTTGATGAAGAAGGCTCTACCTCCCAAGCAAACTATGCAGGGAGAGGTAGATCTTCAAGAGGTAGAGGCAGAGGAGGTAAGTCAGGTAGGGGGAGACCCTACAATCAATCTCCATGCAATATTTGTGGTTTGTCTAACCATACCACAGATGAATGCTACAAAAACTACAAGAACCAAAGAGGAAGAGGTCACCAAAGAGGAGGATACTCTCAAGGCAGAGGCAGATTCAATCAATCTCAAAGCTATCATGGCTACAACAATAATTATAACAACAACTACAATCACAATGGCAACTATCAAAGTGGATACAGAAATAGGAAGGATTACAACAATTATGCAGAGGAGCAAGATGATTCCTTATTGATCATGAACATGACATCTAAATCAGGTATCAATGATGATCACTTATTCTATATTGATTCAGGTTGCTCTAATCATGTAGCTGGAAATATTGCATTACTTTCTGATTTGGAAGAACCCAAAGGCAAGCACCAAGTGCAGACAGGTGATGACACTAAACATTCAGTTGTTAAAGTAGGTAATGTCAAAACTAGTGATGGTAATCAGAATTTATTGAGCAGAGTATTGTATGTTCCAACAATCACCAAGAATCTGATGAGTGTAGGTCAGACTGTGGAAAAAGGTCTACAGGTCAGGTTCACTCAACATGGTGCATATGTGGAGGATCCAAGACATGGATTCAGAAGGATAGCCAAGGGAGAAAAATCAGGTAGATTGTTTACCTTTGAACTTGAAGACACTAAGAATATTGCTTTGTACAACTATAAAGATCAAACCCTGTCAGAATTGGAGATTTGGCACAAGAGATTAGGTCACATTGGAGAGAGGACCTTAAAGCAAATGAGTAGGGATCAATGTGTGCTTGGGATACCTAATGTATCCAAGCAACACATGATATACAAGTGTGGGGCTTGTCAATTTGGTAAGTCACACAGATTGCCCTATACAAAGAAAGGTTTCATGCATGAAGATTATCTAGAATTGGTGCATACAGATGTTTGGGGACCTAGCAAGGAGCCATCCATATCAGGATCAAGGTACTATGTGTCCTTCATTGATGACTATAGCAGGTGGACTGTCCTATACTTCATGAAACATAAAGATGAAGTATTTAATTGTTTCAAAAAGTATCTTGCATTAGTTGAAAATCAAACAGGTAGACATTTGAAGAAACTAAGGTCAGATGGTGGTGGAGAATACTTCTCCAATGACTTTGAAGATTTCTTGCAGGAAAGAGGCATCAAGAGGGAGATTACTACAAGGTACTCACCTGAACAAAATGGGGTAGCTGAAAGAAGGAATAGACTTATTGTAGAGACAGCTAGGTCTATGCTAAATGAAAAGAAATTGCCAAATTATCTATGGGCAGAGAGTGTATCTACAGCCACATATTTAATTAACAGGTTGCCATCAAAGACACTTGATGGAATGACACCCTATGAGGCTTGGCATGGTAAGAGACCATCTCTGGATCATTGCAAAATCTTTGGTTGTGTTGCATATGTGCATATTCCCTCACAGGTAAGGGGAAAACTAGACCCTAAAGCTGAAAAATGTATCTTCATTGGTTATGATTTGAATCAGAAGGGATACAGGTTTTATAACCCCTCAAACAAAGGCTTTAAGATAAGCAGAGATGTCATCTTTGATGAAAATGATTCATGGTATGAAAATGAGTGCAGGAAAGTTAGCCTACCTTATGATATGGAAGAAGACTTCCCCAAGCTTATCAAAGAAGAACCAATTCAGAAAGAGGACACAAGCTCAGATGATGAAGACACCATCAACATTGAAGAGTTCAAGGCTTGGAAATCCAAAGGGAAGATGAAGATGAAGCAACTAGAAGATAATCCAGAATCCTCAACACAAGCTATGAGGAGATCTCAAAGAGAAAAGAAAAAACCTATTAGGTATGGGTATGATACTTCACTTGTAACCAAGCACTCTGTATATCTTGCAAAGGATCTCTTGAATGAAGAACCAGGTACATTTGAAGAAGCAATCACTAAACCAGAATGGAAGGAAGCAATGGATGAAGAAATGGAGGCTCTCAAGGAGAGTGATACTTGGGACTTGGTACCCAAGAAGGACTCCATGAAGGTGATAGGATCCAGATGGATCTACAAACTCAAGAGGAACTCAGATGGTACAATAAGTAGGTATAAAGCTAGGTTGGTAGCCAAGGGTTTTGCACAAACCCAAGGCATTGATTATGAGGAGACATTTTCTCCTGTGGCCAAGATGCCAACTATCAGAGTTATGGTGAGTGTAGCTGCATCCAAGAATTGGAACATGTACCAATTGGATGTGAAGAATGCATTCTTGAATGGATGGATATCTGAAGAAGTCTACATGTCACAACCACCTGGCTATGAAGATCCCAAGAAGGTAAATCATGTTTGTAAATTGAAGAAGGCTCTGTGTGGATTGAAGCAGGCACCTAGAGCATGGAATTACAGGTTGACAACCTACCTCCTAGACCAAGGATTTATAATGAGTAAAGCAGATACTTCATTGTTTATCAAAAGGAACAATTCAGAGGTAATATATTTGTGTGTCTATGTTGATGACATCATTATTACAGGAAATGATGTTCAGGGAATTAGACACATCAAAGGACAGATGATGAAGGAATTCAAGATCAATGATCTTGGATTATTGAAGTACTTCCTAGGACTTGAATTGGTCTATGCAAATTCAGGTATCTTTATTACTCAGAAGAAGTACATTCAGGACATGGTTAAGAAGTTTAATTTGCAGGAAGCTAAAGTCTCAAGCACTCCTATGGAGATCAACCACAAACTCAGTGCTCATGAAGGGGAAGAACTCCAAGATATTACAGGCTACCAAAGTATGGTAGGTAGTCTTAATTATGCTACCTTAACCAGGATTGATATATCATATGGTGTTAGTGTACTTAGCCAATTTATGCACAAACCAAGAGTACCTCATTTGGAGGCAGCAAAGAAGATAGTAAAGTACCTAAAGGGAACACAAAATCATGGTTTGTACTTTCCCTATTCATCAGACATTGATATTAAGGTATATTCAGATGCAGATTGGGCAGGTTGCAAGGATGACAGGAGAAGCACATCTGGTTATATATGTTTTGCAGGTGATAAACCAATTTCTTGGTCATCCAAGAAACAACCCACAGTAGCTTTGTCATCTACTGAGGCAGAGTATAGAGGGCTAGCAAATGCCACTCAAGAAGCCATATGGTTGAAGCTTTTATATTCAGAATTGGGGCTATACACAAGGCCACCAATTATATTTGGTGATAACACAAGTTCTCTTCACCTAGCAGCTAATCCAATCTATCATGCTAGGACAAAACACATAGAGGTTCATTACCACTATGTGAGGGAGAAGTTACTAAGCAAAGATATTCAATTGTCATATGTGTCTACTAATATGCAATGTGCAGATTTGCTTACTAAAGCTCTGGATGGAAGCAAGCTATGCAGATTTACATCCATGATTGGATTGCAGGAAGTAATTGAAGACTAGAGATGAAGACTTGAGCCAAAGTGTTTGGCTTGAGGGGGAGCTGTTGGTGTAATTCAAGCCTTAACACTTGGCTTGGATATCAACCTTGAAGACTCAACATAAAGCTTGGATCTTGGAAGCCTAGCTTGGGTTAATTCATGAGGATATCACTTGAAGAATGAACCATAGGAACCTAGTCTTATTGTTCTTACCATTTATCTCATGTAAAAGTCTATATGACTTTAATCACTCTTGTAATCACACCTACTTGAGAAAGTCGTGGAAAGTAGATGAATGATTGAGAGAATATCTCATTCACTTTTAGGTACAAGATTCTAGGAGATTTGAATTAGAATTCAAAATTCAAATTCTCACTCAAACTATATATATGTGAAGAAAAAAAGTCGCGGGTATGTGTCACTCTTCCCGAGGCAATTCTGAGTGAATCATTGAGTGTGTATGAGCTATACCCTAGCCTACACCTCTGAGTACCATTGGGCATCACATTCTATGCCAATGGGAATGTATATCAATGTGAATTAATACATATCATTATATTCATATTCTCTGTTTTCTCTGAGTGACTACCCTCAACTCTGTCAACTTCAACAAGGCATATCTCAAGATCTACTAAACCAAATTCGATGATTCAAAGTGCATTGGATTCAGCTCATAGTCTACTACACACCTACAAAGTTTCAAGGCCATTGAATCAACCATCATAGAGAAATCGCAGTCGGGGTGCTCACTGGTCTGTGACTGTAAGTCTCCTAAAAAATCGGGGGTACACCTTATTTTGCTAAAGTGATTTCTATGAGTGTAGTTTATCATTTCCTTTAATTCCACTTGTAAATGGAAGCTTACTAAGCTAATAGAATATCTCTAGAAGGAATTTTGCTAATTGTAACTACACTGTTCACACTGAGCATAACACTGAGCAGGTGTCAATACCAAAATAGCAAGTTTTTCAGGATTTTGAAGTCACAAGTAGTCTGTCTTGATTTGATCATTACTCATAACATTTGCAAAGCACATATATGGTTTCTTGGTATCATTTGGAAGCTCAAGGAGTCTACTAAGCATATCTGGAGTCAAAAGAGGGCAGGTGTCAAGCAGGTCTAGCAGCACCAACTTGATCTTCTGAGTGCATCCAACCATCACTCCCAACATATGTGCATGTGTATGTGTGCGTATATGTATGTATATGCATGTGCATGTATAAGTGTATATGTATGTATCAATATGTGCATGTTCTTGTGTATGTGTGTGTATATGTATAACTCTATGTGTATGTGTGTGTATGTGCATGTATATGTGTATATGTAGGTATATGCATGTGTGTGTGCTTCTTCATCATGTATAAGTGTATGAGTGCATATCAATAAGTGTGAGTATGGTATGTAATGAAAATAACACAATTCAAATGATCTACAAATAATAGAAATTGTACTTACAATTGTGATCCATAGTTTTTGCTTGGTTAGCTTCTTGAATAACTTGCAATAAAGAGAGAGAAGAGAGAGAGAGAGAGAGAGATCTAGAGAGAGAGAGAGATCTAGAGAGAGAGAGAGAGAGAGAGATCTAGAGAGAGAGATCTAGAGAGAGAGAAATCTAGAGAGAGAGAGAGAATTCAAAGAGAGAAAGATGTAGAAAGAGAGAAACAAAGACAGAGGGAGACAATAACAGAGAGCTTAAGCAAAACAACAATTCTGCATATACTTGCTTCAGCTCGTAAGCGCAGCGCAATTGCGAACGTTGGAGAGCTCTTCGATCGGATGCGTGAAAATGCCGATTGCAGAGCCTCCAACGTTTTAATTTTTGTCCGTCAACAGATCGTCGTATAAGCGATGCAACGCGTCGTCGTATAAGCGACATTTGCTTAGCGTCGCGTATACGACGGTTTGCACCGTCGCTTATACGACGGTGTAAACCGTCGCTTATGCGACGCAACAAAGCGTCGCTTAAGCGACGCCTTTAACAAGCGACGTTAGGCGGAAGCGTCGCAAAAAGGTCGCAAATACCGTTGTCGTCGAGATTTTCTCTCCTCTCTCACTTGTGAAGGCCTACAAAAAAAACATATTTGGTGAAGGTAGCCAGAATTCCCCGAGAAGTCCAGGATGCATCAAGGATGTCAAAGGAAGGTCACATACAAAGTTTCAAAGAAATCAAGAAAGTCCATGGTAGCGGTCAAAGTTGGTCAAAGCTGGTCAAAGTTGGGAAATTAGGGCAAAAATTTCATTGTCACCAAATTAGATGAAAATCCATATACTTGTAAAGATTGTCAAAGGCAGTCTATAGCCCAAATTTCAGCAGAAAATGGATTTGGTAGCACATTGATATGCTATGTTCATTTTGTAAAAATGTATTTTTTCTAGTTTGACCCTACAAATTCTTGTATAGAAATTTATGTTAGCCATATGGTTTGGCATGTATAAAGACCATATGTGGCTACATATTTGTATAAAGTTTCAAGGCTATCCGAGCTTCCTAGACACCTTAATGCCACCTTGCAAGCTTCCAAATGTAGTCAAACTTGTACAAGTTAGATTCAGATGGGAGTTTTTTCTGCATATTCCTGAAGGAGATCTTTGGAAACATAGTCCTACAATGTTTCATCTTCATCAAAGACTTTTTGGAGGGTCAAAGAGCACAAAGTCCAGTTTTCAAGGTCACCGCAGTTTTCTAGAATAAGAAAATTGAAGGCTTGAATGTCTGCCACATGTCAAAATATGATTGAACCATGTTGTACGGTCAAGATGAGCTCATATTCAAGGGTGGAGATGCACTAAAGCATAAAGGAAGGAGGATCCACGAATTTTTTCCATAAAAGAAGACCTTTTTTACAATCAAAGATCAATAATGCAGCATTTCTCCAAAAATAGTGGCTTATCTTATCCGAATTGATGTCAGCACTGATCCGACGGTCCAGATCATCCCCAGATCCAATGGTGGAGAATGAGGGTGCCTAAATTTCACTCCTTTACACTAGATTTGATAGAAAGAACAATTCCAAGCCATTGATTTGATTAATCAAATGGTTGTAATCAAAAGTAGTGATCCTAGAGTTGAGAATTGATTTCTCTAGATCCAAGGGCCCAAATTTATTCAAAAAACTATATAAACCCCCCTCCAAACTCCTAGAGCATCATTGTTAGGCATCCATAGGGCTCATGCTAGCTTACGGTTTCCTTGAGACGATCACCCTCGGTTGAGCGAGTGAGGATCCAAGGTGAGCTAGTATGAGTATAGAACCTAGTTTCAAATTTAAGTTAGAACTCCAATTTAGGATAGGCTCTTGAAACCAGCATCTCTATCTTGACTCACCCTCGGTGGAGCGTGTGAGTGAGTTAGAGCTGATTTTAATGAGTCTTAGACTTCTTTAGTTAGACGTTACGAGCCTAGACAGACATAGGGTCACTGGAGTGGAACTCACCTTCTTACGTGTGACATTCGGTTGAACTGTGATGGTTTGAGGGTCGGAACCACCTTTGATCAGTAGACTGCTTAGCATGACGTACACGACGATCTTTTACATGTAACTTAATTCAAATTCTTTTAATTCATGTCACTTGTCACTTGTCTCTTGTCACCTCTCTCAGTCTCTTAAGTATTTTTACATGTCTTCTATTTCTTCTATGTGTGAGAAGGCTCCGCAGTATTGCGTTGAACCAGTGAGGATGTTTCTTTGAGCTTGTGAGTAAAATCCATCATCATAATTCACTTGCATGCATAAAATCCATACAAATCCATACATATTTATTAGTTTCTGAAAGTGTATAAGAAGCTCCAATATTGGACCATTCTTCCTTTCGAAACTGATTTATGTGTAAGGATTCCATCTATTCTCATCATGCATACATATCATCCAAAGAAGGCTATACATATGGATTAGAATTAGGAAGTGTTTAAGAAGCTCCTCCAATGGACCATTCTTCCTTCCAAATTTGATTCGTGTGTATGGTTCTCTTTCATTCTTATCATTCATGTCATCAATCTAACTTGCACACCTACATTCCCATTCCCATAATTATTTCAACATCTCTCTCTTCTCCATACTCAACATTAATTTCACCTTCACATCTTTAAACCTTCCAACATTCATTAGCTTCATACACCCTGTGTGTGCCACGACCGGACCCGATCCACCCGGATTGCGATCACCTCCACATTTGAACCCGACGTGAAACGCTTCGTGGTATTTGCTTCTGATCTTGTTGGAAGGTTGTGATCCATATCCTTTGTTTCATATTTTTCATCCTCATCATATCATCATCATCATTCTTGAGTGTTGCACTGGATTTCTCACAGTATCGTGCACATCTTCGTCACGAAGTAAACACATTTGTGAGAGATCTAGAACATCGTGCATCACTTGCTTATTCACATAAGATGGAGGAAGGATTCAAATCCCTTATTGTTGAGAAACAAGGCCAAAGAATAGTCTCTTCTATGTTGAGAGAGAAGGGAAAATTCAATGGCATCAACATCACAAGCTACTTAGATTTGTTTGAAGAGCAAGCTATGATTTTTGGTCTTCCTGAAGATCTTTTGATATCATTCTTTGAACGAATTGTTGATAGCTCTATCATAAACCGTGTCACTCAATATGATAGTCTTCCTTGGAGTGATTTTAGAAAGGAGATGCTCAAAGAATTCTATCTTGAAGATTATAGCCAACATAATCGAGATGGATTCTTACGATGGGTCAATTCTCCAAAGCCTAGTAGCTCTATTACTCACTTACAAAATGAGTATATTAGACGCTATGAACAACTTCCTGATGAGGATAAGATAACTTTGGAACCTGATCTTGTGATCAATTTTCTTAAGCTTCTTCATCCTGAAACTCGTAGGGAAGTTGAACGGCGATTAGAAGAACCAGATAAGCGCTATGGTCTTACTGACAATTGGCAAAAAGTGCGTAAAGTAGTAGAGGCTGTAGCCCATAGACATCAAAGACAATCCATGCTTTATGAGCAAACTAGTCTGCCTCAAGCTAGCCTTCCACAAATTAAGGAGCAATTTAGAGAACAATCCCATGCTATGCTTTTTGACTCTACTCCTATTCCTCAAATGATGGAGCCTACTCAAGGTTTTAAAGTAGAGCCAAGTAAAAGTGTAGTTGAACAATCTCAAGTGGATATTCTCACTAAGCAAATGGAAAGTCTTATTGCTACACAATCCAATTTGGCCAAGACTATAGATGCTTTACAATCTAATTACACCAAAACTTTCCAAAATCAAATGAACCCAATGACTTTTCAAGAGCCTAATCAACATGTTATAGCTACCAATCAAAATCCACAAATAGCTCCTACTCAAGCATATCAAGTTCCTCCAATGCATAATCCTCCCATGCATAATCCTTCAATGCAAAATCCTCATCCTCATGTGCAAAATCCTCAAATGTATCAAAACCTGTATCCTCAAGCTTCTCAAATAGCTTTTCAAAATCCTCAAAATCAAAATTTTCAAAATCATCAACCGTATAATATGGAAGCTCCTCTTGCACCTCAAGTACCACATGTTGCTCCCCAAGCTCCTCAAATACATCAATTGCATTTTCAAAATCCTAATTATCCTGTTCAAACAATACCTTATCAACAAAATCCTCAATTTCAAAATTTCCCACCACAAGTTAATCAAAATCCTCAAAATCAAAATGGTTTTGTGCGTGGCCCTCGTAGGTGTCCTTGGTGTGATTCGGTAGAGCACTTTTTGAGAGATTGCGAACTATTGAAGGATGCTAAGGAGCAACGACTAGTAATAGACATAGACAAGAAAATCTGTGACTATCGATCTAGGCTACCTTTGCAAGGAAATTATGGTAAGGGAGGAATGAAAAAACATTATGAAAATATAACCATAACGGATGTAGGAACTAGAGGACTGAAACTAGAAGCTCTTGATGAACAAGTGGAATCAAGTAAACCCACAAAGGAAGTTGACTTTTCCATAGAGGCTTTAGTAAGAGCACGAGATGAGATTAGGAGAATAACAGCTTGGGAATCACCAATAGAAGATCAATCTCTTATTTCTCACATATCCAATGTAGAAGAAAAACGAAAAAGAGATGAAGCTGAGCCTAGTGAAAGAAGAGTGACTCGAAAACAAACCTCAGAGGGAATAGAAACAATCATAGAGCAAGGAGAAACATCACAATCTAAAGATAAAAAACAAGAATCAGAACCCAATGAACAAAAACAAGAGGAGAAACAAAAAGGGAAGAAGACAAAGCAAAGAAAAACAGAACCAAAGCCTTTAGATAAACCAGAACAATCAAAACAAACTGAAGACCAAACACGAGAACATGAACAAAAACAAGATCCTGAGCAAAAACAAAAGAAACCAAAGAGAAAACCTAAAGCCATCTTGATTTCAGAAATTGAGAGAAAAATAGATCCTATGGAAATTTTAGATGACATTTTGCTTAAGAGTCAAGTGACTATGTCTTTAGAACAAGTTTTCTCTATTGCAAAGCCTGTTTTTAAAGATAACTTTATCGGCCTAATTAAAAGGAAGAGGTTTCCGCTTAATCTAGATACTGAGATGCAAGATTCTCTAGATCAAGATCAAGCTATGAATGAAGCCTTAAACTTTGATGAATCTGATGAAGAGAACTTTGATGATGAGGAAGTAAATGTTAATAAAAATTTCTTAGGACCTATTCAACCTGACCATGAAAATCATGAAAACAATCCTGAAAGTCACTTTAAAAGAACATTTTGGTCTAGAGGTACATCAGAGATGCATGTTAAAATAGGAAATGATAAGAACACTATCACTGTAAATGCATTAGTAGATTCCGGCTCCGAAATCAATGTGATTTCAAGAGAAGTCTATGATAAGTTTCGATGGCCCATAGATAAAGATTGTGGATGGCGTATGAGAAGTGCAGATAATGGTGTAGGTACCCTGTATGGAGCTTGTGCTAGTGTGCCCATATCCATAGGAGGAATCACAGAAGAGTTTCACTTTTTTATTCAAGATAATTGCTCCTATGAAGTTCTCTTAGGTCAACCCTTTATTTGTGAGAGTCGTATGGAAACTAAAGCCATGGATGATGGGTCTACCTATGCTAGATTTAAGTCTAAGGATGGAATGCAATCACTTCAAGTCATGACAGTAGGAGTGAATCATCCTAGGAATCGATTGTCAATTAGAAAGAAACCTATTGTTACTCAGGGTCATGAGCATGCTTGTAGTGATTGTGCACCTCGATTCATGTTTGGAGCTACATATGATCAAAATTTCGGATAGAATCCATTGTTGAGCGGGACAACAGTGGATATTGGTTTGACATCTCGCATCCAACCAACATGTACAATAGTTTGTCACTTTGTTTTCCATATTCTAGATTAGATTTTCTTCATAAGAGTCAATTGTCCAAGTCTTTTATCCAAAAAACCCAAAAAAATTATAAAAACAACAAAATCATGGAACATGATGAGAACATTGAGCATGTGATTGAAACATCTCATTGTTTCTCTACTCTTGAGGAGTTAGAGTTATGTCTTCAAAATTCTAATTCCCATATTATTCTTCTTTCTTCCCTTGATGAGTATGCTCTAATCCAAGAGTATGCTCTCAATGTTGACAAGTGCTCAAAATTTAACCAAACACATGATGCCTTAGTTGAAACAAAGTACAAAACTGCAGACAAAAAAATCAAACCCATGGCTCAACCATTACCTCAAGGAAGTAATGAAAAAATTATTGATGTGAAAAATGATCCAATTCTTCGGGATAAGAAAAACATAGGACATACATTCACGGATGAGACAATCAAACAGGTGAAAATTGGTAGAGATGATGACTTTCTTTTGCCAGCAGAGAGAGATAAATTTGAGAGAGTCATACGTAGCCATGGAAAAGCCTTTACTATGTATCCTCATGAGATTGCTTGTGTAGATCCTAAGCTAGTTGCACCCATGCTAATCTTTACTATTCCACATATTCCATGGAATCTTCGTCCTATACCTGTTCCAAAGGCTCACTTACCTGAGCTAATGAAACTACTTAAGGAGAAGATAAACATGAGAATTTTAGAGCCATCTTTTGCACCTTACTCAAACAGATGGTTCACTGTGCCTAAAAAGAATGGGAAACTACGTTTTATTCAAGATCTCCAACCCGTCAATAAAGTCACCATAAGGAATGTAGGAACAGGACCCATTGTAGATGAGTTTGCTGAATCATTTTCAGGACATTCTATCTATTCAATGGGTGATTTATATTCTGGATATGACCAATTCCAATTAGCAATTGATAGTCGTGACATAACCACAATGAAAACTCCTTTAGGCTTAGTGCCAATGTGTACTTTACCTCAAGGAGCGACTAATTCTGTGGCTCATATGATGAGTGCTATGAATATGGTCTTACATGATTTTATCCCTCATATAACTATGCCATTCATTGATGATATTCCAATTAAAGGGAGTGAGGAACGTGTAAAGGACATTACTTTAGATTCATCTGGATGTCATAAATTTGTTCTTGACCATATCTCTGATTGTGAAAGAATATTTCAACGATTTGAAGAGGTAGGTCTCACATTTTCCATAGAGAAATCTGTTTTTGGTGTCAACGAGGTACTTATTGTTGGACATTTATGTGGCCATTATGGTCGAAAGCCATACCCACAAAAAGTTGATGCCATCAGCAAGATTTCTGAAACATGTAACAACGTGAGTGAGGTACATAGATTTCTTGGTGCTTGCATCTTTTATGTTATTTGGATCCCTCACTTTGCTCATGTTGCTGATTGTCTTTATGACTTGTTGAGGAAGAAACGAAAATTTATTTGGACTGACAAACACACTCAAGCTATGCGTAAATTGAAGAAATTATTGCTTGAAGCTCCCATCCTTAAGCGTGTAGACTATTCTGCTAACAAACCTATTATATTGACTGTTGATACTAGTCCTATTGGTATAGGTTGGGTCATAAGTCAAGATGATAGTGAAGGGAATAGATATGCAATTAGGTTTGGTGCCAAAATTCTACATGAAACACAACGAAAATATCCACAGATCAAACGAGAACTATGGGGTATGGTAACAGCTTTGAAAATAGACAAAGAATATTTCATTGGTGCAAATGTCAAAGTTGAGACTGATTGTTTGCCTCTCATTGGGATGATAGCCAATTGTTCATCTCCTGATATAGCCATGCTTAGATGGATCTCATATATTAAGTTCATAAATTCTGAGTTAGTTCATATTTCAGGTAAGTCAAACTCAGTTGCTGATATGTTATCGAGAGCTAGATTTGATGATGATCTTGAAAGTGATCTAATAAAGAATGTGAATTTAGTTGACTATGTTCCACATATATATGAGTATGAGAAATTTCATGAGTCTGAGTACGAAGATGAATGGAGAGACATAGGAAAGTATCTCAATACACTACAACCATTACCTAGCTGGACTACGAATAGATTCCGTAACATTAGGAAACGAGCTTATAACTTTTTCCTATGTAATGGTTATCTTTGGAGACATGCTAAGGGTAAGGTTAAGAATCCACAACGAGTCCTAGGAAAGAGAGGTCTTCAATTGCAAGTAATGAAGGAAATGCATGAGACATTATGGGCAGGTCATAAAGGATTTTTTGGAACATATGAAAAAATTAGAAGTACCTATTATTGGCCTAGGATGTATGTTGATATTAGTAGCTATGTTTCTACATGTTCTACTTGTCAACTTCATTCATCAATCAAACATAGAGATCCATTGCATCCTACGTATCCACCTTGTATTCACTACAAGTGGGTAGTAGATCTTGTAACTATGCCTAAAGGTATCGACAAAATGCGTTACATTGTACTTGCAAGAGAAGACTTAACTAATCATGTAGAGGGACGTGCACTACGATCTAAGACCACTTACAATGTTTGCAAATTCTTGCTTGAAGATGTCATAAGTCGCTTTGGGTACATAGAGAAAGTAGTTGCCGATCGTGGAGAGTTAAATGCGAGAGAAGCTAAAGAGTTCTTTGAGCGTCACGGTATTCGTTTGTCTCTCACTACTGCATATAATCCAGAGGCCAATGGTAAAATAGAGAGAGGGCATCCACCTATTGTGAAAGCCATATCTAAAGCATGTAACGGTGACATCAAACAATGGCCTAAATTCTTACCTTTTGCACTTTGGGCAGATAGAATGACATGCACACGTACTACTGGATATATGCCTGCTGAACTCATGTACTGTCAAAAACCATTGTTTCCAATTCAGTCTCATATTTCTGCATGGTCAAATTTGCCTTGGTCTGAAAACATGTCTACTGATGATTTTTTGAGTTTGCGTATTAAACAGTTAGAACAAGGTAAATTAAGACTTGATGATGCTGTTGAAAAATTAAGAGAATCTAGAATGAAGAACAAACATTATTTTGATAAAACTCATCGATTGCGTCCTAAGCCAATTGAAGTAGGAGATTGGGTGCTCATTTATGATAGTACATTTGACTCTCAATATGATGCACGCAAAAAGCTCACTCAACGGTGGTTTGGGCCATACATTGTATCAAAAGTCAACAACAATGGTACGTATGCTCTTTGTGAATTAAATGGTGTTGCACTAAAAGCTTTCATTGCAGGTAAAAGGATAAAGTTATTCAAGAAGCGTGATAATGACGAGTACATTTTGGATGAGGACATTGAAGAAGATGACAACAATGAGGCCGATTCATAAACAGGAGTATCCATGTTATTATTAAATTTTTAAAAAAAAGAAAAACATCATTAATTTTTCAAGTTCATGTTGCTTTGTTTTTTTTCAAGTTCATTCTATTTTTTTTCCATGCTTGTTTCATGCATGTTTTTTTCAGTCTTTGCATCACATTGCATATCCACATCACTTGAGTCAAAAAAGGCAAATGATGATTTCTCTACTTGTGTAACATTTTATCTTAAGTAGTAACTTATCTACCAAGAAATTGTTTATAATCTAGGATTGTGGAAAGATAGGGCATGTAGATTTGGAGGTTTATTTTGGTGACAAGACTTTCATATATAAACATGCATATGTATCATGTATCGAAAGCATAATTGTTGAAATCCTAGCTCCTGCTACTGCATGTTTCTACATCCTTAGTCCATCTCACAGCACTTGTATCGGAGTTTAAACGACTGTTCTCCGTCATCAAAAATGGTTGTACCTTGTATCGGGGTTTAATTTTTCCCCGTCATCAAAAAAAAAAAAAAAAAAAAAGAAGTTGCTACATGTTACCAAGAAGTTTACACTTTCTTCCACCCCAAAAAAAAAGTGATCGTAACCATAAAGTTGCCGAATCATCATCATCATTAAAAAAAAAAAAAAAAAAAAGAGCAAGCCAAAGGAGGATAAAGAGGCATAGTAGAATAAATCACGGGCTATATAGGCAGATTTATGCATTAGTGGAGTTTAGTTAGATTTCCTTGCATGTTATTAGAGAAAGAGCATATTCATATTTATGTAGGAAAGGAGTTGATCTAAAATAAGCTAAAGATGAAAGATGTCTCTTGAAAATCCTAAATCTTTGTTTATAATCATATTTAAGGTAGATTGCTTTATGAAAAAGGTACAAAATTTTCTTCAAGATGAGAGGAACTGATGCTTAAAACGACTCAATACAACCACTTCCACTTCATATTGATGCTTGTTTTTTTTCTTTCTTGTTGCCAATGTTGCTTGTTCATTTGCATATATGTTGCCTATTTGTTCATGCATATTCATGTTTCCTGTTTCAATTATTTCTTTCATGCAAATTTTGCTTCATGTCACGTTACCTACTTATTCATGCATATAATCAATTTTCCTTCCATGTTTCTTATGTTGCCTATAAAAGAATTTGATGCCTGGAACATTTTGTTTTTCACAGATGCTAGAGTGGCGCTTCCGGAGGAATCGCAGGTTTAGTGGGGGCGAATGTCGTCGAGATTTTCTCTCCTCTCTCACTTGTGAAGGCCTACAAAAAAAACATATTTGGTGAAGGTATCCAGAATTCCCCGAGAAGTCCAGGATGCATCAAGGATGTCAAAGGAAGGTCACATACAAAGTTTCAAAGAAATCAAGAAAGTCCATGGTAGCGGTCAAAGTTGGTCAAAGCTGGTCAAAGTTGGGAAATTAGGGCAAAAATTTCATTGTCACCAAATTAGATGAAAATCCATATACTTGTAAAGATTGTCAAAGGCAGTCTATAGCCCATTTCAGCAGAAAATGGATTTGGTAGCACATTGATATGCTATGTTCATTTTGTAAAAATGTATTTTTTCTAGTTTGACCCTACAAATTCTTGTATAGAAATTTATGTTAGCCATATGGTTTGGCATGTATAAAGACCATATGTGGCTACATATTTGTATAAAGTTTCAAGGCTATCCGAGCTTCCTAGACACCTTAATGCCACCTTGCAAGCTTCCAAATGTAGTCAAACTTGTACAAGTTAGATTCAGATGGGAGTTTTTTCTGCATATTCCTGAAGGAGATCTTTGGAAACATAGTCCTACAATGTTTCATCTTCATCAAAGACTTTTTGGAGGGTCAAAGAGCACAAAGTCCAGTTTTCAAGGTCACCGCAGTTTTCTAGAATAAGAAAATTGAAGGCTTGAATGTCTGCCACATGTCAAAATATGATTGAACCATGTTGTACGGTCAAGATGAGCTCATATTCAAGGGTGGAGATGCACTAAAGCATAAAGGAAGGAGGATCCACGAATTTTTTCCATAAAAGAAGACCTTTTTTACAATCAAAGATCAATAATGCAGCATTTCTCCAAAAATAGTGGCTTATCTTATCCGAATTGATGTCAGCACTGATCCGACGGTCCAAATCATCCCCAGATCCAATGGTGGAGAATGAGGGCGCCTAAATTTCACTCCTTTACACTAGATTTGATAGAAAGAACAATTCCAAGCCATTGATTTGATTAATCAAATGGTTGTAATCAAAAGTAGTGATCCTAGAGTTGAGAATTGATTTCTCTAGATCCAAGGGCCCAAATTCATTCAAAAAACTATATAAACCCCCCTCCAAACTCCTAGAGCATCATTGTTAGGCATCCATAGGGCTCATGCTAGCTTACGGTTTCCTTGAGACGATCACCCTCGGTTGAGCGAGTGAGGATCCAAGGTGAGCTAGTATGAGTATAGAACCTAGTTTCAAATTTAAGTTAGAACTCCAATTTAGGATAGGCTCTTGAAACCAGCATCTCTATCTTGACTCACCCTCGGTGGAGCGTGTGAGTGAGTTAGAGCTGATTTTAATGAGTCTTAGACTTCTTTAGTTAGACGTTACGAGCCTAGACAGACATAGGGTCACTGGAGTGGAACTCACCTTCTTACGTGTGACATTCGGTTGAACTGTGATGGTTTGAGGGTCGGAACCACCTTTGATCAGTAGACTGCTTAGCATGACGTACACGACGATCTTTTACATGTAACTTAATTCAAATTCTTTTAATTCATGTCACTTGTCACTTGTCTCTTGTCACCTCTCTCAGTCTCTTAAGTATTTTTACATGTCTTCTATTTCTTCTATGTGTGAGAAGGCTCCGCAGTATTGCGTTGAACCAGTGAGGATGTTTCTTTGAGCTTGTGAGTAAAATCCATCATCATAATTCACTTGCATGCATAAAATCCATACAAATCCATACATATTTATTAGTTTCTGAAAGTGTATAAGAAGCTCCAATATTGGACCATTCTTCCTTTCGAAACTGATTTATGTGTAAGGATTCCATCTATTCTCATCATGCATACATATCATCCAAAGAAGGCTATACATATGGATTAGAATTAGGAAGTGTTTAAGAAGCTCCTCCAATGGACCATTCTTCCTTCCAAATTTGATTCGTGTGTATGGTTCTCTTTCATTCTTATCATTCATGTCATCAATCTAACTTGCACACCTACATTCCCATTCCCATAATTATTTCAACATCTCTCTCTTCTCCATACTCAACATTAATTTCACCTTCACATCTTTAAACCTTCCAACATTCATTAGCTTCATACACCCTGTGTGTGCCACGACCGGACCCGATCCACCCGGATTGCGATCACCTCCACACCGTCGTTTCTTGCGTCGTATAATCGACGGTCCGCGCTCGACGGTAATTCCGACGCAAGTTGCAATTTTATAGCGACGAAATTCTGTCGCGTTAACCGTCGCTACATGCCCGTATTCCTTGTAGTGAGTGTATATGTGTGTATGAGTATGTGCATGTGCATGTGTATGTGTGTGTATATGTATATGCATGTATATGTATAACTCTATGTGTATGTGTGTATGTGCATGTATATGTGTGTGTATGTGCATGTATATGTGTATATGTATGTATGTGCATGTGTATGTGTGCGTATATGTATGTATATGCATGTGCATGTATAAGTGTATATGTATGTATCAATATGTGCATGTTCTTGTGTATGTGTGTGTATATGTATAACTCTATGTGTATGTGTGTGTATGTGCATGTATATGTGTATATGTAGGTATATGCATGTGTGTGTGCATCTTCATCATGTATAAGTCTATGAGTGCATATTAATAAGTGTGAGTATGGTATGTAATGAAAATAACACAATTCAAATGATCTACAAATAATAGAAATTGTACTTACAATTGTTAGCCATAGTTTTTGCTTGGTTAGCTTCTTGAATAACCTGCAATAAAGAGAGAAAGAAAAGAGAGAGAGAGAGAGAGAGAGAGAGAGAGAGAGAGAGATCTAGAGAGAGAGAGATCTAGAGAGAGAGAGAGATCTAGAGAGAGAGAGAGATCTAGAGAGAGAGAGAGAATTCAAAGAGAGAAAGATGTAGAAAGAGAGAAACAAAGACAGAGGGAGACAATAACAGAGAGCTTAAGCAAAACAACAATTCTGCATATACTTGCTTCAGCTCGTAAGCGCAGCGCAATTGCGAACGTTGGAGAGCTCTTTGATCGGATGCGTGAAAATGCCGATTGCAGAGCCTCCAACATTTTAATTTTTGTCCATCAACAGATCGTCGTGTAAGCGATGCTATTCGTCGTCGTATAAGAGACATTTCTTTAACGTCGCTTATGTGACGGTTTGCACCGTCGCTTATGCGACGCAAAAAAGCATCGCTTAAGCGACGCCTTTAAGAAGTGTCGTTTAAGCGACGTTGTACGGGAGCGTCGCAATCCAAGTCGCAAATACCGTCGTTTTTTGCGTCGTATAATCGACGGTCCGCGCCCGACGCTAATTTCGACGCAAGTTGCAATTTTATAGTGACGAAATTCTGTCACCTTAACCGTCGCTATATGCCCGTATTCCTTGTAGTGATTTCTTAAATGGCTGATCATTCATAAAATCGTCTCGACAGGCAACAAGGCCAAATATATTATCAAGAGTGAGGGAAAGTGTGGATTTTGTGATAATGAGGAGGATGTTAGCCATTTGTTCTACCTCTACCCTAATGCTCACAGAATTTGATAGCCCATCAATAAAATAAGTTAAAGCACTAGAGGGAGACAAATTTCGTGTAAAGAGATCCTCATTGGTGAATGTCCCAGGCTAGATCTCTCTTTTTGGCAACTTTGGAGAGCTCATGCTCTTTGGACCATATGGACCACCAAAAATAAGAAGATCTTCCAAATAAAATATGGTTACACAGAATTCATCACCTCTTTAGATTTAGGAAAATTGGAAAGTTCAGTATTAAGTCACTTCGGGATGTGCTCCCACATGATTGTACTATTCCCAAAGCCTTGAAAACTTTTTTTTTTCAATAAAAGGAAGTTCGGCCTTAGCCTAATCTCGCGAACTTTAATCAAAATAAAGAAAAAAAGTTACAAGTGAGTGGGACTAGTGCCCATGGGACCCCCCAAATCCCAGAATGTAGGGGAGGAGTATGGCAAGCTAGAGGGCATTACAAATGAGGCAGATAAATTTATCATCACCCTCATGTGGGACCCATTTGGGTTTCAACTTTTTGTTTTCGAGGAGATAAATACAGTGATGTCTAAACGGTGGAGATCTCTTATCTCGGGAGATTCTTTTACCTAGGAGAAACAAGGATTTCTCGATCGACCATTCCTTAGGATTTTGGCCAAAATTGATAGCACATCGCTCCCTCCAAATCTTCTAGAGAGTCTCACCTATGATGGCATTCCACAACCTCGATGAGCAGCCGACGGCCTCACCCAACATCACCTGCTGCCAGCTGATTTGGTTCGTGAATCTCAATACTCGGGTCATGTGACGCGAGATAACATGGGACTTGGGGCAGTCGAAGAACAGGTGAGCTAAATCTTCGATGCACTGATCGCAACGCTTGTGCCATGGCAGCACACCACAGATTTTGTTAGCCCTTGCATTGTACCAGATACCTTTATGCAAGATCTACCACATGAGAATGGACTTTTTTACCTCAATTAGGGGCTTCCAAATAGACATGAAGTTTAGTTCCCACCGAAGTTTAGTTCCCACCGAAGTCTGGTCCATTCTATCTGCTTCTCCATTAGGGGCATAAATTGAGACCAGAGTGAACTGGAAAGGGAACCCGATAGAGGCAGCAATCCAACGATGATTCTGACCTTCAAAAGTCGAGGTCACATTGCCAGACAAGGAGTAACTAATACCGATAGAAGCACCCCCCATCCCCCTAGGGTGAGAAGTGGAGAACCAAAGGTGGTTCGGAGAAATGCATTTAAGCCGTTTGTGGAGATCCTCTCCGTCGATTTTAATCTCTTGTAAGAAAATAAAGTCAGGGCTGAAGCACTTGTCTTTGAACCACTGGCCAAGAATCACAACTCTTGATGGGTCAGACAAACCCCTCACGTTTAGTGATGTGAATTTCATTAATGATGCTTGTCGGCCTCTTTGAGGGGAGGGACTCGATCTTTTTTCTTCTTGTGGTCTTCTTTTTTCCTCCCAACTTCTTGACTTAGGATCCTACTCTTGAGGAGGCTCTTCCAAGGCATGCCGAAAGGTTGTTTTCCTTTAAGCTTTGACTTTTGTTGCGGTAATCTTTGAAAGCATACTGAAAGGGTAGGACCAAGTGAGGAGCTTTCACTGTCTGGGTTGTCTTCATTGCTAGTAGTGAAGCCTTCCTCTTTACTCGTGGTGTAACCTTCTTGGTTCTCTTCTTTGCTAGTAGAGCACCCAAGGGTATTATCAGTGGGGTCTTCTTCAAAGTGGTTGTCCCCTGGGAAGTCAACCTCATTAATCTCTTTTTCAAGGTTACAATATATGTTATTCGAGGGGGCAATTGTCGTAGCGTTCCTTGCTGTTGATCCTCGAGGGCTAACTTTCCTCCTGCGTCTTACTTCAGTGAATCCTTCTGAATCCATCTCAACAATGCGAGTTCCCTCTTCTTCCTCCATTGGAGGGGGATGACCCCGAGTGTCATCTTGAGGGAAAGGATCCAGGGTCCCATCTAGTTTAAGCTTGTTTTTATTGGTACTTTTCTTCAGGGGCAGTCTTTGATCCTATGACCTTGATGCCCATACCGGAAGCACGCATTTGGCAAATTTTTGTAAGTAACCTCTTGTGTCCAGGTCTTACCATCTCCACAGTTTATGGAGATTTTCGAGGGAAGGACCTGGTTCAGGTCTATTTCAATGCAGATCTGTGGATGCCATCTTGCATTGAAAGAATGTTGAGCACCATCGTAGATTAACCCCCAACATCCTTGCTTGAGGCCATCGGGCGACCGATCGGTGAGATGATTTCACGAAGAAATCCATACAGAAAGAAAGGCAGATTGGGAAGCTCCACCCAAAGCGGGTAACGAAGAGGCTTTGATATTTTCGGAACAAAGTTTGGGTCCACTTAAAAAGGCAAAGGATGGACCGGCCCACTTGCCAAGATCCGGCTTGCAGGGCTTGGAAAGCCATCTCTTCATTCTCAAATACTAGAAGCAGGTGATTCGTAGGCAGGAATTGACATTTTCACACAATTAGGCCGCACAGGAACCACTCCTTGCGAAGCCAAGTTCTCACACTTTCAAGAGGGGGCCTAGGGCCAAACATTTGACCGATCATGCAAGTTTTCATCAGTTCTTCTTGCTTTGCCGCCACAGACTCCTTGCATAAAGAGACCACTAGGGGTGTGACATCCGCTAAGCGGAATCCATCTCAAGGGGGCACACGGACTGAGGGAGAGCCACATTGTTCATGACAAACGAGGGAATAAGGGTCGGCATCTTAATGACCAAATCCCCTCCCCAAAAAAAAACCACTTTGAAGCGCGAATGCGAACGAAAAAAGCGTTCAAAACACACCGAAGCGACGGGCACCAAGAGAAAGTTTTTAGATATTTAAGTGATGAGAAAACTCGAATTGCTTAGGAGTTAAATCTTAAATTTTTAAGATGGACAAATAGTAGCTGAACTCTCCCTTTTTTGGCAATCCACGCATGAAAAGCAGAGGAGAAGGCGAAGAGATGGAACTAAAAAACGCGAGGTTCTTCCTTTTTTTACTTTTCCACGAAGAAAGGACTAAGGACTTCGACTCACGCTGGAGTGTCAAATCAAAGTATTTCTTTTTTTTCTCTCTTCTTCAACAATAAAACAAAAGGGAGGAAGCGAGTCCCGAGGAGACCCGAGCAGGGACAGCTGAACTGAGAACGAACCAGACGGTTGGCAGACGATCGTGAAGAACATCAAGTAGGCGACCGACATGAGATTTGGCACGAGATCTAGTTGGTCATCAATCGCGACAGACAAGAGACCCCGGTTGGTCGTCAGTCACGACGGTTGGTTGTCGGTCGCGACGGACAAGAGACCATTGGTTGCGAACAAGAGACCGTCGGTTGCGATGGACAGCAGCAGCGGGTCGCCACCCTTTCAGCTATCTCCGTTAGCTAGACTTTTTAGTGGAGCAACACAGTAGAGACGCGAAGCCATCACCCCCATCAAGCTCTGCGCCATTGATTAACCAATTGACGACGCCAGTTCATCTCCCCCAGGTTGCTCTGCACCATTGTTTTGCTCATTCGCAGCCGATAGAAGATGTCAGTTCATCTCCCCCAGCTAGCTCTGCGCCATTGTTTAGCCAATAGAAGACGTCAGTTCATCTCCTCCAGCTTGCTCTGCGCCATTGCTTCGAACGGTTTGGGCTCATATTGAACTGAAGCTTCGAACGGTTTGGGATCATCTACCCCAGCTTGCTCTGCACCATTGCTTCGAACGGTTTTCTTTGACAGGAAGTTTCAAAAAACCCCTGTTTTGACAGACAAAATGGCCAATGACAAGCAAAATGCCTGTCAATTTTAAAGCCTGATTTAATTTTGAGATTCTCCAAAACCTCTTTCGCATGCTATTTCCCGTCTATCGTGCCTTGCCAACCCTGTTTCGCAGTCCAAAGCGTCTATCGTGAAGTGGCCCTTACCGCTTATCGCGGAGCCTCCATACGATCTCAAAGCCTTGAAAACTTATAAACCCTCTACATACGATCTCAAAGCCTTGAAAACTTATAAACCCTCTACCTAGAGGAATTATGCTCTTTCATTGTACTTTGAAGAAAGATGTCTAATGGTCCTAGCGTTAGGCCCATAGTTTTTGGGCACTTTCCGGCCCCTGGGCTCCTTGCCCTGTACATTTGTAGCCTTCCCTCACTTTTTTAATATATTTATTGTTGTTTTGAAAAATATATATATATAATTAGCGACAAGTTTTTTTTTAAATAAAGGAAGTTCGGCCTTAGCCTAATCTCCCGGACTTTAATTATAATAACGAGAAAAAGTTACAAGTGAATGGGACTAGTGCCCATGGGACCCCCCAAATCCCACAATGCAGGGGCGGAGTATGGCAAGCTATAGGGCATTACAAATGAGGTGGATAAAATTATCATCACCCACATGTGGGACCCATTTGGGTTTCAACTTGTTGTTTTCGAGGAGATAAATACAGTGATGTCTAAACGGCGGCGATCTCTTGAGGGGTTTGGTCAAAATTGACAGCACAACGCTCCCTCCAAATCTTCCAGAGCGCCTCACCTCTGATGGCATTCCACAGCCTCGATGAGCAACCGATCGCCTCCCCCAACATCACTTGTTGCCAGTTGATTTGACTCCTGAGTCTCAAAACCCGGGTCACGTGATGCCAGATAACGCGGGACTTGGGGCAGTCGAAGAACAAGTGAGCTAAATCTTCGATGCACCGATGGCAACGTTTGCACCAAGGCGGCACACCACAGATTTTGTTAGCCCTTGCATTGGTCCAGATACCTTTATGCAAGATCTGCCACATGAGAACGGACTTTTTGACCTCAATTAGGGGGTGCCAAATAGACATGAATTTCAGCTCCCACCGAATTTTGGTCCAAGAAAGGCACCATCTCTTGTTAAGGGTGTGGTGAACATCCAAATCCACTTTGAAGTTGGGGATTTTGGAAATCTTCTTACCATTGCTCCATTTGAGGCCCTCCAAGCAAGGAAGATCCTGACCGCAGAGAAGGCGCGTAGTTGAGCGGTCCCAAGCTAAACACCTGCTTTGAAGAAGAGTCCATTCCTCAAAGGTAACTCTAAGTCTCGGGTCCAATTCTTCGAACCTGATCCACTGGCTGGTCTCTTGTTTCCAGAGTTGTTTCCACTGTTTGAACCCCTTGTTCCATAACCGCCTTGCAGTTTGGAGGTTCCAAGACTCCACCCCCCGAATGCCACTGATCGGGAACCAAATAGAATCATTTTGTCTTATGCCAGCCGCCCACTTCCACTCATCACTGATTCTGATGAATTGTTTGACCTTGTTCCAATTCTTCCATAAGGAACATACGAGGCTAGAGCCTTTAGGGAAGACCGGGTGGGGGGAGAACAAAAGCGTGAGAATACCTAAGTCCTGCCACCCAGGGTGGCCAACCAAGGTAAGGTCTTCCGTGTTTCTGAAGATCAATTTGGCCCAAGAGGACTCCCTATTGCTCCAAGCCTTGATAAGCCACTTAGCAGCCAACTTGTCAGCCAACCCACCAATATCCAAAATTCCCAATCCCCCTGATTCTTTAGGGCTAATGCAAGTTTCCCATTTGATTTTGGGAATCCCCCTTCTATTGGGGTCCCCAGTCCAAAGGAAGTTTCTGCAGATTCTTTCCACTTTGGCCAAGTCTTTCTCCTTAGGTCTCCAACACGAGATAAAGTAAATAATTGTAGAGAGCATAAATGTGTTAACAACCATAGCACGCCCTGCCAGGTTGACTTGCATACCTTTCCACTGATTCAGCTTCCTATCCAGCTTGGATAGCACCCAGTTCCAGCGTTGGTCCATTGAGATATCGAAACCCATCGGAATGCCAAGGAGACGGAAGACTTGGCCGCTAGGGATAACTTGACACCCCTGATCCACCAACAATTGGGGAGTATGTCCGTTGATTGCTCTAAAAGCAGTTTTAGCATGGTTGATTTTTGAGCCTGATGCCACACAAAAGGTGTGGAGGCACCACCAAAACACCTCAATGCTGTTTGTATCGTTATGCACAAAGGCATTCATGTCATCAGCAAAAAGTCTCACAATCATTTGGCCGTGATTTAGAGGTAAGGAAAGACCCTTGAGATTGCCAGCGTCCATGTGATGCTTTAATAGGCAGCTGAGTCCATTCGAGGCGATGGCGAATAGTAATGGAGCTAGAGGGCAGCCTTGCCTAATTGATCTTTTTAAACGAATAGGCTCAGAGAGCTTACCGTTGATGTTTATTCTAGTTGAAGCATTTCCAAGAAGAGTGGAAACCATCTTCGTGAACTTTTGGCTGCATCCAAGGTCTTTCAATGATTGAAGAATAAAGTCCCATTCCAATCTGTCATACGCTTTGTCGAAGTCGATCTTAATGAAAACCAGATCTTGAGCAGACTCCTCCGCAAAAGCAAGGCCTTCCCAAATATCGATCATTGCTTCAAGTATAGATCTACCTTTGATAAAACCTTTCTGGTCCTCGCACAGCCATGACTTTAAATGACAAGAGATTCTGTTGGCGATAACTTTTGCAATTATCTTGTATCCAGTTTGGAGCATGGTAATCGGCCGCCAGTTTTCAATTTTGTTCTTATCTCCCCATTTGTGGATTAACTTGATGACGCCATTATTCAGGCACTCAGGGAGGGCGCCGAAAGAGAGAGCCTCTTGCCACACGAGGCGCAGCGTATTAGCGACAAGTTTAGTGAAGGTTTTGTACCACTTTTTAATCGTATTACAGAAAAAACTGAAAAACCATTATTCAGTGAGCAGCTAGACGAGTTATAGTGACCTTACATCGTACTGTTTTTGGAGAGAATTTATCATTGTGAGATCTTCTGAAATGCTACGAGAGAAAACCTCGAACACTGGAAACCTTTTGTCAGTGAGTCGCGATACGACCCCCGAGTCTCATCGATTTTTCCGCCGTCACTCCCTTCAGATATATTCACTTCCGAAACTGACGTACATTTGTTGACTAATTGACGTACATCGAACTAGCGAACACGAAAGGACCCAGCAAAATTTGATTATCTAGGCTGAGTTCATTCTGTTAGAGGTGTATTATAGTTTCTGATCGTACCTTACCACCTCGCGATCTTGCTTGACTACCTTCAACAGAGATGCCAATGCAATTAGTCGCTTCCGAGGCAATCTATGAGCAGCTCGAGGCATTGACCCGTTGAGGCACTTTCTGATACTCCCCATTGCAAGACTTACGAGTGATGGGTTCCGTCCTCACTGTCGGACATTATACATCCAGGACTAGTTCTGGTGTTATATGCTCGCAATCTGAGAAGTTGAGAAGATGGAAAATTAGGACGGATCATGTACAGCGCCTCTGCCGTCGACGACACTGGAGCCCCTTTCAAATAACCAATCAGCATTATTTCGTTAGTCCATCCATGGTCCAGGAAAGTGCTCACTTCGATGAGGGAAGCCCCCAAGGACCCTTTTCCATTGCTTGTCCATATGGCACTGCCCGCCATTCACGAGCTGGAACATGGTACTGACCTGTGTCATTATCCGCAAAAACGCTATAGAATGGTGTTGCCGCCTAGGTGATTGAAGCTTTTGGAATGCCTCACCAGAAGGAAACTTGTGCTCGTCTGCTTCTGTATATTGGTGTCGCACAGCTATATGAATTTTGGGTACAGCAACGACACATGATGGCGTGCTTCTCTAAACGATGTACTAGCCGATAAAGAAGATCGACTTGATCGCTTACACGTATTTCTAAGCAGATGAGGACACGTTTATCTTTATATTTATGGAGACAAAACACAGAAAACGGAGCCTACTATTGTACTCTTCCGAATATTTTGAGGGAAGGTCTCATATGAATAATACAAACATGCATATAACGCAGTTTCGATGTACTTCCTAGGAACGCTTACAAATCCCTTCTAACTGTTTACTTGGTATCAGTAAACAAAAATATACTATGAAGAATTGAGTAGAGAATAAAACATTCATAAAGCCTTCATCTTGTTGGTTTGTAACTATTCTAAATGCATTTATCTTTCCTGAAATACAAGCTTTTGTGAAGAATATTAGGAGTCCTAATTAGTAAATTATGAAAAGATAAAAGTGTGATTCAATTCAAAATAAGAAATTCTGAAGGTATTTTTCATGATGTGCCTTCAAAATCTCTCGTTTTGAAGTGGATCAAGAAGTTCCATCATTGCCAAACCCGCAAAACTTTAATCCGTCATTGAAAATTACAAGCGATTGAACATGTCATTTCGAAGAACATAAGTAGAATGCAAAAGTTCTCCATCAGAATATTTCAGGTTTGTCGTAATGACAATCTAAAAAACAGACTAAAGCTTTATACGATACCTTTCCTATATTTAATAGCAATATAAGAGGCCGCGTCTCAGGAAATGACAACCGAGTCCGCTTTCAATGCTCATAGATTTCTCCTAAACATGTAGGTTTGCCTACAGCCCTAGACCTAACTGAAAGATCAGGTGTCTTACCAAACTCTCAACCATATAAGGTAGACACATTGATCTTATCTCGATAAGGGCTTGAGTTTTAGTTTATTTTCCACAGTCTAATCCACATGAAAAATGCAAATCTATTTTGATGGATCCTCCATAG
Source organism: Ceratopteris richardii (assembly GCA_020310875.1). NCBI lineage: Eukaryota > Viridiplantae > Streptophyta > Polypodiopsida > Polypodiales > Pteridaceae > Ceratopteris > Ceratopteris richardii. Next base: position 77,417,570 of record CM035441.1, on the reverse strand, counting down.
ATGTATGTTTTTTAGGTACTTTGTTAGTTCCTTTCAACTTTTGCCTATTGGGACATGTAGAGTTGGTTTGGGGATTAACATATAGGTTTACCTCGTTAAGTATGTCAATATACCATGGTCAACACTTCCCTTGGGAGGTGGTAATCCACGAGGGGATCCCGAGCGAATACATCCCTATATGCATGCAAAAACTTTCAAATTTACCTAAAACATTCAATGAACTTGGAGTCAAAACATACGAAACTTCGTTTGTATTAATTTGTGTACTTACATCAAGAAGAAGCATAAAATGTTTTTCTTCTTGATCACTTGCAATTCCCTTGAGATCGATTTAGAAAATCAAAGGACTACTCAATACATCGTATTCACCTCATATCACATACACAACACCATTATTATTTTATTGCAAAGCGTATTTTTTTTTGCTAACTATAAGTTAGTGAAGATTTAAGGCTCTAAAGCCATCCTCTTCCCAAGACAACATCCGTACACTGCATGTTGATTATGCCAACATCGAATGTATCTTTAAAACCTTCTATTTGAACCTTGATATTTGAAACCATAATATCCCAAAATCACTTATCGAATCATGAACACTGCATACTAATGAGGAAATGTTTTCTAAGATTATCGCAAACTCTCCATTGTTGGAGTTTGCTAAATGTGGAAGCACATGAATAGCACAAGGAAGAAGAAGAACCTTGGGGAATAGCACAAAACTAACTATATTGTCAAGTGAATTTACAAAGGTAAGTGATTGGTTACAATTATAGTCTTATGTGCAACCCAAGGGAAAAAATCTCCTAAAGAGGGAAAAGGTGCACTGTCATTCCTAAGTGTGTTCACATACATCACTAATGAAATAAATCAATGAATACCCCTTGGGAGCCATGCAATGAACAAGGAGTTGGCACCTATGTATAAGGAAGTTACAAGCAATGTGGAATGAAATCATTCCAAAAAAGGAAGTAATCCCAAAGCTTTGCAAAAAGCTTCAAAATCCTCCTTAGGGAGAATGTTATATAATCATAGTTCCAAAAGACAAAAGATATGGATTCAAGGGTGGAAGATTCCTTAGACAACCCTTGAAGTTTATTGAGAAGCCCTTGGGAAATTTTATCCAACTCTATGCTTTGAAATATTGGGTTATTTAAATCATTTGAGCTCCCATTTGAAGGGTTTCAACCTTAGGCATAATTTATCCTAAGGGTTGGAAAACACACATATACATATAATACATACATAAATGTAGATACACAAACATACAAAAATATACATATTTTAGATTTAAATCTTTAAGATTGCGGATTTAGGGTTTTAACACCTACATAACATATATGCACACATACACATGCACATATAATACATATATACATGTATATACACATGTATACAGAAATATACATATTTTAGGTCTAGATCTTTAAGATTAGGGTCTTAGGCTTTAGACATATATATAACTCAATTATATTTATATTAATAAAAAATATAGAGAAAAATAAGAAAAAAAATATGAATATATAAATAAATATATATATAAAATATGATTAGGGTTTTAGGATTAGGGGTTTAGATTTTTATAGGTCTAGATATTTAAGATTAGGGTTTTAGGGTTTAGACGTATATATAACTCAGATTTAAGTCTAAGTCTTTCTGATTAGGGTTTTAGTGTTTGAATACATAGATAACATATATACACAAACACACATATACATATAATACATACATACATGTAGATACACATGCATACAAAAATATACATATTTTAGATTTAAATCTTTAAGATTAGGGTTTTAGGGTTTTAACACCTACATAACATATATGCACACATACACATGCACATATAATACATATATACATGTATATACACATGTTTACAGAAATATACATATTTTAGGTCTAGATCTTTAAGATTAGGGTTTTAGGGTTTGGACATATATATAACTCAATTATATTTATATTCTGAAAAAATATAGAGAAAAATAAGAAAAAAAAATCTGAATATATAAATAAATATATATATAACATATGATTAGGGTTTTAGGATTAGGGGTTTAGATTTTTGTAGGTGTTTAAGTATTTAAGTTTTAGTATTCAGATTTAAGTCTAAATCTTTAAGATTAGGGTTTTAGCATTTTAACACCTACATAACATATATAAACACATACACATACACATATAATAGATATATACATGTAGATACACATGCATACAAAAACATGCATATTTTAGATCAAGAATTTTAAGATTAGGGTTTTAATTAAATATAAAAATTTAAATATATAAAAATAGGATTACATAAGGAAAAAATCTGAATATATAAATAAATATATATTAAAAATAAGATAATTATATAAATAAATAAATATAAAAAGAACTAGTGTTTCAAATAATTTAATTAAATATATAAAAATAGGATTACGTAAGGAAAAACTCTGAATATATAAATAAATATATATATGAAATAGGATAATTATATAGATAAATAAATATAAAAAGAATGAGTGTTTAAAACATTTTAATTAAATATTTATAATTAAATATTTATAATTAAATATATAAAAATAGTATTAAGTAAGGAAAAAATCTGAATATATAAATAAATATATATTTAAAATAAGATAATTATATACATAAATAAATATAAAAAGGACTAGTGTTTTAAATAATTTAATTAAATATATATAATAAAATATATAAAAATAGGATTAATTAAGAAAAAAATCGGCTTGTATAGTTAATATGTATATATAAAGTGGGATAATTATACATGTTTTCGGTCTAAGTCATTTGGATTAGGGTTTTAGGGTTTTAACACCTATATAACATATATACACACATACACATACACATATAATACATATATACATGTATATACACATGCGTATAGAAAGATACATAATTTAGGTCTAGATCTTTAAAATTAGGGTTTTAGGGTTTAGGCATACATATAACTCAATTAAGAGGAAAAAAATCTGAATAAATAAATAAATATATATATATATATAATAGGATCAATTAAGAAAAAACCCGAATATATAGATAAAATCGGATAGTTATATAGCTTAGGGTTTTAAGTTTTTTTAGGTATTAAAGTATTTAGGTTTAGTATTTCACATTTTAGTCTTCAGAGTTAGATATTTAGGTTTAATAAAAAAAACAAATGTTCTAAAAGGTCCATATTGTAGCAGATGGCTTCTTTGGATCTTGAAGAGAGAATGGCATGTCCTTGCACACAGTGCAATTATCAAACTTATCAGAAATGATGGATTTGTACTGCACATGTTAGAGAGTATGGATCCTTTGATAGGAGTTGACTCGAAAACCTATGCTATCATTCGCATGGTCCCCCAAGTGACCAGATGGACCCAAACGAGATTGCACCAGTAACCTCTCGTGGACAAAAAAAGAGCAAAAAAGGACTTAGACGTACAAGCAAGCACTAATAATATTACACAGAATGAACATATGGAAGAGATGCTTGGAGCATTTTATCAGATGGCAAAGATCATGATGGTGAAGAAGGTGTCGAGAGTTTCATGGACACAACAGAAATTCCACGATCAGAAGTTGATGGGGAATATGAAAACATGCCAAGATTAGCTCGTTTACCACTTTACAATGGAGCAAAGATATATGTACTACGTGCTTCACTCGCGATGCTCAATCTGCAATCCATTTATGGATGGTCAAATAGTAGTGTCACTGAATTGTTCAAGTGGAGAATAAATTGGCTTTCATTGTTGTATCATAATAACTTCATTTACTAATATCATTTTAATTGCTTATTGTAGGCTTCTTAAAGATCAATTTTTGCCAGAGGGCAATGACATGCCTCCAACACGTGGAGATGCGAAAAAACTTTTACAGTCCATTGGAATGGATTATACTAAAATTCATGCTTGTCCGAATGATTGCATTCTCTTTTGGAATGAGTATGAGCATCTCCACGTATGTCCAAAGTGTGGAAATAGATTTAGAGAAGACATTGTAGGCGAAGCAATCCTTGCAAAGGTTCTTCGCCACTTTCCTATCATTCCACAAATTAAGAACATGTTTAGATGCAAATCTATAGCTGAGTTAATGTCATGTCATACAAAGGGCAGGTCTACAGATAATCTAATGCGAGTACCTACTGACTCTGATGCTTGGAAGCACATAGATAGTAAGTGGCCAGAGTTTGCTAGTGAGCCTCGGTCCATACGTCTAGGCCTAGCTATGGATGGAGTGAATCCATTTGGATTATACAGTCTTCATGGAGCACATGGCTTGTATGTTTGGTCAATTATAATATCCCACCATGGCTGGCCATAAAGAAAGGTCATTTATTATTAGCTCTTATTGTACCAGGTAAGTATAAGGTAAAAAACATGGATGTATATCTTGCACCACTTGTGGAAGAACTGCGCATTTTATGGGATGGTATTATTGTGCGTGACATGTCTCAACCTATAAGAAGACGAGACGTGCGAGTGCAAGGCATACTTATGTGGACAATGCATGATTGGCCTCATTATGGTGAATGTTAGGTTTATCGATTTCGGGTTACCATGCTTATCCTTTATGCGGACCACGACTCAAAGCACGCTATTCAAAAGCACTACGTAAAAGTGTCTATGAAGGACATCATACATATTTGCCTCATGGACATGTTTTACATGAAGGACAAATTGGTCGACAAGCGCAACACCAAATGAAAGCTAGTGATTGGAAACAATTGTAGGATTCAGAAAATCCAGTTGTTGGCATGAAACGGTTGTCCATTTTTCATGAACTCCCTTATTCGAGTGAATTGTTGATCAATCATTTGGTAGACCGGATGCATACTTTTAACAATGTGAGAGAACTTCTTTGGAAAAATTTGATCGGAAAGAAAGAAAGCAAAGCACAAAGGGAGGACTTAGAAGAGCGAGGTCGTATGCGAGAGTTGTGGGAAATTACTAAGCCCAACGGAACAGTATCGTTACCAAGAGCTCCTTGGGTGCTTTGCAGGATGGAAGAGCAACAAGTGAAGAAAACAATTTTAGAGTTTCGAACACCTACTGGATGCATGAGGTGTCTAAAGACTGCTTTCACATGAAACGACGATCTTGCAGGACTCAAGTCTCATGATTGGCACAAGTTTTTATAGTTTGTGCTCCCTGTAGCCCTAAAAGATTGTCTTTTAGAGGATGCACGAAGAACCATTTATAAAATTAGTTCTTTAGTACGGTGGATATCTTCTAAAGAGATAAATAGAGATAGCATAGAGAGTGTGAAACTCAATGCTATCGAGGCTGTTTGTATGGTAGAGAAATACTTTCCCACAAGTATTCTCACTATTCAACTTCATTTACTGGTTCATGTGGTAATGAAGTTGCAATAGCAGAAACTGTCCATAGTCGATGGATGTTCTTCTTAGAGCGTTTTATGAAGACATTAAAAGGGTTTGTTCCATAGAGAGCACGTCCAGAGGGTAGCATGGCAGAGGGATGGCTTGTACAAGAATCTCTTGTATTCATAACTGAGTTTCTACGTATGTCAGATCCCAAAATGCCTCGCTTATGGAGCGATGATGAAGATGTTCGTCTCGTAGGCGATGAACCACAAGGTAAAGGATTGCAAAGAAAAATGGATGCAGCTTTCAGAGAGCACGCAATGAAGTTTTGCATAGTTAACTCTGAGCCTATGGAGAAGTGGTTAGAAAGGTATGAACTTGCCAAGGAAACTAACACAAAGGATAGAGCTCAGTTTGGAAGAAATCGTTCCACTCGATTTTTGCCTCTTCCAGAAAATCTTGGACCTCTTCCACCTTTTCCAACGAGCAGATGGCTAGATACAACAGTTTCACAAGCAAAGGGAGCGGGTGATGATATCTCTGAAGAAGAAGAAGAACTCCCAAAAGGATGTGATTGGGAGTATATTAACTACGGTGCACTACGGTCTCATGGATGACACTTTCGAATCGCACGAATCAATCAAAATAGGTCTACTTTTGATAGTGGAGTGATGGTGAATTTTTTTCAAAAAAGTAGAGCGAGTGCAAGAGATGATAATGATGTAGAAGGCGAGCTAGATTATTGTGGTGTGATTCAAGACATCTTGAAACTATCTTTCAAAAAGTTTGATTACTTTGTTTTTTATGTGAAATGGTTCATAGTAGTCACCTCTGGAAGAAACGCAACAGTGAGATGGGATAAAAGCGGTTTGCGTCAAGTCGACTCCACAAGATTATGGACAGATGAAAGGGATACATTTGTACTTCCCGAACACTGTGAGCAAGTTGTATTTATACCAGATTCAAAAGACCCCGAGTGGCTATTTGTTTTACAAGTCCCTCCACGTAGTACACAAATTTTTGAAAACATAGATGTAGAAGAAAGTCAATCTCTAGTGGACTCATAGATTCATTCGATAGTCAAGGAGGAAGAGATCATTGTTTGAGAAGAAGAGGTCATTGAAGAAGAGGTCATTGTTCGAGAAGACGAAGCAATAGATGATGATCAGGAGGAAACCAACATAGCAAGCGATTTATAAGCCATCAATATAGAAATAGATATTCTCGGTGCATCGGATCTTCAAGAGGATGGTAGACTAGAGGACTTTTGAATAAAAAACTTGCACGTACTAATTTTTGCTTTTTTTTTGGTTTAGTCTCTATATTACTTTTATTATCGCATACTAATTATTTGAGTTCTTTTATTACAGAGCACGATGGGAGACAGTCCTCCAGTCACTCCACATTCCATGACAGAGGAGTAGTTTTTGGAGTTCATCTCTCAAGTTCCTCTTGCATATATGCCCGTTGCATCACAGTATTGGATCGCTCGTGGTAGCACTCCTCCCGGCCTCACTGTTGGCAGCCTTACTCCTGCCCGCCTCACTCCCACTGGCCTCACTCCCACCGGTGTCACTCTCGCCGGTGCCACTCCTGTCGGTGTCACTCCTGCGGGTGGTGCTACTCCCGTACGAGGTATGTCTCCTAGCTTTGTGACTCCACCACGACCATCTTTTCAGCCATCTCCTACTGGGTCTACTAGTAGACATGTGCGTTTGACACCTCAGTGCGATACAGGTTCTGGCCCATCTCCTAGATCGAGGTCACGCTCTCGAGCAGGAGGTTCTAGGAGTGGATCTATAGGTAGGTCAGGAGGCGGAGGAGGCGGCTGTTGTGGAGGCACTACGACAGACGTTGTGTCGCCCGCTTCTACTCCTAGGATGAGTACCTCAGATGTAGGTGCGCCACGCAGTACACCACGTGGAACACCACGTACAACTTGGGGTGCTCATGACCATGATGACTCCAAGCTGTATGTTACCGTTAGTGTCCATGTGAAAGGCCAAATGGCCATCGGACACTTCTTTGTATATGTTCTTTAATAAAACATATAGTGGCCTGGTCAGTCACAGACTGTAAGTTCGACCGCATTTGTAAGACCTAAGAAGTCTGTCTTCGTGCTCCCCCAAGGCTTACGACTAAGGCGGCGACCAAGGCATAGACCTTGGCATACCTTGTCATCCGAGTCACCGAAGTCACCGTTGGCTGCGCACGAGGGAGGACCTCAACGATCAAGGAATATAGAGGTTCCCGGTACTTCCCGGGAGGTCACCCATCCCAGTACTGTTCCCCCCAGAGCTCGCTTAACTGTGGCAATCTCTTGCCACTAAGCTACACTCTTGTGGTGTTTGAAGAAGGGGAAAGACTAAGGTTGACATTACCTTGAACAAGTTTTGGTCCCTCAAAGCTTCATTTTTGCTTTTAAAGCCTATTTCTGAAGCAATTTTGGGGTGTTTTTGGAGCCATTTCGGAGTACTTTCGCACGTAGTTCTCTTCACACAGGTCCAAGAACATCAAGAAGAGTGTTCCTTGTACTTCTCAGACAATAAATATCAACCTTTGGGGCTGTATTTTCAGCCACACTCGTAAAACTACAGGTTTCTTGAGGGGTTTTCAGTTTTGGTGGGAGCAGTTGCTGCAAATTTATGCAGGTTTTTAAAGCCTAAAACATCAGAGTTGACAGACACTTGCAGGTGTTATTGGCTAGTTTTTGGGCTATGTATTCAGCCTTTTAGTGTCATTTTACTGCATATATTGAGCACATACACACCATGTACGCTTCTGTGGATACCGCTTATGTACGTCCATGTGGGCATTGATATAGCAATTACGTTCTTTGCATAAAGCCTTTTACGTTTGATAAAGAGGGTCGTGGTGAGGTTTTCTTAACTGGGAGACACCCAGATGTCGGGGTCTCTTCGGTGATGCAGGTGGAAGACTTACCCAGCCTCGCCATAGGAGATGTATGATAGTTGTTCATAGGTGCTCGATAAGCCTAGTTGGCTTCTATTGGGTAACTGATTATATGTAGTGCAGTCAGTGATTCCCTATGCAGGTAGACATGTCAGTACTTGCAGTTTTATGATACTTTGACACTGGTCATATGCTAATTTTGCAGAGGATACTCTGGCAAAATTTTTCCAGATTTCTGGTTTAGTCAATTATATAGTGGTCGATTTACTCCTTCATACACTTATTTGTTGGTGTTTGGACTCTTCTAGCTCCATTATCATTCTATTCAGTTCTCTACGATCATGGCATCAGAGGTCTCAGGCACCTCCGGTGGATCAGGGTCTAGTGCTAGCGTTCCAAGGAGGAGCTATAACTTGCAGGGCAAAGACCATTTTTGAGATCCGAAAATTTGATGGCACAAACTTTGCTCTATGGAAGAATCAGATTAAAGATGTGCTGATTCAAAGAAGGCAATGGAAGCCAGTAAATGGGATTTCAAAGAAGCCTGCTAACATGGATGAAGATGATTGGGATGAGTTAGATGAAATGGCCAAGTCTACCATTCGCTTGCACCTAGCAGATAATGTTTACTTTATAGTATTAGACTGTCAAAGTGCAGAGGAGCTTTGGAAGAAGTTATGCAATACATATGAAAAAGAGACGGCATCAAATAAAGTATATCTGATGAGAAAACTATACGACCTTCGTATGAAGGACACAGATAGTGTTGCTGCTCATCTAAATGAGTTTGATGCCATATTCTCCCAGTTACAGGCTCAGAAAATGGATATGGACAATGAAATGAAAGCAGTATTGTTGTTATGCACCCTGCCATCATCATGGGATACATTTTGCACAGCTATTAGCAATAGTGCACCAGGTGGTAAACTCGTCTATGATGACATATGTGGAGCACTCTTGAGTGAGGAGATTCGTAGAAAATCTATGGTTGGCACTCAGAGTGGAGATGCATATAATGTTCGTAGTTCTTACCAAGGAAAGAATCAACAACGTGGCAGGAGCAAGAACAAGGAAAAGAATGGTCAACGGAATAAGAGCAGAAGTAAATCAAGGAAGAGGATATTGAATGCCATTATTGTCATAAGAAAGGACACATGAAGAAAGATTGTTATGCATTAAAGAATGCTAAAGGTAAAGGACAGAATGTTGATGGGCATGTTAAACAGTTACCTACACCATCTACTTCGACTGTGAAGATTGAAGAAATTAATGCTATTTCTGATGATGCTGATGTGTTGACACTTGATAGTACTGTGCCATCTGAGGCACTTATGGCTGATTCTCTTTCCCACACCTGGCTGCTAGATTCTGGTGCTTCTTTACATGTGACACCACATAGAGAATGGTTCTCTAATTATGCAGCAAAGTCTCTTGGTACCGTGAGACTTGGTGACTCTTACCAGTGTGATGTTGTGGGGATTGGAGATGTAGTTGTGCAGTTCATTGACGTTTCAAAATTTACTATGCATAATGTACGCCATGTACCTCAGTTATCACGCAGTTTGATGTCAGTTGGTCAACTTGATGACCTTGGTTACAAGGTGGTCTTCTATGCTCAGTCCTTTCGTATATCAAAGGGCAATATGGTTATTGCAAAAGGAAGGAAAGTTGGCTCACTTTACCCTTTATTTGTATCACAGAAAGAACACGTGTTAGCTGTTACTGAACAGCCTATGGCTTGTATTTGGCATGGTCGTTTGGGCCATATATCTTGTAGTGGAATGGAAAATCTTTCTCGTTCTAGCTACTTACCTGTGTTATCTTTCTCTGATTTTTCATTTTGTGAGCATTGTCAATATGGAAAGCAAACCAGAAATGTGCATAAAACGCACATTGACTCTTCAATTCAGCCTTTAGATCTTGTTCATACAGATGTGTGTGGTCCTATGCCCACTAGGTCCTTAGGTGGTTCTCTTTACTTTGTCACTTTCATAGATGATGCTACTAGAAAAGTCTGGGTATATCCTATCAAATCGAAGGATGATGTATTCCCTACTTTTAGAAAATGGCTTGCTTCAGTTGAGACTGAAAAAGGAACTAAGCTTAAGGCTTTACGTTCAGATAATGGGGGTGAGTATACCTCACATGAATTCAGCCTTTTCTGTCAGTGTAGAGGGATTCGTAGAGAGTTTACAGCTCCTTATACCCCAGTACAGAATGGTGTAGCTGAGAGGATGAATAGAACTATTCAAGATAGAGTAGTCTCTATGTTGCATCATGCAAACCTCTCACAAGGTTTTTGGGCAGAAGCAGTATTGACTGCAGTTCATGTGATTAACCTTTCACCTAGTACTGCCAAAGGTCTGAAAGTGGCACAAGAGTTATGGACAGGGAAACCACCATATTATGATCATCTTCGAGTTTTTGGGTGTGAAGCATATGTTCATATACCCAAGAATCTTAGACAGAAGTTGGACCATAAGTCAAAGAAATGCATTTTTCTTGGATATGGTCGAGAAGGACAATTTGGATATCGCTTATGGGATCCTGAAACACGGTCAGTGATCCGAAGTAGTGATGTCATTTTTAATGAGTCTAAGATGCATAAACAGCCGATTAAGGAGGTTGAAGTGAGAAGAGTGGTGTTTGAGGATACTAGTCCTCCGGTTAGCATGCATAAAAATGCTGCACATAGGGATGTTCAAGAGAATGTCCATTCAGATCAGTCTGCACATGTTCCTGTTCAGCAACCATTGAGACGTTCTGCACGTGTCTCATATCCACCTGATAGATATATTCCAGGATTAGATTTTGTTATGCTAACAGATTCCGGTGAGCCCTCTTGCTACAAAGAGGCTATGCAGACAGAGGATCATGTCAAGTGGGAGTGTGCCATGAAGAGTGAGTTGGATTCTATTCACAACAATGGTACTTGGGACTTAGTACCTTTGCCAAAGGGCAGGAAAGCTTTACCATGTAAATGGGTATATAAGCTGAAATTCACATCAGATAGTGCTTCTCCAAAATATAAAGCACGACTTGTTGCAAAGGGTTTTAAGCAACAACATGGTGTTGATTTTGAGGAAATCTTCTCTCCAGTGGTCAAGATGACTACTTTGCGCATGTTGCTTGGATTCGTTGCAATGGAGGACTTAGAGCTAGTCCAAATGGATGTGAAAACAGCTTTCTTGCATGGAGATCTTACAGATGAGATCTATATGGAACAACCAGAGGGTTATGTAGTTCCTGGCAAGGAAAGTCTAGTTTGTAAGCTCAAGAAGAGCTTGTATGGACTTAAACAGTCTCCTAGACAATGGTACCAAAAGTTTGATGCTTTTATGAAGTCCCAAGGCTATTCTCGGAGCAATGAGGATCATTGTCTCTACACAAAGAGATGTTCTGATGGCAGCTTGATATGCTTGATACTTTACGTCGATGATATGTTGATTGCTGGGAAGTCCTCTTATGATTTGTCAATTCTCAAAAAGAAGTTGAGTCAGACATTTGATATGAAGAATTTGGGGGATGCCAAACATATTATTGGCATGCACATTACTCGTGATAGGAGTAAAAGATGCATATACTTGTCTCAAAGTGAGTACATATCCAAAGTACTTCACTGATTCAATATGCAGGGTGGAAAGGCATTGAGTACACCTTTACCCACATATGTGAAATTGAGCAAGGATGACTGCCCCAAATCAGATGAGGAAAAGGAATTCATGACCAAAATTCCCTATCAGTCTGCTGTTGGTAGTCTCATGTATGCTATGGTAGCTACGAGACCAGACATTGCATTTGCAGTGGGAGTTGTGAGCAGATATATGTCTAATCCTGGCAAGAAACATTGGGAAGCGGTCAAAATGATTTTGAGATATCTGAGTGGCACTAAGGAAAAGTTTCTATGCTTAGGTAGAGGGAAAGCATCCATTATTGGTTACACAGATTCTGACTATGCTGGTTGTGTAGACAATCGTAAGTCTCCATCAGGGTACATTTTTCATTTTGTTGGAGGTGCTATCTCTTGGAGATCTCGTCTTCAAGAATGTACAGCTTTTTCCACCACAGAAGCAGAGTATGTTGCAGCAAGTGAGGCATGTAAGGAAGCATTGTGGCTTTCTCGTCTTGCTTGTGATATGGGTTTGCCTCAGCATGTACCTCACTTGCTCAATGATAGTCAGAGTGCCATTGCTTTGGCTAAGAATCCGGTCTATCATGCAAAGACCAAGCATATTGAGGTGAGGTATCACTTCATTAGAGATTGCTTAGCCACTGAGAGCATTATTCTTGAGAAGGTTCACACTCGAGATAATGCTGCAGATGCTTTGACTAAAGCTCTACCATAGGATAGCTTTCGACACTGTTGTCACTTGATGGGGGTTACTTGATTCTTGATCTTACGCAGTCACTTGTATATTGTGTAACATGCCCATCAGGTGGGAGGTATAGTTTGTATACTTACACTCAGGTATTCTTTATCATTCTTTCTTTTTTCTCCCATAGTTACTCTGGCCATATTGGCCTTTAGTGGGAGATTGTTACCGTTAGTGTCCATGTGAAAGGCCAAATGGCCATCGAACACTTCTTTGTATATGTTCTTTAATAAAACATATAGTGGCCTGGTCAGTCACAGACTGTAAGTTCCACCGCATTTGTAAGACCTAAGAAGTCTGTCTTGGTGCTCCCTGTGTACTGTGTTTTCTGCGTATTCTACAGCCTCTGTGCGGAGTACTGTGTGCGGCGTCAGGAGCTCAGTTTTCAACTCCGAGCATATCGTCGTGGAGCTCTCGAGAAGGAGAGTGCAGCGCGGTGCATCGCCATCGAAATACTTCACTGTATAGTATCTGAGATGCAGCTCCGGTGATGGATGCGGTTGGCAAAGCAATGCGTGCATGCATACGACAGCTTTGCTCCATCCAATTTGGACACTCTATCATGCTGAAATGGAGTGAACAAGATAAAGATCGGAAGAATTATATCACACTGACGATTTATCAGGAGTTCCAACCAGCCGATGGACAGTCTCTTGTCAGTTCAGAGTGGATTATGTACACCGCACGTGAGGTTATGTCCCATCGATGATCCGAGGCTCGTGATGCTTTCAGAGCAGGCTTAGCAAAGCTTGTATGGTTAGATGCTGAGGAGTGGGACATGATTCGTGACGAGCAGCAGCAGACTCCTGAGCAATATCGCTAGCAGCGAGATGCCGCAGCCACACATTTGGATACGATTGGACCGTCACATTTGGGCAACGGTAGATATGACATGATGCATCATGAGTTTGTAAGTACAATTTCATTTATTGAATTTATTTGTGTAAAATTTCTCATGTATGTTTCTCTAATCTTTTGTATATTTGTTTCAGGAGCTGGCAATGGGTCGTCCTCCAACATGAACGGAGGAGTCTTACGGATATAGTCATGGGTTGATTGCACTATTGGAGGACTTGGAGGGACGCGGTGCGGTAGTTTCATGGGAGCATTTGCGATGAGTTAATTAATTTATAAACTTGGTTTTTACTTGTTGTTTGTAATTTTCATGTGAATTTATCTCATTCCATTAATGTTCTTTGTTGCAGGACTATTGATATGGAACGTTATTTGCATATGTATGGCAGTGGAACACCAATATTTTGTATTTGATTTTCATATGGCAATGCATTGCTTTGCCACATTTTGTAAAAGTGTCATATATGATAGTGGTTTGCCACACTCTTGTACATGCTTCATTATTGAAATATATAACTTCTTTTGTACATGGTTCATGGTTCATTTTGATTATCTCTTTTGTGTCCAATAATACTCTGTTTCATGAAATCGTATTTCGGTTGTCATTAGAGTACACATCACATGTACTCGGTTTTCTTTTGGGCAGAGTGTATTGTCTTTTGTTAAGCAACATCATGGTAATGTTGTTGTAGCAAACGACAACACACTCTGCCCAAAAGAAATTTTGCAGGTATGGTCATCCGTATACGCGACGGTACTCCCAATAATGTCATCAGAACAAGCATCGGTACACCTAGGAGACGACGGTATAGGCGACGGTATGCCCAACAGAGGCCTCGGTATAGGCAATAGTATGGCTACCGGTATTACCGACGCATATACCGACGCATATACAGACGCATATACCGACGCTTATACCGATGCATATACCGACGCTTTGGTACCGACGCTTTGGTACCGACGCACACACCGACCTTTACACTGGCGTCGCGGCAAATAAAGTCGCGTTCATTTTTCTCGGTAAAACTCGGTATACCATCGATCTGTTGTAGTGATTCTGCTTAGGTTGCTTCTTCTAGGTAGTAAACTCAATCCACACTTGATTTTCTCTAGCTCTTGTGTTGGAAGAAAGATATGAAGATAATGTATCCCAGGTCTCTTGGGAAGTTTTACAATTCCTAATGTAAGGAAGAAGGAAGTCAGAAATGGAGTCAAGTAGATATGATCTTGCTAAAGCATCTTTGGCACACCATGAGTTGAGTCTTTCTAGCTCCTCTCTTGTAGGTCGACCTTTGCTTCTGAATATGGGCATCTTCTCATCTCCTGATATGTACCCATACAGATTCCTTCCTTGTAGATAGGTCTTCATCCTCAAGGACCATGCTCGATAATTATTCCTATCCAATTTATCAATAAAACAAGGGAAACCATCTCCCATTTTACCTCAATTGCTCTGATACCACTGTTGGAAGAGATGGATGGATACCTCAAAGAAGTGAGGTGGTACTGCTAAGCCCTTCTTATTACCTGCCCTAAATCCCTTCAGAGTTTGATAGTATGCCATTTTAGCTTGGAAATGAAGCCACAAAAGTACACATGTACTTTGGAGTTGATACTTCAAACACCTGAATTAAAACAGATTACTTCATAAGTTGCAAGTGTCATCAAAACTTGCTATTTTGGACTAGACACCTACTGATTCTTTTGCTCACTGTTGAAAGTACAGTAGCAATTGATTAAAATGCTTTTGAGGCAACTTAAATAGCTTAGATATCTAATGATTACAAGTGCAATCATCTAAAATACTAAATCATACACTAAGAAATCAATTTAGCAATCCAAGGCTTACCCCCCACTTTTTAGGGATTGAATAGTGAATGTTAAGTAAGCAATTCAATGGCGATTTCTCCCAACTAGGTAAACCAAAAGCTTTGAAACTTTGATAGCATACAATAGACTTTTAGCTGGTTCCAATGAGCTATAGATCATGCAAAATGGTTGAAAAATCACTGAGATATTATCAAGAAAAGTTCATTGTTCTGAGCATTTATAGCAGAGAAGTAGAGAGAGTTGATCAATGAAGTATAAGTATTATAGAACATTGTAGTACAAAATCACTGGCAAAGAAATTATGGCCAATGATAGAAGGTTGAGTGAGCTATGGTGTAAGCTATTCAAGTCTCACAAATGATCAATAAAAGAGCTCTAAAATTAAGACTATAGACCGTCAGATTTACAAGCTCTTTTATCAGCATCTTTTTTTCCTCCAAGTTTGAATTTGAATTCAAACTTGGCTTTACCTAAAAGTGATTCCTCAAAATTAGGAGTTATTTCATCAATTGAAATTCGTAGGTTCATACTTCTCCTAACTCCACGAGATATATAGATTTACAAGATTCTCTCAAAGTAAATGCCTTTTACAATGGTTAATGATAAAATAATTCAAAGTTAGGATTCACATGATCCATCAAACGTTTCCACATATTGTCTTTAGACTAAGCCAAATGTGAAGGGTTGTATGTTTGCACCAATAGAAAGCAGCAAAGCAAGGCAGGGGGAGATCATACAAATCTTCACCTAGCAATATATGTGGTTTGACAAATCATAGCAGAGTTGAGTGTTTCAAGAACACAAGGAATGACAAATGAAGAGCTTTCCACAAAGGATGCTATTGTCAATCTAGAGGCAGAGTCAACAATGGAAAAGCAATTATCATCACAACTACAACCAAGGCTAATACAACACCTATCAAGGAGGCTTTAGAGGTAGAAGATATTACTAATAAGATTCTCTACTGATCATAAACATGACATGCAAGCAAGGTAAACATGACGAGCATCTTTTCTATATTGATTGTGGTTGTTTCAATCATGTGGCTGGGAATATAGCATTACTATCTTATCTTGAAGAACCTAAAGGGAAGCAAGAACAGCAGACATGTGATGAAACTAGACACTCTATTAAAAAAAATGGGAATCTCAAGGCTTCTGATGGTAACATGAACCTTTTAACTAAGATATTATATCTGCCAACCATAACAAAAAACTTGATCGGTGTTGGGTAGTTTGTTGAGAAGGGCTTACAAGTCAGATTCACAAGGCATGGAGCATATGTGGAGGAGCCTCAACAAGGATTTTAGAGGATTGCAGAAGGACTCTTTACATTTGAAGTTGAAGATACACGAAACACTGCACTCTTCAATTACAAAGATCAAACCCTATCTAAACTAGAGATATGGCATAAAAATCTAGGTCATATAGGTGAAAGAACACTAAAATAGATATGCATGGATCGGAGTGTGCTTGGCATTCCAAATGTCTCCCAGCAACACATGGTTTACAAATTTGGACCTTGTCAATTTGGCAAATCACATAGGCAAGGATTCAATAGAAAAGGACATATGTATGAAGATTACTTGGAGCTTGTGCACATCGATGTGTGAGGTCCTAGCATAGAACTATCAATCTCAAGATTAAGGTACTATGTTTCATTCATAGATGATTATAGTACATGGACAATTCTTTACTTCATGAAGCATAAAGATGAAGTCTTCACTTGTTTCAAGAACTATTAGGCATTGGTTAAGAACCAAATCGGTAGAATCTTGAAGAGGATTAGATCTGATGGAGGTTGTGAGTATTTGTCACATAAGTTTGATTCATTCCTAAATGACAGAGGCATAAAGAGATACATTACAACAAGATTCGCTCTTTAACAAAATGGAGTGGCAAAGGAGGAATAGACTAATAGTAGAGGCTGCAGGATCAATGCTGAATGAAAAGAAACTTCCAAACTAGCTATGGGCAGAGGTTGTTTCCACAGCCACTTACTTAGTTAATAGGCTTCCATCCAAGTCCTTGCATGGAGTGACACCTTATGAAGCATGGAATGGTAGGAGACATTCTCTTTATCATTGTAAAATATTTGGTTGCATTGCTTATGCACATATACCCTCACAAATTAGAGGAAAGATTGATCCAATAGTTGAAAAGTGTATATCCATTGGTTATGACGAAAACCAAAAAGGAAATACGTTGTGCAATCCCAGTAAAAAAGGATTTATAGCTATTATTGATGTGGTATTTGATGAAAATAATTCACAATTTGAAGATGATTGTAGGAAAATTAAGCTATCCTATGACTTGGAAAGTGATTTTCCAACTCTCACTCAAGAAGAACCACAAATATGAGTGGATGTCCACTCAAAAGATGAAGAGCAAATTGACTTCAAAGCTTGGAAGTCCAAGGGCAAGAAAAAGTTCAAACAATTGGAAGACATTCTAGAGTCATCCAATCAAGCACTTAGAAGATCTCGGAGGGAGAGTAAGAAACCCATAAGGTATGGCTATGACACATTATTAGTCAACAAGCATTTTGCATACATGACTAAAGATTCTATGTCAAAAGAGCATTCTTCATTTTGAATAAGCCAATAAGAAGGAACAATGGAGAGAAGCCATGCAGAAAGAAATTGAAGCACTTCATGTGAACAACACTTGGGATTTTGTTCCCAAGAAACCAAGCATGTAGGTAATTGGATCCAGGTGGATTTATAAAGTTTACTAGAACTCAGCTGGTTGAATAAACTTGTATAAAGAAAGGCTAGTAGAAAAGGGGTTTGCTCAAACCCATGGAGTGGATTATGAGGAGACCTTATCACCTATGGCTAAGATGCCAACAATCAAAGTTTTAGTAAGTATCACACCTTCAAAGAATTAGAACTTATACTAGTTAGATGTTAAAAATGCATTCCTAAACGGATGGATCTCAAAAGAAGTTTACATGGCTCAACCACCAGGGTATGAAGGCAAGGACAAACCAGACCATGTATGAAAGCTAAGGAAAGCACTCAATAGTTCAAAGTAATCTCCTAGAGCATGGAACCATAGGCTTGTCACATATTTGCAGGATCAAGGATTTGCTGCTAGCAAAGCATATTCTTCTTTCTTCATAAAGAAGACTAACTCCAATGTTATTTACTTAAGTGTTTATGTGGATGATATTATATTCATAGGGAATGATGCCAATGGCATCAAGAAAACTAAAGCTCAGATGATGGAATAATTTAAAATCACTGATCTTGCTTTGTTATCATACTTTCTTGGATTAGAACATGTATATTCAGATTCTCGCATCTTTAATATTAAGAGGAAGTACATTAATGATATGTTGGCTAAATTCAAGATGGATAAAACTAAAATTTGCAGGTGTACCCATGGAACACAACCACAAACTTAGTTTTCATGAGGGAGAACTCCTTGAAGATAGTACAGGTTATCAAAGGCTTGTGGGGAGTCTCAATTATGCAACCCTAACAAGAGTAGACATATGGTATGGAGTAAATACATTAAACCAATTTATGCATACATCGAGAAAATCTCACATGGAAGCTTCGAAGAGAATCTTTAAGTATCCAAAGGGTACCATAAATGAAGGGTTGTTTTATCCACTCACTTCGGATTTGGATATCAAGATGTATTCTGATGCAGATTAGGTTGGCTCAAAAGATGACAAGATGAGCACTTCTAGCTAGTTATCTTTTGTAGGTTCAAGGCTAATATCATGATCATAAAAAAAACAACCAACTGTAACATTATCATCAACAAAAGTAAAATATAGAGTCTTAGAAAATGCAACACAAAAAGCTATGTGGCTCAAACTACTCTACACAGATCTGGGATTACATTCGTATACTCCAATGATTTTTGGAGATAACAATAGCTCCCTTTATTTGGCTATGAATCCTATACATCATGCAAGGACTAAGCACATTGAAGTGGAGTATCACTATGTAAGAGAGAATTTACTTAGCAAGGACATCCAATTATCCTATGTATCAACCAATTTGCAATGTGGACATATGCTCACAAAATCTTTGGATGGAACTAAGATGAACAGGTTCAAGATGATGATTAGATGTAGAAATTAAATATAAATAAAGATCAAGCATGTTAGGCTTGAGGGGGAGCTATTGGTGCGAATTCGGCCAAGCCTACATACCTAGACAATTAGCATTTATCTCATATAGTCACATATGACTACTCCCTTGTAAAAGCCAATTAGCTTTACCCTTGTAAAAGTGCATATGATAAATGCGTTAAACCCATGTGGAGTTGGGAGGAATCAAATCTCGAATTCTTGGTATTTGATAGATGAGAAATTAAAGCCTAAAGTTTAGGACTCACTTTATGGTGAGAACTTGAATTTGAATTCAAACGTTGACTCCAACTCTAGCTATAAAATTGGATAAAAAATATCCGGTGGATGAGAGCCTCATTTGGAGATCAATTGAGAGGGGTTTATTGTGATTAGTGACCTCATTACATAGCACTATCACTACCCTCATATTGTGAAATTATACATTGCCAATTTCATTGTATTTCTACGTGATTTAATACATATACATTGATCATATCTCTACTTCTCTTCTCTCCTATGATCATCTCCGAACAGTGAACTTCTTAGAGCTTGTTCTGAGTGCACAATTGATCATTTGATGTGATTTAAGGTGCTATAGATTCAGCTCCCTGTCTAATTCATAAGTACAAGGTACCATTGCTTTTCTCAATATCGAGATATCTTCATATTACTGCTCACTGTTCTGCACCCTGAAAATGTCAGGCTAGTCTCCCAACTTGCTAAGAATCTTTCTCCGTGGACACTTGATTATTTGTATTGAAATAACTCATGATTCATAGGTATCTACATTAGCTAGATATTCCCAAAAGGAATTTAGTCAATTGCTAGCAGTTTGAGAGCATTGTTCATTTTATTGAGAATGTATAGAGACCAAAATAGCAAGTCTTGACACTTAATTAACCTTTCTACACATTTGTTTTGATCCATTGATTAGAGGAATATGTTCCAAATCACATAGGTGATTATTTGTGATTTTTGTGAAGCTCAAGGGGTCTAGTATACTCTCCACAACTTGTTCTTGGGTAGTGTGAAGCAAGATTTTGCAGCACCACTTCATCTCAGGAATCTATCCACCATCTCCTCCAGCAAAGTATACATATGATACCACATTCTTTGACCTTAGGAAAGTGTCCATGTGAGGGAAACTTGGAATTGTCCAACGACATGCATCCCCTTGGCCTAGATGTATATATATAGGGGTAGATTTGGGTGGATACATGCATCTCTGATCACTTGGGAGTCAAGTTATGCTATTAAGATACTCCTCTAGACTAGAATTGTTCATTTGTAGATTAGCCTTTAGTAGCGTGTTTTGTGGACACAACATTAGCTATCAAAGTTCTCTAAGATCACATGCCATATGAAACATTTATCTAATTTTGGTAATCAAGAGAGAGTGGCGCTCTACAAGATACCTCTTCATATTTTCTGTTGCCAAAAAGATTCATGTTCGTGTGCATGAGGATGAATCAATCGTGGTATTGTGCACATGTCTATGAACATGCACCCACATGTATTCATGCCCTTTAATGAACTTGCTCCCTCACTCAAATACAATGCTCAAGGAAGGCATTATGCACCTCCTCAGCTAAGAGTACAGAAAATGTTCAAGGTTGGTGTTTCTCTCACCCTAATGTACAAATACATGAATGTAGTTCCTCTATGTGTGAACCCATATACAAGTTAAGGTGCACTTATAACACGTGCATTTACATTAGTTTTGGTGATAAAAACTAATCATAACCAGAAGCTAAGGCAATTCGTAAACCTTATCAATAAATTCTAGCATCTTACATAAGTTAAAATGACAATCCACACTTCCATTCCACAATTTTCAAGTTTTAGCATGCCAAAAGATTATTAGGTAAGATGCCTGATCTATCTCATAAACTATCAAAAATTGATAGTTGAACCTTGATTTTCCATGAAAGAAAAGTCAAATATTCTTTGATCTTAGTAATTCTTATATATCCTTGGAAGTCTTCCAAGCAAATACATCCAAGAAGTTAGAAGGCATTGAAATGCACTACCCAAGCAAAGAGCCGCACATATTTGAAGTATATCGGGTTCTACACATTCACCTGTCGAAAATAATGATCAAACAGGCCACGTGGGAAGCTTGTCAAATGACATGGAGAGTTTTTTTCTACAAATTGAGCGATATGCATAATGTATAAACTCTAAAGAATATAGATAACCAAGAAAAACAAATTTATATCACATACGATACCTTCAAATGATGAGAAAGATTCCATTTAAGAAGATTTCTACTTTTCTATAATATGTGTTTTATTTTAAAGGTATTTACTATAATCTTTCAATTCATGGTCAATGCACGTAATGCTTAGAATCCTCATAGTCCATAGAATGATTAGGTGGAATCAAATCTCAAATTCTTGGTATTTGATAGATGAGAAAGTAAAGCGTAAATTTTAGGACTCACTTTATGGTGAGAACTTGAATTTTAATTCAAACGTTGAGTCCAACTCTAGCTATAAAATTGGATCAAAAATATTGTGTGGATGAGAGCCCGAGTTGGAGATCGATTGAGAGGGGTTTATTGTGATTATTGAGCTCATTCCATGGCACTATCACTACCCTCACATTGTGAAATTATACATTGCTAATGGCATTGTATTTCTATGTGATTTAATACATATACATTAATCATATCTCTACTTCATTTTTCTCCTATGATCATCTCAGAACAATGAACTTCTTAGAGCTTGTTCTCAGTGCACTATTGATCATTTGAGGTGATTTAAAGTGATATAGATTCAGCTCCCCGTCTACTTCATAAGTACTGGGTATCATTGCTTTTCTCAATCTCGAGATATCTTCATATTGCTTCTCACTGTTTTGCATACTATAGCACCCCAAAAATGTCGAGCTAGTCTTCCAACTTGCTAAGAATCATTATCAATGTATGCTTGATTATTTGTATTGAAATAACTCATGATTGATAGCTATCTAAGTTAGTGAGATAGTCCCAAAAGGGTTTTAGTCAATTGCTAGCAGGTTGAGAGCACTATTCATTTTACTAAAAATGTGTAGAGACCAAAATAGCAAGTCTTGATAGTTAGTTGAAGTTTCTACTCATTTTTTTTATCCATTGATTAGAGGATCATGTTCCAAAGCACATAGGTAATTATTTATGATTCTTGGGAAGCTGAAGGGCTCTACTATACTCTCCATAGCTTGTTCTTGGATGGTGTGAAGCAGGATTTTGCAGCACCAATTCATCTCTCAAATGTATCCACCATCTCCTCCAGCAAAGTATCCATATGATACCACATTCTTTGACCTTAGGAAAGTGTCCACATGAGGTAAACTTGGAGCTATCCAAGCACATGCACCCCCCCTTGTCCTAGAGGTATATATAGGGGTAGATTTGGGTGGATACATGCATCTTTGATCACTTGCAGGTCAAGTTATGCTATTTAGATACTCCTCTAGACTAGAATAGTTCTTTTGTAGATTATCCTTTAGTAGCGTGTTGCGTGGACACAACATTAGCTGCCAAAGGTTTCTAAGATCCCACGGCATATCAAACATTTCTCTGATTTTTGGTTAAGCAAGAGAGAGTGTTGCTCTAAGACAGACCTCTTCATATTTTTTGTTCGCCAAAAAGATTCATGTTCGTGTGCATAAGGATGAATCAAACGTGATATTGTGCATATGTCTATGCACATGCACCCACATGTGTCCATGCCCTCTAATGAACTTGCTCGCTCACCCAAATACAATGCTTATGCACCTCCTCATCTAAGAGTAAAAGAAAATGTTCAATGTGGGTGTTTCTCTCACCCTAATGTACAAATACATGAATGTGGTTCCTCTATGTGTGAACCCATATACAAGTTAAGGCACACTTATGACGCGTGCATTTACATCAATTTGGGTGATAAAAACTAATCTTAACATAAGCTAAGGCAATTCGCAAACCTTATCAATAGGTTCTAGCGTCTTGCATAAGTTAAAAAGGCAATCCACACTTCCATTCCACAATTTTGAAGTTTTGGCATGCCAAAAGATTATTAGTTAAGATGCCTGATCCATCTCCAAAACTATCAAAAATTAATAGTTGAACCCTGATTTGCCATGAAAAAAAAGTCAAATATTCTTTGATCTCAGTAATTCTTATATATCCTCGGAAATCTTGCAAGCAATTACTTCCAAGAAGTTAAAAGGCATTGAATGGCACTACCCAAGCAAAGAGCCGCACATATTTGAAGTTTATCGGGTTCTACACATTCACCTGTCGAAAATAATGATCAAACATGCCACTTGGGAAGCTGCTCAAATGACTTGGAGAGCTTTTTTTCCTACAAATTGAGCGATATACATATTGTATAAACTCTAAAGAACATAGATAACCCAAGAAAAACAAATTTAGATCACATATGATACCTTCAATTGATGAGGAAAATTCCATTTAACAAGATTTCTACTTTTCTATAATATGTGTTTTATTTTAAAGGTATTTACTATAATCTTTCAATTCATGGTCAATTCATGGTCCTTAAATACATTCATTATTTGAGCATGTACTTTCATACATGCACAAGATACACTATATTGATGCATAAATGGCCTTAATATGGTTGTGCGTTCCTTTATGTTCGAAAATTAATCTAGCATTTGATAAAAAAGAAACCATAATCTCTCTTTCCATGTGCATGAACGACATGTATTTGTAATTCAAAGATCCACACTATGCCCATATATTATATTCTTAGTGCTATGAAGCAAGGAAATATGAGCAACCACAAAAGAAAAAGTAAATCGAAACTTCCTTGATCTTGTATGATGAAGAAAAAAGTGTGCGATCATTGTCGATGTATCCTTCATGTTTGAACTTTGTGCCAAACATATATACATGTTTAAGTTCACCACTATAAACATCTCAGAGTGAGTTATAGGTTTAGAAAAACTCGGTGAGGTAGTTTTGTTCAACTTTTCGAGATACAATTATTTTTCTACATCAGGCTATTTTAATCAGTGGCCATGGCTGAAAGTAGTGATGTATTTCATATCTTGGCTTTTGAGGATAAGTTGGATGGTACGAATTACCCATTATGGGCTTATATGATGCATCAAGTACTGGTTGCAAAAGGACTATGGAATATTGTTGAGGGTGTTGACAAATATCCTATTACACTTGCAAACATAGTTGTTGAAGGTGATGCAGATGATGTTGAAGATGATGATATTCTTCATATTCTTGTTCATGTTGTGGTTCTTGCTACACCTACTATAGAGAAAAATTTTTAGGATGGCAAAGATGCTTATGCACATGCATTGATAGCCTTGTTTTTCAAACATGACATTATTCCTCACATTCGCTCTTGCAAAATAGCTAAGGATGCTTGGGATACACTTACCACTTTATACAAGGCAAGGAATGAGGCTCATGTTGCTTACCTCTAAAAATAGTTGGAGAGTGACCATATGAATGAAGGCGATTCCATGGACAGCCTTCTGATAAAGATCAAAGATTTCAAGGAGTAATTGATTTCTACTGATGAAGTCTTGCCTGACAGTTCATTTGTGCAAACTGTTTTGAATGGTATTCCTCATTCATATTTGAGTTCTGCTTGTACTCTCCACTTGATGATGAAAGGCAATCCAGTTACCTTAACATTTGAGGAGTTAGTCTCTGTTCTATTGCAAAAAGATTACTCTAGGCAGAAAAGGTCCATTATGCATGTTGTAGATCAAGCTTTCATAGCTAGTCGGAAGGGCAAAAGGTAAATGGAGCTCCTCTACTAGTAAGCAGAAATTTGCTAATTCTACACAATCAAAGAAGGATGACAGAGACAAGAAGAAAACAGGAAAGTAAAAATTGTTTTGCAAATATCGTAAAGGAAATGATCATGTCATAAAGAGTTGTCCAAAATTGGTTACTATAGAGGCAAGGAAGAAAGAGGCTCGAATGGTTGTTGTAGAGGCCTCTACACCTAAAAGAGAGTATGCTAATCTTGTGCAGAATGAAGAATGGGAATTTACCACTCTTTGTAGTTATGACCCATCTTCTCATGAACATTGTATGTCTACAGTAGACTCAGATGCTTGGTACTTTGATAGTGGGGCAACCAAAAATATTACCTCATAGTGCAGTTTCTTCACTTCACTGAAGCATGGCCCTATAAGGAACACTATCACATGCGCCAACAACTCTTCTTATCATGTCATGGGAGTTGGTAAGATCATTCTGACTACTACTGATGGAAGTTCTTTTACATTTTTGGATGCTTTATTTATGCTAGGGATCATGAAGAAACTTTTATCAGTTTCCACTTTAGCCAAGATTGGCTTGGTTGTGAAATTTGTTGATGACAGATGTACATTTCATGACCTATCAAACGACGACATCATTATTGAGTTTGTCATTTTATGTCATGGGATTTATAATCTCATAGACTATGAAAAATCTATGAAATGATTGAGCATGTGCAGTACATGATTCTCATGCTATGTCAAAGGCAAAGCTTTGGCATACACACTTTGGTCATCTGAATTTCGCTAGTTTGCTATGCCTACAAAAATCTAAAATGGTTTCCTCTTTGCCCAAATTTGAGGCACCTAGTAAACATGTATGTGAAGGCCGTTATTTGGGCAAAATGAAGCATTTTGTGTTCCCAAAAGATGGTTGAGTTCGAGCTACTCAGAAATTGCAGTTTGTTCATAATGATGTTTGTGGTCCTATGCAACCATCCTCTTTTGGAAACTATCTTTACTTCATGACTGTCATTGATGACTTTTATTGCATGGGTATATCCATTGAAAGCTTAGTCGGAAGTGTTTATGTGCTTCAAACAATTTCTAGTTTTGGTATAAAATTTTTCAATATGTAAAATGGGCACCCTTTGTTTTGATGGGGGGATATATGTCCTCTAACTTTAATGCATTTTTGGATGAACATGGGATAAAATTTTAGTGTACAGTGCCATATACACCTCAACAGAATGGATTTCCTAAATGGAAGAACAATTCACTCGTGGAGATGGAAAGGTGTATGGTGAAGAGTCAGACTTTATCACATAGTTTTTGGCTTGAGGTTGTCACGTGTGCAGCATATGTACTCAACAAGTGTCCCACTAAAGCATTGTAGTCTATCACTCCATATGAGGCTTGGCATGGTTGTAAGCCATTTTTTTCTCACCCACATGTTTTTGTTTGTCTGGCATATGCATTAGTGCATGAAAAACAACGTAGGAAAGGGGATGATAAAGTAGCGAAATGTATTTTTGTTGGGTACAATTCTAAAAGCAAAGGCGATCATCAGTATAATTCACAAAGTATACACACTTTGGTTAGTTGTGATGTTTTTTCTTGTGCAAGATGCTATTCATCCATTACTTTTACAAAAGGTTCCTCTAGTGCTCGTCCTAATGAAGCAACTTCTCAACCTTTATAGGTTTCATTTGATGATGCAAATCATTCCATTTTTGGTGTAAATTTACATGATGCACTTGTTAATGAGTGTTGATATTGAGGAGGCAAAAACTATGCCAAAATGGCTCATGCACACTTTGTGTGATAGAAAATTAGATGCACCTCTTTCATATCATACTCATTTTGGCTCTCATAGTGCTTCTTTTGCATAAGATTTCTATGCAATGGCTCTCTCTAGTCTCTATGATGACAATGAGCCTGTTTCATTTGATCAAGCACAAAATTCAAAAAATTGGATGTCTTCTATGCACTTTGAGTATGATGCTATAATGAAGAATGGTACTTGGCCTTTATGTGACTTGCCTCTTGGCAAGAAGGCCATTGGCACTAAGTGGGTATAAAAGTTGAAGTGTAAGCCTGATGGAATAGTTAATAGGTATACGGCTAGGCTTGTTGCAAAGGGTTATGCTCAAGAAAGAGGCATTGATTTGGGCGAGACCTTCGCTTCTACTTGTCGAATGACTATTACTCATAGCATATGTGCACTTGCATCTCATCATGGTTGCAATGTACATCATTTGGACATTAAAACTGCATTTTTGAATGGTGACTTGCATGAAGAAGTGTATGTTTTTTTAGCCCCGTGGCTTTGTGCAAAAAGGGCATGAAAACAAAGTGTGCAGGTTGAAGAAGTAATTATATGGTTTAAAGCAAGCACCATGTGCTTGGTATGAAAGGATAGATGCTTATCTGATTAGACATGGTTTTGAGAGCACTCCAACTGAGAGCACCTTATATGTCAAGTGTACAAATGATGTCCTTCTCATAATTGTTGTGTATGTTCATGAAATACTACCCACTGGTCCTCATGAGAAGCACATTGCTGATTTTAAGGTTCATTTGCATGCCTCATTTGAGATGTTAGATTTGGGGCATTTGCATCATTATTTAGGCATTTAGTTTTTGCAAGTTGATGGCAGAATAACTTTGTGTCAAACAAAACAATTTGCAGTGTTTTTGCCTTGAAGACTGTAAACCTGTTGCCATTCCTATGGAGATAGGTTTACGATTGAGTACTCATGATGTTGGAGATGCATTTGATGTTGTTCTATATTAGTAGGTTGTTGGATGCTTGATTTACTTATGCATTACTCGGTGAGATATTCTATTGTTTGTCTCACATATAAGTAGGCTTATGCATTGCCCAGGTGTCAAGCATTGGCAAGTGGCTAAGTGCATCTTTCATTACTTGAGTGTTACCCGGCTACTTGGGTTGTTTTATCCCAAGGGGGGATCACTACCACTAGATTTACATGCTTTTTTATTACTCTAAATCGGCCTTTGCTACGACACTCGTGTATCCATTAGTGGATTTTGCTTCATGCTTGCTACGACACTCGTGTATCCATTAGTGGATTTTGCTTCATGCTTGCTACGACACTCGTGTATCCATTAGTGGATTTTGCTTCATGTTGCTACGACACTCATGTATCCATTAGTGGATTTTGCTTCATTCTTGCTACGACACTCCTGTATCCATTAGTGGATTTTGCTTCATGCTTGCTACGACACTCCTGTATCCATTAGTGGATTTTGCTTCATGCTTGCTATGACACTCATGTATCCATTAGTGGATTTTGCTTCATGCTTGGTAGCTCATGTACATCTTGGTTGAGCAAGAAGCAACCTACTATGGCCACTTCCAGTTGTGAGGCTCAGTATAGAGCAACTTTCATAGCGATTGTTGAGTGTGTGTGGTTGATGCCTTATGGTTGATTTGGATGTCGGTCACTCTTCTACCACCAGCATCTTCACTGACAGATTGGCAGTTGCAAGGAACCCTACGTTCCATGCTCCAGCTAAGGATACTAAGGTGCATTACCATTATATAAGGGAGAGGTTCTCTACTGGAGAGATCAACTTGGCATATGTGCCCATGCAAGAGAACATTGTACACATTTTCATGAAGGCTCTACCTAGGGAGAAGTTTGAGGCTATCTGCAAAGCTTTCGGATCACTCTTAGGGGGATTTCTTGATATATTTAGGTAGTGATGCGTGTGAACACTCTAGGAATACTAGGGTATTTTTTTCCCTCTTTAGGAGGTTTTTCCCTCATCTTGTATATATGCTTATAGCACTAATGGGTCACTTATCTTTGTACATTCTAGTAGTAATACTATCAGTATTGTCCGTTATGCTCCAAGTTTCTTCTTCTTCCTTGTGTTGTTCGCATGCTTCCGTAGATGCCAATCTCCAGCAATGCACTACTATGGATGTAAAGGGAGACATGTCCTTCTGCAAACTTCTAAAAGGATTAAGCAGTTATGAGTATGTATCCTGTATGAAAGATACAACACAACATTCTTACATAAATGTGTAACCTATGTGTTATCATTCATTTGAAGAAATCCAATCCATCACTAGTGACATCAACTTGTTCAACCAATAAAAACTTAAGCTTCTATGCATGTGTGTGCATGTTTATGCATGTATTTCCAAGGGGAAGTAGAAGTTGAGGGTTAGGGGTAGAACGATACAAGATGTGAAGAGGGTGGGTTTGTGCATGAACTTCATAGATAGTTTTATTTAGCATAAGAACCGTCGGTATAAGCATCCATATGAGTGCCAGTATAAGCATCGGTATGAGCATCGGTATAAGCATTGATATTATAGATGCTCATATCGGTGCCTATACCGGTGACTTTGTTAGGCATACCGTCGTGTATATCGACCATCATGCTCAGAGTATCGATAGACATACCAATGACCATATGTGCAAAAAAAATTTTGGCAGAGTGCGTTGTCTCTTGCTATAGAAACATTACCATGATGTTGTGTAGCAAAAGACAATACACTCTTCCCAAAGAAAACCGAGTACATGTGATATGTACCCTAATGGAAACCAAAACATGATTTCATATAGCAAAATACTATTACAAAAGTGTGGCAAACCAGTCCCATATATGAGCTAAATACAAATTCCCTAGCAAAGCATATGGAACCAAATACAAAATTATGGTGCACCATTGCCATATATGAGTGTAATACAAAACTATGGCAAAGCACTGCCATATATATGCTCAAAGGAATCAAAACCTTTATACCTGCAGTCCTTCAACAAAGCATATGCATAAAATGAGACAATTTGACATGATATTTATAGACAACAACTAAAAATATGAAACGAAGCTATGAGTTCACCTCATTGTAGATGCTCCCATGAAACATCACACTGCGTCCCTCCAAGTCCTCAAACGTGTAGCCAATCCTTGACAATATCCATAAGCTTCCTCAGTTTGTGTCGGAGGATGACCCACTGCCAATTCCTATAATAAATAAAAAAACTATTAGATGAACATACATTATGTGCTTAACACAAACAAATTCTCAATAATTAAAATGATACTTACAAACTGGTAATGCATAGTGTCGTATCCATGGCTACCCAAATGTGACATTCCAACCATAGATGAGTGGCTACCGCATCTTGTTGCTAACGATATCGGTTACGAGTATGTTGTTGCTCATCCTGAATCCATTCCCACTCCTTAGCATCTAACCATACAGGCTTCAGTAAGCCTGCTCAGAAAGCATCCGAGCCTTGGACTGCCAATGAGACATCACCTCACGTGGTTGATGATGTCTTCATCATCTGATTTGATGTCTTCAATTTGATTTGGCTCTTCCTTGGTGAGGCTTGGAAACTCCTCTTCCAAGTCATAAGGCAACTTTACTTTCCTGCATTCACTCTCAAACCAACAATCATTCTTATCAAATACAACATCTCTACTAACCATATTCCTTTGTTGGATGGGTTATAAAACTAGTATCCTTTCTGATTTAAATCATAACCTATGAAGATGCACTTCTCTGCCTCAAGGTGTAGCTTACCTCTGATTTGAGACGGGATATGCACATATGCAACACATCCAAAGATCTTGCAATGATCAAGTGATGGCCTTCTACCATGCCATGCTTCATATGGGGTCATCCCATCAAGTGATTTGGATGGCAACCTGTTTACAAGATAAGTGGAAGTAGATACACTCTCTGCCCACAAATAATTAGGTAATTTTTTCTCAATAAGCATTCACCTAGGTGCTTTAACAATTAACCTATTTCTCCTCTCTGCCACCCCATTTTGCTCAGGGGTATACCTTCTTGTGATTTCCCTTTTTATTCCTTTATCCTGCAAGAATGCATCAAACTCATTTGAGAAGTACTCACCTCCTCCATTTGACCTTAGTCTCTTAAAGCTTCTTCATGTTTGGTTTTCCACAAGTGCAAGATACTTCCTAAAGCAATTGAAAAGTTCATCTTTGTGTTTCATAAAGTAAAAGATAGTCCATCTACTAAAATCATCAATGAAAGATACATAATACCTTGATCCAAAAATTGAAGGGTCCTTACTTCGTCCCCATACATCTATATGTACAAGCTCCAAGTAGTCCTCATGCATGTAGCCTTTCTTTGAGACGAGTAACCTGTGTGATTTTCCGAATTGACAAGCACCACATTTATAGATCATGTGTCTCTTGGATACATTAGGTGTCCGAAGCACACATTGATCTCTACATATTTGCTTTAAGGTTCTCTCACTAATATGTCCTGATCTCTTATGCCAAATTTCAAGCTCTTACAATGTTTGATCTTTGTAGCTATAAAGTGCAATATTCTTTGTGTTTTCAAGTTCAAATGTAAATAACCTACCTATCTTTTCTCTCTTGGCAATTCTCTTGAATACATGTTGGGGATCCTGCACAAATGCTCCATATTGGTTGAACCTAACCTACAAACCTTTTTCCAAAATCTACCCAACACTCATCAAATTCTTGGTGATTGTAGGTACATATAGAACCCTGCTCAAGAGATTTCTATTTCCATCAAAGGTTTTTACATTTCCTACCTTGACCAATAAATGCTTGGTGTCATCATCTGTTTGTACTTGATGCTTTCCCTTAGGCTCCTCAAGATCAAAGAGAAGAGCTACATTTCATGCCACATGATTTGAACATCCTGAGTCAATGTAGAAGAGATGGTCATCATTTATACCTTGCTTTGAAGTCATATTCATAATCAAAAGGGAATCCTCTTGTTCCTCTGTGTAATTGTTGTAGTATTTCTTTGATTTGTATCCTCCTTGGTAGTTGTTGTAATTGTTGCTATTGTATCCTTGATGATGGTTGAATCTTCCCCTTGATTGTGTGTAGCCACCTCTTTGGAAACCTCTACCTCTCTCATTCTTGAAGTTCCTATAACAGTCAACTGTGGTGTGATTTTCATAAACCACAAATATTACATGGGAA
Organism: Ceratopteris richardii; assembly: GCA_020310875.1. Taxonomy (NCBI): domain Eukaryota; kingdom Viridiplantae; phylum Streptophyta; class Polypodiopsida; order Polypodiales; family Pteridaceae; genus Ceratopteris; species Ceratopteris richardii. Next base: position 77,385,488 of record CM035441.1, on the reverse strand, counting down.
AGAGTTGAAAGGTCTCCCCCTACCTTGCTTACCTCCTCTGCCCCTACCTCTTGAGTTCCTACCTCTCCTTGCAAATGTTGCTTGAGTGGTTGTACCTTCATCCTCAATTTTTTTTGCTTTTCCCTTTCTCTTTAGACTTGCCTTTATCTGTGTATAGGGCAGAAGAGTTATTACCTCTTGATGAATCTCCGTTTTTTTTGAGCTTGAATTCATGGGTAAAGATTTGCCCCATGAGTGTGGTAAGATCTGGAATCTAGATGTCCATGTATAAGTCCATAGCAGTTGTGAAGCTCTCCCATTTGTCATCTACCTTAATACCATTGATTACTTGTCTCACAATTTGCTCCTCTTCAATCTCCTCTCCTATGCTTCCCAATTGTTCAGCCACATCCTTGACTTTGGTCACATACGTTGTGATGTCTTGCTTGGGTTGCTTTCTTTGAGTGGTAAACTCAATCCACAATTAGTTTTTCCTAGCCCTTGTGTTGGAAGATAAATATGATCACATTGTATCCCAAGTCTCTTGGGATGTCTTACAGTTCCTAATGTGTGGATGAAGAAAGTCAGAGATAGAGTCAAGTAAGTATGAACTTGCTAATGCATCTTTAGCACACCATGAGTTGAGTCTTTCATGCTCCTCTCTTGTAGGTTGTCCTTTGCTTCTGAAAATGGGCATCTCCTCATCTCTTGAGATGTATCCATAGAGACTCCTTCCTTGCAAGTATGTCTTCATGGTCAAGGACCATGCTTCGTAGTTGTTCCTGTCCAATTTATCAATGAAAGAAGGAAACCATCTCCCATTTTACCTTAGCTTGCTCTGATACCACTGTTGGGAAAGATGGATGGACACCCCAAGAAATGAGTTGGTACTGTTAATCCTTGCATTGTACCTGACCTCTTTCACTTCAAAGTTGAGTTTTAGGCCCTTTTAGCTTTCCACTAACTTTCTATTTTGGTTCACACACCTGCTGCTTGTTAAGCTCAGCGCTCCCAACACAGTAGGAATTAGAAAAAATCCTTTTGGGGATATCTAATCAGATTAAAGAGCTAATGATTCCAAGTTGAATCACTTAAAATGCTTGACTATACACAGAGCAATCATTTTAGCAAGTGAAGCATTACCCCTGATTTTTTAGGCCCTCTACAAAGAATGACTAGTGACTTTCTCAAGATGCTTTTCTCCTAATTTGCTAAATGGAATGTCTTCAAAAAATTTCAGCATGTAGCAGACTTAAAGCTGATTCCAACAATCCATAGAACATTGCAAATGATAGAGTAATGACTGAGATATGAGCAAGACAAGAACACTGTTTTGAGTGACAATGACAAAGAGAGGAACAGAGATGATCAATGAACTATTGTATTATATGAAAATGTTGTACAAGATCATTGGCATGATGAAGAATTCCCAATGATAGTGAGAAGTGTAGGCTATATAGTGAGCCACACACACACTCTACAATGTGATCAACTAAGGCACTAGAATCGAGAGCTTATCTCGTGAGATTTTTTCAGTCATTTTTATAGATGACTTGCCTCCAAGTTTGAATTCAAATTCAAACTTGGCTTTCACCAAAAATTTCTCCTTCAAATTAGGAAATATTCCACCAAAGTGATTCCTAACCTTAGCTCTTCCAAACTCCACAAGTTTGTAGGCTTTACAAGATTCGGTTAATGTAAATGACTTTTACAAAGAGTAAATGGTAACAATCCATAAGCAATGGTTCATGTGAATTTGCAAGAAGTACACATAGCTTTTCCCAATACATAGCCAAGTGGAAAGGCTTGGCATTTGCACCAACAACATATGCTAAGCTGATCTCCCCAGAAAAGAACCTCTTCCTGACATAATAATAATGCACCTCAATGTGCTTAGTGCAAGCATGAAACACAAGGTTCCTCGCAACTGCCAATGCATTCTCACTGTTAGAGAAGATGGTGGTGGCAAAAGACTGACCAACACCCAAATCAGCCATAAGGTGTCTAAGCCGCACACACTCAAGGGTTGAAAGTTGCCCTATACTCAGGTTCACAACTCGAAGTGACCACACTAGGCTGCTTCTTTCTCAACCAAGATATACATGAGCAACCAAGCATAAAGCAAGAGCCACTAGTGGATACACAAGTGTCAAAGCAACTAGCTCAATCACTATCAGAAAAAGCATGCTAATCTGGTGGTAGTGATCCTCCCTTCGGATAAAACATTCCAAGTAGCTCAGTACCATTCAAGTAGCAAAAGATGCACTTAACCGCTTACCAATGCTTTACACCTAGGCAATGCATAAACCTCCTCATCTCTGACACAACAAAATGGATATCAGGTCGAGTAATGCATAAGTAAATCAAGCATCCAAGAGTGTGCTGATAGAAAAAACATCAAATGCATCTCCAACATCATGAAGACTCAATCATAAACCCATCTCCATAGGAGTGACAATAGATTTACAGTCATCAAGGCCAAAATGTTGCAATAATTTGTCAATATATTTTGTTTGTCACAAACCCATTCCACCATCAACTTGCATAAATTGAATGTCGAAATAGTGATGCAAATGCCCTAAATCAGACATCTCAAATGAGCCATGCAATTCAGCCTTAAAATTAGCAATATGCATGTCATGAGGATGAGTGAGTAGCATGTCATCAACATACACCACAATGATTAGAAGCACATCATTAGCACGCTTAACATATAAGATGCTTTCAGTTGGACTATTCTTAAAACCATGTGCAATGAGATAGCCATGTATCTTTTCACACCAAGCATGTGGTTCTTGCTTTAAAGCATATAAAGCCTTCTTTAACCTCCACACCTCGTTTTCATGCTCTTTCTACACAAAGCCATGCGGTTGAAAAACATACACTTCTTCATGCAAGTCACCATTCAAAAATGTTGTTTTAATGTACAAGTGATGTAGATTCCAACCATGATGAGGTTGAAGTGCACATATGCTATGAATAGTAGTCATTCGGCAAGTAGGAGCAAAGGTTTCATCAAAATCAATGCCTCTTTCCTATGCATAACCCTTTGTAACAAGCCTAACCTTATACTTGTCAACTGTTCCATCAGGTTTATGCTTCAGCTTGTATACCCACTTCGTGCCAATGGCCTTCTTGCTAGGAGGCAAGCCACATAAAGACGATGTACCATTTTTCATGATAGCATCATATTCAGATTGCATTTCTGCCATCCAATGTTCAAAAATTTGTGCTTCATCAAATGAAACATGTTCAGTCTCATCACATAGACTAGAGGCAGCCATGGAATAGCAATCTAATGCAAAAGAGGCACTATGAGAGCCTGACCTAGTATGATATGATAAATGTGCATCTAATTTCTTGACATGCAAAGTCTGCACCAGCCATTTTGGCATAATTTTTGCCTGATCAATATTAGCTCTCTCATCAAAAAGTGCATCATGTAAATTTGCATCACAAATCAAATGATCTGCATCATCACATGAAACGTGCAAAGGCTGAGAAGTTGCCTCATTAGGGCCATCACTAGACTATCTACCTGTAAAAAGAGGCAACAAAGTATCATACATGTCTTTGGAGCAAACAAATGTCTCCTTAGTACATGAAAGCAATGGTTGAATAGCATCTTCCAACATGGCTAACCAAAATGCATTTACTATGTGGATGATACAAACAATAGCCTTGACTTTCAAAACTACACCCAACAAAAACACATGTTATTGCTTTATCATCCAATTTTCTGTGATGTTGTTTAGGCACTAATGCATATGCCAGACAACCAAAAACATGTAGATGAGCAACAGATGGCTTGCGACCATGCCAAGGCTCATATGGAGTGATAGATTGCAGTGCTTTAGTGGGACACCTGCTAAGTACATATGTTGCACACAGAACAACCTCAAGCTAGAAACTATGTGGTAGATTGTGACTCTAGACCATACACCTTGACATCTCCATGAGTGACATGTTCTCCCATTCAACAACTCGATTTTGTTGAGATGTATACGGCACCGTACACTGATGTTTTATCCCATGTTCAGCCAGAAATGCATTAAAGTCAGAAGAGATATATTCCCCCCTTGATTAGAACGGAGGGTGCCCATTTTACATGCTGATAGATTTTTAGCCAAAACCAGAAACTATTTGAAGCACATAAACACTTTGGACTTTGCTTTCAATGGATATACCCATGCATGCCTGGAAAAAACCATCAATGAAAGTCAGGAAGTAAAGATAATTTCCAAAAGAGGGAGTCTACATAGGACCACAAACACCACTATGAACAAGTTGCAATTTTTGCGCATCTCGAACTGAACCATCTTTTGGAAATGAGGAACATTGCATTTTGCCCAAAATACATCCTTTACATACATGTTTACCAGGTGCCTCAAGTTTGGGCAAAGAGGAAACCATTTTAGATTTCTGCAGGCATAGCAAACTAGTAAAAATTAGATGACCAAAGCGTGCATGCCAAAGCTTTGCATCTGACATAGCCTAAGAATCATGTACTCCACCTGCTAAATCATTCACAGATTTTTCATAATCTATGAGCTTATAGAGCCCACGAGATAAAATGCCAGAAGCAATAATCACGTCGCCATTTGACAAATCATGAACTCTACCTCTGTCACCAACAAATTTCACAACCAAGCCAATCTTGTCTAAAGCAAAAACTGATAACAGATTCTTCGTGATTCGTGACACAAATAAAGCATCTAACAAAGTGAAAGACATCAGTATTAGTCCAAATGATCTTACCAACTCCCATGATACGATAAGAGGAGTTGTTGGTGCATGTGAAAGTATTCCTTGTAGGGTAGGCTTGAGTGAAGAGAAGAAACTATGCTACGAGGTAATATGTTTGGTCACCCGACTATCAAAGTACCAAACATATAAGTCTACTACAGACATGCACTGCTCATGAGAAGATGGTTCAAAATAGTAAATGCCCATTCTTCATTGTGCACAAGATTAGTAGACTCTATTTTTGGTGTAGAGGCCTCTGCAACAACCATTCCAGCTTCTTTCTTCTTTGCCTCTTTAGTAACAGTTCTTCATGACATGATCATTTGCTTTATAATATTTGCAAAAAAAATTCTGCTTTTTTTATTTCTTCTCATCTTTGTCATCTTTCTTTGACTATGCAAAATTAGCATATTTTTACTTACTAGTTGAACAGTTCCATTTTCCTTTGCTCTTCTTACTAGCCAGGAAAACTTGATCTACAACACACATAATAGACCTGTTCTGCCTAAACTGATCGTCCTATAATAGAATAGCAACTAAATCTTCAAAAGTTAAGGCATTTGGATTTCCTTTCATCATCAACCAAAGAGTAGACGCAAAATTCTAATATGAGTCACGAAGGTCATTCTCACCAGTCTATACAAGTGACCTATCAGGAAGGACTTCATTAGCAGAAATCAATTGTTCCTTCAAATCCTTGATCTTTGTTCAAAAACTATGCATATATTCACCTTCATTCATGTGCTCACCCTCCAACTGTTTTTGAAGGTAAACAACATGAGCCTCATTCCTAGCCTGGTATAATGTGGTAAATGTATCCCAAGCATCCTTAACTGTTTTGCAAGAGCAAATGTGAGGAATAATGGCACGTTTGAAAGAAAACGCTATCAATGCATGTGCCTGGGCATCTTTGCCATCCCATCAAATTTGCTCTGCACTGGGTGCAACAGAAACTGCTACACGAATAGGAATCTCCAGAATAACACCATCTTCAACACCTTCAGCATCAGTTTTAGTACTTGCAATTGTAATAGTTGCAAGCATGATAGGACCTTTTTCAACACCCTGCACAATGTTCCACAGTCCTTTTGCAACCAATACATGTCACATCATATAAACCCATAACCATTAGTTGGTACCATCCAACTTATCCTCAACAGCCAACATACCGAATACATCACTACTTTCTGCCATGGCTAGTGACTAAAATACCTTGATGTAGAAAATTGACTATATCTCAAAAAGTTGAACATAACTACCCAACCGAATTCTACTAAACCTGTAGGAGACTTTGAGATGCTTATACTCGCGAGCAAAAGCTCGTATATACCTTTGGCACAAAAAGATAAAATAGCCTGCACAAGCGCTAGGATAGTGTGTTCCGAGGCTGAAATGAGCTCAGATCCCAATTTCAACACCATAGAGTGAAGGCGTTTTGATCTCTGAAACGCCTTGATTATGCTCACCAAAAAATTGTGTGATTCTGAGACTGCAATTGGAGACATGTGGATGATGCCCTAGATGAAGTGGGGACATGCGATGATAGCAATTGTTGGAGTTAGACCTTTGCAAAAGCATGCAAATAGCACAAGGAAAAAGAAGAAGCTTGGATCAAAACACACAATACAGAATGTATTACCACTAGAATGTACAAA
>CM035441.1:77254108-77374108 GCA_020310875.1 Ceratopteris richardii | reverse complement strand
GATGAATGTACCTAAGTTAGATAAATGCTATTGGAGAGTGGATTTAGAGATTGAAAGCACTAAGCTATGCACAAAGATGGTCAAATTACCTCAGGCTATGTTCGAAGCGATTCAATTTTCAAATAAAAAAAACTCAATGAAACCCAAACTACACTTCAAAGTCCTATTGGAAAGATAAAAGCATTTGGTGGTTAAACCACAAACTGTAGTAATAGAAGAGGCTCAAGATAGTGGAACCAAGAAAAAAATATTACCTCCATAGGAAGCTTATATTCCTAAATCAAGGGAAATAGGAATACCTTCCTCTATAAGCTAGTGCTCTCAAGAGTTCTTGTTGGAAATACAAGAGGATAAATGGGCTAGAGAGAAAGAGAGGATCCACCTCTAATAGTATAAGTGAATGATCTTCAAGAACAATTTCCTCATGACATACCCTATATTTACGAAAAGCAAGAAGATGTACAAGAAAGTAAAAGATTAGACTTTAAATCTAATGCCTCATAGACATTCTATTCTTTGATGAAGGATGTAAAAGAAGTGAATGGTCAAATTACTTGGGTACAAATAATTTTTCTACGAATAAAGGAGGAACTACATCAACTTTGTAGGTCCGCATGGAAGTCCCAACAATTGGATACAAAGCTTAGTCTATTATTAACATTGTTGATTCTTTCCCTCCCTTTACCTCCCGAGAGACATTGATTTCTAGCTGGTAGCCAAAAAATTCTCTTCTTCGTCGTGATGATTGCGTTTAAAAATGATTTCATGAGATAACCAATGTTGGAGGACTTTGGCTTACTTCATCCAGGGTCATCCAAACAAGAGGTTATAGTCAAGGCTAGATTTGGGAAGATCCATGACAAAAAAATTCATATTACACACTGCTCCTTGAAGTGTAATAGGAATATCGTGCACCAAACCCATCGGGTGGACTCTAGACTAGTCAACCATTCATACGAATAAGTTAACTAGTTCAATGTGATTCCAACCTAACTTTTTATATATTTCCACAATGGTCATGTTCACACGAGACCCACAATCACTGAGAACCTTAGCTATTTTATGATTTTTAAACCATACAATGATTAGTGGAACTACATGGTCTATTGTAGAATCGTGCTCCGGATTGATAGTAGCCACAACTGGTGCTCGGGTCAGACTTGGGTCAATATGCTACTAAAATTGCTGATGAATATTAGGGAACAAACTTAGTAACTATCATGATAGGATATCTATTGGTGTGTTTGCGAAAATATCCCATGCTATATTGGGATTTGTCAATTCTAGTGTGGTGTTCAATGAGGCTGCTAGCTACACTATTACTTGTTCTGGTATAGGCTTCGCTAGCTTATCAATCTTTTTTCATGTAACTTGTATAGGGTGAGGAAAGATTGGAAGCTTTACGTGAGCCCACTTCGATGCTTTAGTGAATGTACTTGGTTTCTCTTTTAGACTTGGCTCGAATACTTCGACAGTGGGATGGAGTATTTTGCCTCATCCTGTATGTCCGCTACAATAATGTAAAAAATATTAGACATTGGGTTTTCCCTATCCTTTTTATGTTTTTCATACTCCCAAGCATCCTTGCAATGTTGTTGAATGTGTCCAATTTCCCCATAAAAGTGACATCATGGTGGTGATACTATGGTAGTCCTGCTAGCTTGGCCCTCTTTCTGTCGAGATTGATTGTAGTTCCCTATTAGCGATGCTTAGTAATTGGTATAATTGGGATATGATGTGTTTCGCAGGTGAGGAGGTATGTAGCTTATGGTTAGTTCACCTTGTTTCTAAAGTACTACATGGACAACCAATCGGTTTTGGGTGTTGGCATTATATGGACAAGGCTCTGTGCAGTGACTTGTTGTGTTGCAAATCACAAAGTGAATTCGATTTAGCATGCAATTGGTTGCCACATGACCAGGGTTTTTGCATTTAGTATAGTATATCTCATTCAATGGATCATTATTTCTGTTTCTGCTCGATTTCAACCGTTCGAGGTCTTTTGTAAAACCACCCAATTTATGTTCTAATTATAATGCCATCACCATGAATGCATCTAACCTGATGCCACTAATACAATGGATAATCATGACCTATCAAAATTGTGGATTGAGGTCATTTATGAACCACTCCATGATGACATTATTGGGTAAATTTTCATTTGCTTGGGGTAATTGTCATAGATGTATGTGAAAAAGCGCGACATAGCCGTATACACTTTGGTTAACCTTTTGTGTGCTGGTCTGTACATAATTAAATATGTTGGCAACATTCTTCTTTAATCCACAGAAAAAGAGAAATGCATTCTTAACATCCTCATATCGCTGGAAATTATTTAGATCAAATTCGGTGAGGCATCTTGTTGCTTCATTGACTAATGTAGACTGGAACACAATAGCCTTGTATTCTAGATCTTTTGGATTATTTAATACTATGTAGTTGATTTCAAAGGTGTGCACATGTGCATCTAGGTCGTCACTTGGGAAGCCCCCAAATTTTTCATAGGTCACTCCCACAGTCCGTTTTTTTTTGTAACCTCCTTGTTATCTTGCCTAATAATCATTTTATACATCTCCCATGGTTTCTACACATGTTTCTACTCGTTTCTCAAAATCAGAGGTACTTGCGGGCTAGCTACTAAGGATGAACATATTTCCTTATTCTTAGATGGTCTACTAAGTAGGAAGCTAAGGCTGTATGTCTACTAGAAGGAGCCACATACCTTACAACAATGCCTAAGAATGTGTATCAAGGAAAATCTAGGACGTGAATTGGAGAAAATCATGGAGACAGACTCAAAGAATATACAAGGGCTCAAAATATTCAACTTGAATTACATACAAACCCATGACTTCCGATGATGAATTTGCAAAGAAAATGGCACAAAAGTTAGGAGTTCAAAATAGAAAATCTTAGACAATGATCATCGCGAAGTGTTGCTTTACTTGTGGAGGTGATAACATGGCCCAACACATGCCCAATGCAAGTGGACGACTAAGGGAACAAAGCATCTAGTATTCCACAATAGAGAGGAAACACATGAACCATGTGGCTCAAGATTGCCCCTACAACAAAGAAGCAGTTAGGCACAAGTACTAGCATCCATAAAAGTAGCTAGGGAGGTATCATAATCAAGCAACAACCCTATTATAGGCCAAAATAATTTATCAACCATAGTATTAGGCATAACCTACACCACAACCACTACCAAATTAACAGCCACCACCCCCTACCAATGTAATATGAGTCAAGTATGCAGCAGTAGCATAGAATATAAACAAGGCATTAGTGTGAGCATCTCCACTTATCCCAAAGAATGATCCTAATGCTCATAGTTTTGACTATGCACATGGGGATAGCTCACTAGCCTATTACACTATATCCCTAGAGCATAATGAGACGTATCAATACAATATGCCATTGATAGAACCTGTTTGTGAGATTACACTCATGTAATGTACACAATTCTCAATTTCAGACCTCACTTAGGTCAATTTAGGCCACAAGGACCTAGAAGACCATGTTATAGGTATCAAGAGGATCATTTTATTTGCTAATTTCCACATCCCTCATAAGGCGAAACTGTGCCTACAATGGTTCACGTTTTTTTTCCTGATTGTGGCAAGGAACATCTCCTTTGAGAGTGTCCTAAGAATCAAGCCAAGGTTGAAAAACTTATTCCACTCAATGTAATTGTCTTACTAGTTGACCCTAGTGGAAGCATGACTAATGTTGCCCCCATACAGGTGGTCACAAGATCACAAGATTGAGTGAAGACTCAAGACACAAAACATGAAAAGATATTCGAGATTAGTGAATCAAGGGCTAGCAGAAAGAGAACTAGGACTTAGTAAGATAGGCCCAAAAGAATGAAAAGATAATGTGCCAAGAAATTGACAGAGATAGAACAAAATATTAAGGAAACAAAAACAAGAATACCAGAACTCTCTTCTCAAACCCTCTCACATGTGAACACACCATTCAACGCACCACTTCACACCCCTCCATCTGTCACACTTCAACCTGGAGTCGTATCTATCTTATTAGATCCTACTCAAGAAGGTTTGAACATGATGTTTAAAGCTTACCAATCTGAACTCCAAGGGGAGATGAATGTACTTGAGTTAGATAAATGCTACCCGAGAGCGGATTTAGAGATTGAAAGGACTAAGATATGCACAAAGATGGTCAGATTACCTCAGGCTATGTTCGAAGCGATTCAGTTTTCAAATTAAAAAAAACTCAATGAAACCCAAACTACATTTCAAAGTCCTATCGGAAAGATAAAAGCATTTGGTGGTTAAACCACAACTTGTAGTGATAGAAGAGGCTCAAGATAGTGGAACCAAGAAAAAAATCTTATCTCCATAGGACGCTTATAGTCCTAAATCAATGGAGATAGGAATACGTTCGTCTATAAGCTAGTGCTCTCAAGAGTTCTTGTGGGAAATACAAGAGGATAAATGGGCTAGAGAGAAAGAGAGGATCCACCTCTAATAATATAAGTGAATGATCTTCAAGACCAATTTCCTCATGACATACCCTATATTAAGAGCAAGAAGATGTACAAGAAAGTGAAAGATTAGACTTTAAATCTAATGCCTCACAGAAATTATATTCTCTCATAAAGGATGTAAAAGCAGTGAATGGTAAAATTACTTGGGTAGAAATAATTTTTCTACGAATAAAGGAGGAACTACATCAACTCTGTAGGCCGGCACGGAAGCCCCAACAATTGGATATAAAGCTTAGTCTATTATTAACATTGTTGATTCTTGCTGCCCCTTTACCTCCCTTGTGGTAGTTTGTTGTAGTGGATGAAGCATTTTTTCTTCAAATAGGTAACCGATAGGGTACAGGACCAGCTTTGGACCTGATAGATCCTTTGAATGTGGAGAAGAAAGCTCCGATAAATATTATGCAAGCACTCAAACACGTCAAAGAAGAGCGATAATACAAAATATAGGCACAAACAGAGGAGGACCTTCGATAGCAACAACAAGATATGGCTATTGTAGCTTTTGAAGCGGCATGTAGACAACAAGCAATGACTGATGAGGCTTGCGAACAACAACAATAATATCATCAAACGAATAGGCAAGGTATAGTAGGGTAGAATTAGCAACAACAAATGCATAGCCAAGGACCAATTGGGCAATAGTAGCAACGACAAATGGACTAGGAAGGTCAAGCTCAATCAACAATTCCTAATTAGACATCCCAACAACAAACAATAGGTGGTAAACTTAGGAACCCACATCACCCATTGTAGCAGGATCAAGATGATCGACCCTTCACTTCTCGATGAATTAAAACTAATCACTTCTCACAATCAGGGTCATTGCACTTGTTTTAGTTTCTTCTGTTCAGCCACAAAAGTCTTGATCCTTGGAGGAATCACACTAGTCAAGTGCACTTACCAACTATAAATTATTCATAGATTATACATCCCTTCAATCCTCAAGGATTATCAAGTTCAAGCTAGTACAATTGCAGATGTTGCTCCACTTTTAACACTATGTTGAATTTGGATGGAGCAAGAATGGAAGATTCGCACTTCCTCTCAGTTTAACTTGGATCAAATGCATGTTGACTTGTTACTCTTGAAACAATAGAATACTGAATTGCAAGATTCTTTAGTAGGCCCCTTATATCTCTAATGAGGAAGTCCAATCATTAAGAACTAAGATTAATGATTTAGAGATTCATATTGAAGAGATTATCGAAGAACATCAAGAGATAATCGAGCAATTTGAGGCTGTCAAGGATGAACTTCCACAAGTCAAAGCTGATAAGGATGATCTTAAGAATTAGGCTGCAAGTTTGATGATGGAGAGAAATTTCGCTAAGGATCAAATTCTGTTGTTGATTGAAAGCCTTCCAGTAGCAATGGCCAAAGCTAGACTTAAAGAGTTGGAGGTATAATTATAGGAGGCTACTCCTATTAATGTTGACAATGCTCAGATGTTGGTGGATAAGGAGGAGCAGATTACATCTCTTTTATAAAGTAAGGAGGATTGTATGATAAAGAAGCTACCTTGTCTCAGAAAAGTGCAGAGCTTCAATATCTTTAGTTGCGACAAGAGGAAGACTAGGTATCCACTAAAGAATTTCTAAAAAAGCTTAATGCAGAGTTTACAGAAGTCAAAGCTGATGCTTTTGTCTAGATTGTACAACTTCACAATAATCCGGATGAAGATCTTTTTGGGGAAATTATTGATTCCAAAGTATGTAGTCTCCAAGAAATTTTTGATGAGTTTCTTTATAAATTAGGTAGCATACATAATCCCCCATCTAATACGGATGAGCCTTAATAGTGGGTTCAAGTACACCATGCATACCAGTGTTAGGCTACTCCCACTATAGCTAATTCTGTAAATCTTGAATTATATGTTTTGTAAAATAGGCCGATTGAACTTCTAGAGAATTCAAAAGATGTTCATCCATCTAGCTGAAGGGATAGAGAACAATAATGACTTCTTATTCATATGACCAGGAGGAATCTCCATAGAGTTTGAGTAATAATTCAAATATGGAAAAACTTGTTCTTATTTGAATAATGAATTACTTCAAGATAAAGTGTTTCTGATTCAAAAATATTTGATAAATTTTTAAAGCAATCAAACTTTGACTTTGAACTTATCCTTTCAACTTAGGATTAGACGAATGAAGTCAAGCACCAAGTTCCTAGCGTGACTTGATAAATTCAATAGAATGACTCAAAGTAATGCACAAGAATTGCATTCCCAATTAGCAATCATAGAGATTGAATAAAAGAAAGATTAACTAAATCTCAAATGAAGCATTATTTTGAGTAAAATACCATCATTAAAACCTCATTGGGTTGACTCATTGATGTTGGATACCATACTAGTATCTTGTGGTTGAATGCTATTTAGATTTATTCTCTCAATGGTTTTGAGAATCTAGTTTATTTTCCCTAAAGCTAGATACAATGCTTACATACCTTTTTGGAATAGATCTATGAAATGTTCAAGTCTTGTGTCATCTAAGATTTGGCTTGTTGCAAGTTTAATTAACTTCAATGTTTGAATTGATTGTATATAGTTTTAGTTTTTTTTTTCTATTTTCCGATTCTCTTGTAATGCTTGCCTAAACGTTCACCTCTTGTACCTTAATGCTCCATTGGAGTTCCTTGCACACTAGCATTCAACAAGCTCTAATATCAAGGAAGGCCTTTGATGGGCTGAGCAAGAAGAGGAAGAAGGAGATGGAAGGAGAGAGAGAGAGAGAGAGAGAGAGAGAGCGAGAGAGAGAGAGAGGGGGATATGTGCACACACGTGTGGGAGCCTCAAAATCCATATAATCATCTTTGTGGGCAATGCTTCATAAAAGATATATGTATATGAACATAGAGGTAAGTTTGCATGACCTTTACATCCCCAACAGCCCATGCGCCAGGAGAGGAGGAGAGGCTCCTTGTCTCTCTCTCTCCCTCTTTCATACAAACAAAAAATTGAAATGAGCTTCTTTTTTTAGGCTGCAATGTGAAAATTGAATCGCATATATTGGATTAATGGAAGTTCAACATGGGACGTGACCTTAACATGGGAGAAAACCACTCATTGTACGTGACCTTAACATGGGAGAAAACCACTCTTTTTTCAACATTTTCCCTATATACATGAAGATTTTGGATTAGCTATGTTCACTCGTTAAGACATATCTTGAGCTAGGAGTATCCAAATTTAGAATTTAGAAAACCTATAGATTCCTTGTTTTAAGGACTAATGGATGGTTTAATCTCATTATCTGATACTCATAGTATCTCTAAAAGGGTTTTAAGATGAATATAAGATTGAGAGACATGCTCAAGGTTCCAAAGGATTAATCCACTTTCCTTTTGGATCGCATGGGATTAATTACATTTAATGATGGATCATTTTTCTTACATTCCTCTTTATTTAGGCTCAACAAGACAGGGATCAAAAGAAGAAAAAAGACGCATATTTATTTTGTGCATGCACGTATAGATTTAGATCTACAAATGTTTGAAGTTTTATTTGAATCTTAATAATGTATGTTTACGCATTATAATTTGAATGCGTTCTTTAGGAGTGACATGAATTTGGACATGAATGGAAAAACATGTACTTTGTTTTAAATGGCTCTTATTTAGATTAACTTGTTCCTTGTTTAACAAAAGATTTTAGAAGTGATGCATTAATAATCATCAAGCATATGTTTATGCACATATTTCAATGAAATTATTATTAATTAAGGTTCAAAATTAGTTTACGTGCTTTAACGGAATGACTTGGATAATTTACTTTGTTCTCATACTTTTAAGTAGATGCTATTACACATAAATTACTCATATATTCTAAAACAAAATGTATTTTCTCTTGAAATTTTTAGATGTGTTAGATTCATAATCTTTCTAATGTTCATCAAATTTCATGGGATTTGAAGTTAGTTTCATAACCATACTTGTTAGGCCCTACTACGAAAAGTTGACTCTCAAGAATCTCTACAAGGATGACTTAGTAGAGTCATTCCTTATCATTGAAACGTCTGATTGATGTATTTTTTCCGAGTTAGCTAGCATATCTTTTGAAGTTTAAGTATCCAAAAGTGCATGAAAATTTTACTTCGGATTTAAGAGAAATTTTTATTTTTCTCTAATCAATGTATATTTACTTGTCTCTAACAAAAACTTGAATATTTGCATAAACATGGATGTATCTTCTATTTTCAGGACCCAAATCCATTTCTATTTGGATACTTATTTTCACATATGGTTGAGAATCACATAACTAAGACTCATAACATTTGGACAAGATTGTGGGATAATTATGCCTTATTTAGTTCTATGGTCCCTTCAGTGAGGACTCACTAGAGAATTACATAGAGTATAGCATCTAGGCCATTTCCCTTTGAAGGATTATCAAATGAAGATAATACTTAGCACTACCCAAAAGAGCCCATTAGAGGTTGTTTATAGATTTTTAAAAACTCATTAGTAAGCCCATCTCGGCTCGGGTCCTTCCTAGAAAGAAGGGAATTGATGGATTCATTCCTAGAAAATAGCTCATTCGGTCATTCCTAGAAAATGGTTCTTCAATGACGACTCACTAGAGAATTACAGAGAGTATAGCATTAAGGCCATTTCTCTTCAATGGATTATCAAATGAAGATAAAAACTTAGCATTACGCGAAGAGAGCCCATTAGGTTCTTTATAGATTTTGAAAAAGTCATTAGGAAGCCCATATCGGCTCGGGCCCTTCCTAGAAGGAAGGGAATCGATGGATTCAATGTGTTCATTCCTAGAAAATGGTTCTTCGGGTCAGCAATCCAAATTAGGAGCACAACAACATATCGAGGGCATACCGAGGATGTTACCGAGGCAAATGAACGGGCGTGATTTCTTCGTGACGTCGGTGTTAGAGTCAGTATACGCATCGGAATCAAAGCACCGATATAGGCGCTAGTATAGACGTCGGTATAGGCGTCGATATTACCGATGCCTATACCGATGCCCGCACTAGGCTCGGTGCCTATACCGACGTCCATACTGAAGCTATCGACGTGTATACCGACGACCTTACCTACACAAATTTTTTGGGGCAGAATGTGTTGTCTTTTGCTATAGCATGATGTTGTCTAGCAAAAGACAATACACTCTGCCCAACTGAGTACATGTGTTATGTACTCTAATGGCAACCAAAACATAAACTTATATGAGCAAAAATGATCAACGAATCATGTACAGAAAGTTGTATATTCCGTAAATGAAAAATGTACAAAAGTGTGGCAAACCACTTCTATATAGGAATCGAATACAAAATGTGACAAAGCACTTCCATATAGGAATCGAATACAAAATTATGGTACATCATTGCCACATAGGAGTGTAATACAAAATTGTGGCAATGTGACAAAACACTTCCATATAGGAATCGAATACAAAATTATGTTACATCATTGTCGTATGCCAGTGTGATACAAAATTGTGGCATTGATCAAAATATTTACACCTACAATCCTGCAACAAAACATATGTATAAAATAAGACTAATTAACATGACATTTATAAACAACAACTAAAAACACGAAACCAAGATATAACTTTACCTAATCAAGAATATTCTCCCATGAGACGATTGCACCACGTCCCTCTAAGTCTTGTAACAGTGCAGTCAGTCCATGTCGATATCCATATGATTCTTCAGTTCGCGTCGGAGGACGATCCATTGCCAACTCCTATAATAAATATGCAAAATCTTAGATGAACATACATAATGTGCTTAACACAAATGACTTCAATAATTAACATGATACTTACGAATTGGTAGCACATATTGTCGTATCCGTCGCTACCTAAATGGGATGTTTCAATCGTATCTAAATGTGTGGCCACCGCATCTCTCTGTTGACGATATCGATCACGAGTATGTTGTTGCTCATCCTGAATCGATTCCCATTCTTCCACATCTATTCATACAGGCTTCGGTAAGCCTGCTCTAAAAGCATCGCGAGCTTCCGATTGTCAATGAGACATTACCTCGCGTATCGTATGTTGAACCCATTCGGAACTCACAATAGGATTCCGAGGTGCTGGCCGGTACTCTTCATATATGCATTGTGTGATATGATTTTTAGAGTCCCTATCCTGTTCAGTCCATTTTAACCTTACTGAATGGCCGAATTTGAGGGAGTAGAGTTGTCGAATTCGCTGATGCATTGACTTTCCGGCCGCATCCATAACTGGAGCTCCATTACGGATATGATATATCTTCGAGTCGTCATGATCATGCGCACCCCAAGGTGTACGTGGAGATCCCATCTGATGCAATGTGAAGATCTCATCTCATCCAATGTATATATATGCATGTTTGTATACATATCATGCATATATGTATGCATGCTTGTATACATATGCATTCACGTATGCATATGCATTCACATATGCATGATTGTATGCATATGCATGCATGTATGCATATGCATTCATGTATGCATATGCATGCTTGTATGCATATGCATGCTTGTATGCATATGCATGCTTGTATGCATATGCATTCATGTGTATGCATATGCATTCATGTAAATGCATATGCATGCTTGTATGCATATGCATGCTTGTATGCATATGCATGCTTGTATGCATATGCATGCATGTATGCATATGCATTCATGATTGCATATGCATGCTTGTATGCATATGCATGCAAGCATGCATATGCATACAAGCATGCATATGCATACACATATGCATGCTTGTATGCATATGCATGCTTGTATGCATATGCATGCTTGTATGCATATGCATGCTTGTATGCATATGCATGCTTGTATGCATATGTATACATGCATTCATGTATGCATATGTATATATGCATTCATGTATGCATGTATGCATATGCATGATTGTATGCATATGCATGCTTGTATGCATGTGTATACATGCATTCATGTATGCAAATGCATTCTTGTATGCATATGCATTCATGTATGCATATGCATGCTTGTATGCATATGTATACATGCATTCATGTATGCATATGTATACATGCATTCATGTATGCATGTATGCATGTATGCATATGCATGCTTGTATGCATATGCATGCTTGTATGCATATGCATGCTTGTATGCATATGTATACATACATTCTTGTATGCATATGCATTCATGTATGCATATGCATGCTTGTATGCATATGCATGCTTGTATGCATATGTATACATGCATTCATGTATGCATATGTATACATGCATTCATGTATGCATGTATGCATATGCATGCTTGTATGCATACGTATACATGCATTCATGTATGCATATGCATTCTTGTATGCATATGCATTCATGTATGCATATACATTCATGTATGCATATGCATTCATGTATGCATATGCATACATACATGCATATGCATGCATATGCATGCTTGTATGCATATGCATATGTATACATGCATTCATGTATGCATATGCATGCTTGTATGTATATGCATGCTTGTATGCATATGCATTCTTGTATGCATATGCATTCATGTATGCATATGCATTCTATGCATATGCTTGTATGCATATGCATTCTATGCATATGCTTGTATGCATATGCATGCTTGTATGCATATGCATGCTTGTATGCATTCATGTATGCATATGCATGCTTGTATGCATATGCATTCTTGTATGCATATGCATGCTTGTATGCATATGCATTCATGTAGGCATATGCATTCATGTATGCATATGCATTCATGTATGCATATTCATGTATATATGCATATTCATGTATGTATGCATATGCATGTATGTGTATACATATATATGCATGCATGTATGTGTATGCATATGCATGTATGTGTATGCATATGCATGTATGTGTATGCATATGCATGTATGTGTATGCATATGCATGTATGTGTATGCATATGCATGTATGTGTATGCATATGCATGTATGTGTATGCATATGTATTATGTATGTGTGTATGCATATGCATTGTGTATGTGTGTATGCATATGCATTGTGTATGTGTGTATGTGTATGCCTATGCATGTGTGTATGCATATGCATATGCATTGTGTATGTGTGTATTGTATGCATATGCATGTGTGTATGCATATGCATGTGTGTATGCATGTGCATGTGTGTACGCATATGCATATTTGTATGTATATGCATGTGTATGTGTCTGCATATGCATGTGTATATGCATATGCATGTTTGTATTCATATGCATGTGTGTGTTTATACATATGTGAGTGTGTATGTATATATATATCTCTCTCTCTCTCTCTCTCTCTCTCTCAATCGAAAACAAAACTAAAAAGAGAAGATATTAAAAAAGCAAAAACATAAAGAAAGAAAAAAGAGTGATATATCTCTCACTTACATCGATATAATTGTTTGAATCAAGGTTGTCAGCATCCACTTGAAGTTCTCTTTCGTCGAATTTCTAAAAATTTGATCTCAAAAATCTATTGCAAAGTTAAAGAAAGAAGATATTAGAAAAGCAAAAACATAAAGAAAGAAAAAAGAGTGCTATAATATGTGCGATCTACTTACCAAAGCGTCAGATCTATAAAAATAGAGGTGTGCTTAGAGAGAGAGAGAGGGAAGGAGAGGAAAAGAGAGAGAGAGAGAGAGAGAGAGAGAATTGTTTGAATCATCCACTTGAAGTTCTCCTTCGTCGAATTTCCAAAGATTTGATCCCAAAATCTCTTGCAAAACCAAACATAGAACCTATTAGTAAAGCAAAAACATGAAGAAAGAAAAAAGAGTGCTACAATATGTGCGATCTACTTACCAAAACTTGAGATCTATAAAGATAGAGGTCCATTTAGAGAGAGAGAGGGAGGGAGAGAGAGAGGGAGGGAGAGAGAGAGGGAGGGAGAGAGAAGGAGAGAGAGCGAGAGAGAGGGAGGGAGAGAGAGAGAGAGAGAGAGAGAAAGAGTGACAAACAGAAATCTGTTGTTGGCACGCACAAACCCGACAGGAGAAGATTTAGATTCAAAATGCTCAGAATGACGAATTTTGTATTCGGGCCCGGTTAAAAAGATAGTGTCGATATAAGCGTTGGTATAAGCATTGGTTATTCCAGCAAATTACTCATGCTTATACCGACGCCATCTTTCCGAGGCAAAGCGGCTTTCCCAAATTGTCCGAGGGTCATACCGACGCCGACAGCTGACCGTAGGTATGCTGACCATCAGTATTCCCTCGATATGTTGTAGTGGAGGAACATATCTAGTCATGATCCATGAGATATAGACCATGCACTCATGTTGCTTCATATTCATAGGGGAGGAGGTGTGAAGAATCTCCTTAAAACGATTTACAATGAATTCATGATTCTTATTCTCTGTTGAGCATTGGATCCAATCCTTGTTTTTTTAATAAAAGGAAGTTCGGCTTTGAGCTATTCTCCCGGACTTTAATTAAAATAAAAAAAAGTTACAAGTGAATGGGACTAGTGCCCATGGGACCCCCCAAATTGGACAATGCAGGGGAGAAGAATGAAAAGCTAAAGGGCATTACAAATGAGGTGGACAAATCTATCATCTCTTTGATGTATTTTTCTTTAAGAGCTTGCACATTTCGCGTGACGGTTTGTATTCCTTCCTTGCCCTCCACTCTCTAAAAAAAGTTGAAACCTTTTGCTCTTGGATCTCTCTTCGAGAATGGGAACAAACAATTATCAGTATCTAATGTAATTTTCTATCTTTAATTTACATTTTTATTGTCGTTCAAAAAAATATTACACCTGGAAATTCTTAGATGTATTTATTTTCAAGGTCTCATATTTCTCTTATTAAGGAACTTCGATCGTGGGGATCTACTCGTCTACTTAAGCTTGAGCTAATTTTAAAGCACAAATGAAGGCAGACATTGTCAAAAGAAACTAGATAAAGAGAACTCTCACACACAAAGAGAGGAGCCCACAGAGATTGAAGACTCACCTTCTTCTTCTTCTTCTTCTATTAAATAAAGAGAATATATGAGAATGAACTTACACAAAATACAACCGATCCAATATATAAAGAATTGTACATAAAGAAAACCCTAATGTTCGTGAACGAGTGAGTTGGCAAGAAAACAAATGTGCTATCACTTTTGATAGATAAATTTTCTAGATCTCACTAAAAGGTGTCTGTGACATATATCGGAGTAACCACCACATGTGAGAAAGATGAAAAAGTGATATGTGTCATCCTCGATCATTACATTAGAGTTTGAAGGTCCGTTAAGGAAGAACTGGGAAAGTGATGGCCCTAATTCGAAATGGAGTCACTAGTTTCAACAAACCCAAAGGTCATAGCACATATCGTGTTGCCGAAGAACTTAACTTATTTCATCTCTAGAGTAATGTAGATGAGTATCCACACCTATTGACAAGGGTTGAACCCTCATCCCCAATGATATGGTAAGTTGCGGCTAGAAAGGAAGACATTCATACGCTTATAAAAGTATCTTAGTGGGTCCAAGGCAGTATCATTCAACATATGGTTGCTATCTAGAGGAAGGAGGAAGCAGCTTCAACATATGGTTGCTATCTAGAGGAAGGAGGAAGCAGCTCAGGAGAGATTCCATAACGAAAAGTGTAGTGTACTAACTTTGCTTCCAAGTTGAAACATCACGGCAGGTTAGAACTAGCGTAGACACTATGGCATGCATATATATCGTTCGTTCAAAATGAGCAAAAGCAAACTTTAATCCTCACTCAAATGCCTGATATTTCCTCCTTCAGGGAGGGAGATAGATTCCTTGGACTTTAGACTCTAAAATCCTGGCGTTGAAGAGCCTATATGAGACTTTTTTAATATACATTTTCCGCTGGCCAGTGGCCTTCTTCTCGATAAGACAAATCACACAGAGGATGATTCAACCAGTTACTTAAAGCCAGAAAATGGTCTGCCTATATATTCGTTCCGTTCCCTTTTCACGCGTCTAGCAAGAACCTTTTTTTTTTTTTATAAAAGGAAGTTCGGCCTTAGCCTATTCTCCCGGACTTTAATTAAAATAAAGAAGAAAGTTACAAGTGAATGGGACTATTGCCCATGGGACCCCCCAAATCCCACAATGCAGGGGAGGAGTACAGCAAGCTAGAGGGCATTACAAATGAGGCGGATAAATTTATCATCTCCCTCATGTGGGATCCATTTGGGTTTCAACTTGTTGTTTTCTAGGAGATAAATACAAAGATGTCTAAACGGTGGGGATCTCTTATCTTGAGAGATTCTTTTACCTAGAAGAAACAAGGATTTCTCAATCGACCATTCCTTAGGAGTTTGGCCAAAATTGACTGCACATCGCTCCCTCCAAATCTTCAAAAGAGTCTCACCTCTGATGGCATTCCAGAGTTTTGCTGAGCAGCCAACCGCCTCGCCCAATAGCGCTTGTTGCCAATTGATTTGGTTCTTAAGTCTCAATACCTGTGTCACATGATGCCAAATAACCTGGGACTTGGGGCAATCGAAGAACAAGTGAACTAAATCTTCGATGCATCGATGGCACCGCTTGCACCATGGTGGCACACCACAAATTTTGTTAGCCCTTGCATTGGACCAAATACCTTTATAAAAGATCTGCCACATGAGAACGGACTTTTTGATCTCAATTAGGGGGTGCCAAATAGACATGAACTTTAGCTCCCATCGAAGTTTGGTCCAAGAAAGGCACCACCTCTTGTTAAGAGAGTGATGGACATCTAAGTTCTCTTTGAAGTTGGGGATTGTGGCAAGTTTCTTACCGTTGCTCCATTTGAGGCCCTCCAAGCAAGGAAGGTCCTGACCACAAAGAAGGCAGGTATTTGAGCGGTCCCAAGGGAAACACCTATCTTGAAGAAGCGTCCATTCCTCGAGGGTAAGTCTAAGTCTCGGGTCTAAGTCTTCGAACCTAATCCACTGGCTGGTCTCTTGTTTCTAGAGTTGTTTCCACTGTCTGAACCCCTTGTTCCATAGACGCTTTGCAATTTGGAGGTTCCAAGACTCCACCCCTCGAATGCCACCGATCGGGAACCAGATAGAGTCATTTTGTCTTATCCCAGCCGCCCACTTCCACTCCTCATTGATTCTGATGAATTGTTTGGCCTTGTTACAACTCTTCCATAACGAACATACCAGGCTAGAGCCTTTAGGGGACACCAGATGGGGGGAGAACAGAAGCGTGAGAATCCCTAGCAAGAACCTTGAGAGACGCTGCAGCTGAGTTTCAGAGCTTGTATTAAGGTGGACCGCCACATCTAATAGAGAGAGAGCGAGAGAGAGAGAGAGTAAGAGAGAGCAAGCACGCTCTCGTAGAGAGAGATGTTGTTGGTTACCGCCACACATCTAATAGAGAGAGAGCGAGAGAGAGAGAGAGAGAGTAAGAGAGAGCAAGTGTGCTCCCGTAGAGAGAGATGATGTTGGTTACTAGTAGCCTGTAAATCGCAAGTTCGTAACGCTGATAGAGATGAGTGGTGTTGGAACTTGGCTGTATGAGCATTGAGAAAGAGAGAAAGATGATAGAGGTCTGACTCTGAGGGGATTCATGGCACCCTGGCAGAGGACTGGAGAAGGTAGATTAGCTGTTCCATTGTTATCGACCAATAGGGGGATGGATTCCCTAGCTTGTTTCCTTTTGAGGATGCTACACATCTCTTTCGATGGTTTGTCGGCTCCTCTTCCCCTGATTTCAAAAGACCTTGTTGGCAATGTAACTTACCTTGTTCACTTCTTCTTGAGAGCCTCCGGTGCACGGAAGCAGAGAATAGATCTATCATCGTCGAGCACTTTACCAATCTTCTCGGGGTCTCGACTCCTCCTTCCCCCCACAAACGTGACTCCATGGCAACCATCTCAAGGATTGCTCAAACCAGAATCCCACAGAACTTGATTGCTCTGTTGGATGCTAACATCTCCGAGAACGAAATTATCGAAATTATTGATGCCCTTCCCAATGGGAAAAGTCCGGGTCCGGATGGCCTCACCAATGAGTTTTTCAAGTCCTTCAAACATGTGGTGGCCACCCCACTATGTCTCGTGTGGCAAGAGGCTCTCTCATTCAGTGCCCTCCCTGAGTGTCTTAATAATGGCGTCATCAAGTTAATCCACAAAAGGGGAGATAAGAACAAAATTGAAAACTGGCGTCCGATTACCATGCTCCAAACAAGATACAAGATAATTGCAAAAGTTATTGCCAACAGAATCTCCTGTCATTTAAAGTCATGGCTGTGTGAGGACCAGAAAGGTTTTATCAAAGGTATAGATCTATACTTGAAGCAATTGTCGATATTTGGGAAGGCCTTGCGTTTGCTGAGGAGTCTGGTCAAGATCTGGTCTTCATTAAGATTGACTTCGACAAAGCGTATGACAGATTGGAATGGGACTTTATTCTTCAATCACTGAAAGACCTTGGATGTAGCCAAAAGTTCACGAAGATGGTTTCCACTCTTCTTGGAAATGCTTCAACTAGAATAAATATCAACGGTAAGCTCTCTGAGCCCATTCGTTTAAAAAGATCAATTAGGCAAGGCTGCCCTTTGGTTGCTTTCCTATTCGCTATCGCATCGAATGGACTCAATTGCCTATTAAAGCATCACATGGATGCTGGCAATCTCAAGGGTCTTTCCCTACCTCTAAATCACGGCCAAATGATTGCGAGACTTTTTGCTGATGACATGAATGCCTTTGTGCATAACGATATAAACAGCATTGAGGTGTTTTGGTGGTGCCTCGACACCTTTTGTGTGGCGTCAGGTTCAAAAATCAACTATGCTAAAACTGCTTTTAGAGCAATCAGCGGACCTACTCCCCAATTGCTAGTGGATCAGGGGTGTCAAGTTATCCCTAGCGGTCAAGTCTTCCGCCTTCTTGGCATTCCGATGGGATTCGACATCTCAATGGACCAATGCTGGAACAGGGTGCTATCCAAGCTAGATAGCAAGCTGAATCATTGGAAAGGTATGCAAGTCAACTTGGCAGGGCGTGCTATGGTAGTTAACACATTTATGCTATCTACAGTTATTTACTTTATCTCGTGTTGGAGACCTAAGGAGAAAGACTTGGCCAAAGTGGAAAGAATCTGCAGAAACTTCCTTTGGACTGGGGATCCCAATAGGAGGGGGATTCCCAAAATCAAATGGGAAACTTGCACTAGCCCCAAAGACTCAGGGGGCTTGGGAATTTTGGATATTGTTGGGTTGGCTGACAAGCTGGCGGCAAAGTGGCTTATCAAGGCTTGGAGCAATAGGGAGTCCTCTTGGGCTAAATTGATCTTCAGAAACACGGAAGAACTTACCTTAGTTGGCCATCCTGGTTGGAAGGACATAGGGATTCTCACGCTTTTGTTCTCCCCCCACCCGGTGTCCCCTAAAGGCTCTAGCCTCGTGTGTTCCTTATGGAAGAATTGGAACAAGGCCAAACAGTTCATCAGAATCAGTGATGCGTGGAAGTGGGCAGCTGGGATAAGACAAAATGACTCTATTTGGTTCCCGATCAGTGGCATTAGGGGGGTGGAGTCTTGGAACCTCCAAACTGCAAAGCGGTTATGGAACAAGGGGTTCAAACAGTGGAAACAACTCTCGAAACAAGAGACCAGCCAGTGGATAAGGTTCGAAGAATTGGATCCGAGACTTAGAGTTACCTTTGAGGAATGGACTCTTCTTCAAAGTAGGTGTTTAGCATGGGACCACTCAACTACCCGCCTTCTCTGCGGTCAGGATCTTCCTTGCCTGGAGGGTCTCAAATGGAGCAATGGTAAGAAGTATCCAGAACCCCCAACTTCAAAGAGGATTTAGATGTTCACCACACTCTTAACAAGAGATGGTGCCTTTCTTGGACCAAACTTCGATGGGAACTAAAATTCATGTCTATTTGGCACCCCCTAATTGAGGTCAAAAAGTCTGTTCTCATGTGGCAGAATTTGCATAAAGGTATCTGGACCAATGCCAAGGCTAACAAAATTTGTGGTGTGCCGCCATGGTGCAAGCGTTGCCATCGGTGCATCGAAGATTTAGCTCACCTGTTCTTCGACTGCCCCAAGTCCCGTGTTATTTGGCGTCACATGACCCGAGTATTGAGACTCACGAACCAAATCAACTGGCAACAGGTGATGTTGGGTGAGGCGATTGGCTACTCATCGAGGCTGTGGAATGCCATCAAAGGTGAGACTCTCTGGAAGATTTGGAGGGAGCGATGTGCTGTCAATTTTGGCCAAACTCCTAAGGAATGGTCGATCGAGAAATCTTTGTTTCTCCTAGGTAAAAGAATCTCCCGAGACAAGAGATCTCCACCGTTTAGACATCACTGTATTTATCTCCTCGAAAACAACAAGTTGAAAGCCAAATGGGTCCCACATGAGGGTGATGAAAAATTCATCCGTCTCATTTGTAATGCCCTCTAGCTTACCGAATTTGTCCCTTGCATTGTGGGATTTGAGGGGTCTCATTTGTAATGCCCTCTAGCTTACCGAATTTGTCCCCTGCATTGTGGGATTTGAGGGGTCCCAGGGGCACTAGTCCCATTCACTTGTAGCTTTTTTTTTTCTTTATTTTAATTAAAGTCCGGGAGATTAGGCTAAGGCCGAACTTCCTTTTTAATTAAAAAAAAAAAAAAGGTAGATTAGCTGTGCAAGGTAAGCAAATATGCAGCTAGAGGCGAGGAGTCGGCGACCCATCATATCGATTTCCAAATCTACCTTCTCTCTTCTCCCTAGGATTTTGCCGCCTGCCTCTGAGTCTGGCCGTGTCTGACCATCTGAAGCTTGTGAAGCAGAAAACCTCGGCGCCTCGCTCTTTTCCCAGTTCCAAGTGGAATCGATTATCGCTTTTGCGTAGCCGTCCAGTCACTCTACGCAGGGGCGTGTGTCGGAAGGTGCCGAAGGACGAGTCGCGATACGAGTTGCAGACAGCCAGGCGCTGCTTGACATCTACGAATTCACATATTCGCGTAACTCCCAGGACTGCCAGCCTCTCTGTTCTGACTATGAACAGTACGAGAAACATCAGAAAAAGCAGCGCCATTTCCGAGTTCGACCCACTACCTTCGAACTTTAAAATAACAAAGCAAAAGCAACCTAAAAAAAAAAGCAACCCGAAAGCATGTCCTCAAGAAAAAAAGGCATTTTTTTTTTTTTAAATAAAGGAAGTTCGGCCTTAGCCTAATCTCCCGGACTTTAATTATAATAAAGAGAAAAAGTTACAAGTGAATGGGACTAGTGCCCATGGGACCCCCCAAATCCCACAACGCAGGGGAGGAGTATGGCAAGCTACAGGGCATTACAAATGAGGCGGATAACATTACCATCACCCTCATGTGAGACCCATTTGGGTTTCAACTTGTTGTTTTCGAGGAGATAAATACAGTGATGTCTAAACGGTGGCGATCTCTTGACTCGGGAGATTCTTTTACCAAGGAGAAACAAGGATTTCTCGATCGACCATTCCTTAGGAGTTTGGCCAAAATTGACGGCACAGCGCTCTCGCCAAATCTTCCAGAGAGCCTCACCTCTGATGGCATTCCACAGCCTCGATGAGCATCGGATCGCCTCACCCAACATCACCTGTTGCCAGTTGATTTGACTCGTGAGTCTCAAAACCCGGGACACGTGATGCCAGATAACACGGGACTTGGGGCAGTCAAAGAATAGGTGAGCTAAATCTTCGATGCACCGATGGCAACGCTTGCACCATGGCGGCACACCACAGATTTTGTTAGCCCTTGCATTGGTCCAGATTCCTTTATGCAAGATCTGCCACATGAGAACGGACTTTTTGACCTCAATTAGGGGGTGCCAAAGAGACATGAATTTTAGCTCCCACCGAAGTTTGGTCCAATCAAGGCACCATCTCTTGTTGAGGGTGTGGTGAACATCCAAATCCCCTTTGAAGTTCGGGATTCTGGAAAGCTTCTTACCATTGCTCCATTTGAGGCCCTCCGAGCAAGGAAGATCCTGACCGCAGAGAAGGCGGGTAGTTGAGCGGTCCCAGGCTAAACACCTGCTTTGAAGAAGAGTCCATTCCTCAAAGGTAACGCTAAGTCTCGGATCCAAATCTTCGAACCTAATCCACTGGCTGGTCTCTTGTTTCCAGAGCTGTTTCCACTGTTTGAACCCCTTGTTCCATAACTGCCTTGCAGTTTGGAGGTTCCAAGACTCCACTCCCCGAATGCCACTGATCGGGAACCAAATAGAGTCATTTTGTCTTACGCCAGCCGCCCACTTCCAATCATCACTGATTCTGATGAACTGTTTGGCCTTGTTCCAATTCTTCCATAAGGAACACACGAGGCTAGAGCCTTTAGGGCAGACCGGGTGGGGGGAGAACAAAAGCGTGAGAATCCCTATGTCCTTCCAACCAGGGAGGCCAACAAAGGTAAGGTCTTCCGTGTTTCTGAAGATCAATTTAGCCCAAGAGGACTCCCTATTGCTCCAGGCCTTGATAAGCCATTTAGCCGCCAGCTTGTCAGCCAACCCAACAATATCCAAAATACCCAAGCCCCCTGAGTCTTTAGGGCTAATGCAAGTTTCCCATTTGATTTTGGGAACCCCCCTTCTGTTGGGGTCCCCAGTCCAAAGGAAGTTCCTGCAAATTCTTTCTACTTTGGCCAAGTCTTTCTCCTTAGGTCTCCAACACGAGATAAAGTAAATAATTGTAGACAACATAAAAGTGTTGATAACCATAGCACGTCCTGCCAGGTTGACTTGCATACCTTTCCACTGATTCAGCTTGCTATCCAGCTTGGATAGCACCCAGTTCCATCGTTGGTCCATTGAGATGTCGAAACCCATCGGAATGCCAAGGAGACGGAAGACTTGACCGCTAGGGATAACTTGACACCCCTGATCCACCAACAATTGGGGAGTAGGCCCGCTGATTGCTCTAAAAGCAGTTTTAGCATGGTTGATTTTTGAGCCTGATGCCACACAAAAGGTGTGGAGGCACCACCAAAACACCTCAATGCTGTTTATATCGTTATGCACAAAGGCATTCATGTCATCAGCAAAAAGTCTCACAACCATTTGGCCGTGATTTAGAGGTAAGGAAAGACCCTTGAGGTTGTCAGCGTCCATGTGATGCTTTAATAGGCAGCTGAGTCCATTCGAGGCGATAGCGAATAGTAAAGGAGCCAGAGGGCAGCCTTGCCTAATTGATCTTTTTAAACGAATGGGCTCAGAGAGCTTACCGTTGATGTTTATTCTAGTTGAAGCATTTCCAAGAAGGGTGGAAACCATCTTCGTGAACTTTTGGCTGCATCCAAGGTCTTTCAATGATTGAAGAATAAAGTCCCATTCCAATCTGTCATACGCTTTGTCGAAGTCGATCTTAATGAAAACTAGATCTTGAGCAGACTCCTCAGCAAAAGCAAGGCCTTCCCAAATATCAATAATTGCTTCAAGTATAGATCTACCTTTGATAAAACCTTTCTGGTCCTCGCACAGCCATGACTTTAAATGACAGGAGATTCTGTTGGCGATAACTTTTGCAATTATCTTGTATCCAGTTTGGAGCATGGTAATCGGACGCCAGTTTTCAATTTTGTTCTTATCTCCCCGTTTGTGGATTAACTTGATGACGCCATTATTCAGGCACTCAGGGAGGGCACCGAAGGAGAGGGCCTCTTGCCACACGAGGCGCAGTGGGGTGGCCACCTGAAGTTTGAAGGACTTGAAAAACTCATTGGTAAGGCCATCCAGACCTGGACTTTTCCCATTGGGAAGGGCATCAATAACCTCGATAATTTCATTCTCGGAGATGTTAGCATCCAGTAGAGCAATCAAGTTCTGTGGGATTCTGGTTTGAGCAACCCTTGAGATGGTTGCCATGGAGTCGCGCCTGTGGGGGGAAAGCGGAGTCGAGACCCCGAGAAGATTGGTAAAATGTCCGACGATGATAGTTCTATTCTCCACTTCCGTGCAACATTCAGTTCCATTGTTATCGACCATTAGGGGGATGGATTCCCTAGCTTGTTTCCTTTTGAGGATGTTACACATCTCTTTCGTTGGTTTGTCGGCCTTCCCTGCCCACCAATCTTTGAAGAAAATTTGAAGATTTTTCCTTTGGACCTCCTCCTCTAATCTTAGCCTTCCCCTGATTTTCAGAAGACCCTGTTGGCAATGTAACTTACCTTTGTTCACCTCTTCTTCCAGCCTGGATTTCTTCTTTTCTCTTGGAAGCCACTATGCTGCTTGCTCTGTGGGACGTGTCCGGGCTCTTCTCCATTAAGAAAGCTTCTTGGGCAGCTCAGCAGAAGTCGGCAGTGAGTGTTTCTATAAAAAGATGTTATACAGTAAACCAATGATTCTAGTGCCACGATGTAATTATGGCCAGGGCTTCAAACTAATAGCATCTATGCCTTTTTTTTTAATAAAAGGAAGTTCGGAGTTAGCCTATTCTCCCGGAGTTTAATTAAAATAAAGAAGAAAAAATACAAGTGAATGGGACTAGTGCCCATGGGACCCCCCGAATCCCACAATGTAGGGGAGGAGTATGGCGAGCTAGAGAGCATTACAAATGAGGTGGATAAATCTAGCATCACCCTCATGTGGGACCCATATGGATTTCAGCTTGTTGTTTTCGAGGAGATAAATACAATGATGTCTAAATGGTGGAGATCTCTTATCTCAAGAGATTCTTTTACCTAGAAGAAACAAGGATTTCTCGATCGACCATTCCTTAGGAGTTTGGCCAAAACTGACAGCACATCGCTCCCTCCAAATCTTCCAAAGAGTCTCACCCCTGATGGCATTCCAGAGCCTCGATGAGCAGCCGACCGCCTCACCCAACAGCACCTGCTGCCAATTGATTTGGTTCGTGAGTCTCAATACCCGTGTCACGTGACGCTAGATAACACGGGACTTGGGGCAATCGAAGAATAGGTGAGCTAAATCTTTGATGCACCGACGGCAACGCTTGCACCATGGCGGCACACCACAAATTTTGTTAGCCCTTGCATTGGACCAGATACCTTTATGCAAGATCTACCACATGAGAACGAACTTTTTGATCTCAATTAGGGGGTGCTAAATAGACATGAATTTTAGTTCCCATCGAAGTTTGGTCCAAGAAAGGCACCATCTCTTGTTAAGAGTGTGATGAACATCTAAGTTCTCTTTGAAGTTGAGGATTCTGGATAGTTTCTTTCCATTGCTCCATTTGAGGCCCTCCAGGCAAGGAAGATCCTGACCACAGAGAAGGCAGGCAGTTGAGCGGTCCCATGCTAAACACCTTCCTTGAAGAAGATCCATTCCTCTAGGGTAACTCTAAGTCTCGGGTCCAGGTCTCCAACCTAATCCACTGGCAGGTCTCTTGTTTCCAGAGTTGTTTCCACTATTTGAATCCCTTGTTCCATAGCCACTTTGGAGTTTGGAGGTTCCAAGACTCCACCCCCCCTAATGCCGTCGATCGGGAACCAGATAGAGTCATTTTGTCTTATCCCAGCCGCCCACTTCCACTCATCACTGATTCTGATGAATTGTTTGGCCTTGTTCCAACTCTTCCATAAAGAACACACTAGGCTAGAGCCTTTAGTGGACACCGGGTGGGGGGAGAACAAAAGCGTGAGAATCCCTATGTCCTTCCAACCAGGATGGCCAACAAGGGTAGGGTCTTCCATGTTTCTAAAGATCAATTTAGCCCAAGAGGATTCACTATTTATCCAAGCCTTGATAAGCCACTTTGCCACCAGCTTGTCAGCCAATCCAATGATATCCGAAATTCCCAAGCCCCCTGAGTCTTTCGGGCTAATGCAAGTCTCCCATTTGATTTTGGGAATCCCCCTCTTGTTGGGTTCCCCACTCCAAAGGAAGTTTCTGCATATTCTTTCCACTTTGGCCAAGTCTTTCTCCTTAGGTCTCCAACACGAGATAAAATAAATAGTTGTAGACAGCATAAATGTGTTAACAACCATAGCACACCCTGCAAAGTTGACTTGCATACCTTTCCAATGATTTAGTTTGCTATCCAGCCTGGATAGCACCCAGTTCCATCGTTGGTCCATTGAGATGTCGAATCCCATCGAGATGCCAAGGAGCCGGAAGACTTGACCACTAGGGATACCTTGACATCCCTAATCTAACAACAATTGGCATGTCGGTCCGTTGATTGCCCTAAAAGCAGTTTTAGCATGGTTTATTTTCGAACCAGACGCCACACAAAAGGTGTCGAGGCACCACCAAAACACCTCAATGTTTTTTATATCATTATGCACAAAGGCATTCATGTCGTCAGCAAAAAGTCTCGCTATCATTTGGCCATGATTTAGAGGTAGGGAAAGACCCTTGAGATTGCCACCGTTCATGTGATGCTTGAATAGGCGACTGAGTCCATTCGAGGCAATAGCGAAGAGTAATGGAGCCAGAGGGCAGCCTTGCCTAATTGATCTTTTTAAGCGAATGGGCTCAGAGAGCTTACCGTTGATATTTATTCTAGTCGAAACCATCTTCGTGAACTTTTGGCTGCATCCAAGGTCTTTCAATGATTGAAGAATAAAGTCCCATTCCAATCTGTCGTACGCTTTGCCGAAGTCGATCTTGATGAAAACCAGATCTTGCGCAGACTCCTCAGCAAACGCAAGCCCTTCCCAAATATCGACAATTGCTTCGAGTATAGATCTACCTTTGATAAAACCTTTGTGGTCCTCACAAAGCCATGACTTTAAATGACAAGAGATTCTGTTGGCGATAACTTTTGCAATTATCTTGTATCCTGTTTGCAGCATGGTAATCGGTCGCTAGTTTTCAATTTTGTTCTTATCTCCCCTTTTGTGGATTAACTTGATGACGCCATTATTAAGACACTCAGGGAGGGCACCGAAGGAGAGAGCCTCTTCCCACCCTAGACGTAGTGGGGTGGCCACCTCATGTTTGAAGGACTTGAAAAACTCATTGGTGAGACCATCAGGACTCGGACTTTTCCCATTGGGAAGAGCATCAATAACCTCGATAATTTCATTCTCAGAAATGTTAGCATCCAACAGAGAAATCATGTTCTGTGGGATTCTAGATTGAGCAACCCTTGAGATGGTTGCCATGGAGTCACACCTATGCAGGGACAGAGGAGCCGAGACCCCGAGAAGATGGGTAAAGTGTTCGACGATGATAGAGCTATTCTCAACTTCCATGCTACATTCGACTCCATTGTTATCGACCAATAAGGGGATGGATTGCCTAGCTTGTTTCCTTTTGAGGATGTTACACATGTCTTTCGATGGTTTGTCAGCCTTCCCTACCCACCAATCTTTGAAGAATATTTGAAGATGTTTTCTTTGAACCTCCTCCTCTAATCTTAGTCTTCCCCTGATTTTCAAAAGACCTTGTTGGCATTGTAAGTTACCTTTGTTCACCTCTTCTTCAAGCCGTGAGAGCCTCCGGTACACTGTTTCTCTTCTTTTTTTTTGGATATCTCTTATAGCCTTTTGAGTCCTGATCAGAATTTTTTGAGTCCTTTCCACTACGCTTCTCCAACACTTAGCCGGTTCATTACAGTAGGCAAAGGCTTCCGCCCACACTGCAGCAATTTCTTGGTGGACAGAGGGGAGGGAAAACGATGTCTGACAAGCATGAAACCAAGGGGCTTTCTCGAGCATGGGAATCGGTTTGAAAGACAGAGTAATCGGGTAGTCATCCAAGATAGTCAAGTCCATGTGTTGGGAAATCCACGGGCTACCCCATTGGACGATGGTGTTTTCATCGATGTAACATCTATCAAGTCTTGCTTTCCTCAAAGAGTCCCCCAATTGGAGATTGGACCAGGAGAATCCCTTCATGTATTTCACCTCGACGAGGTCGAGATGGAGCTTGATTTTATCCCATATCTCTTTCTCCTGGCCGTCAATAATTTTTCCCTTGTTATGCCATCGGTCCTCAAGAAACTCAACCATGTTGAAGTCCCCACAAATCAAAACATTATGTGAGAGGGAGTCGAGAGAATCCCAGGTATCAATTCTATCCGCTTCTCCATTAGGGGCATATATTGAGACGAGAGTGAACTGAAAAGGGAACCTGATAGAGGCAGCAATCCAACGATGATTCCGACCTTCAAAAGTTGAGCTCACACTACTAGACAATGAGTGACTAATACCGATTGCCGCACCCCCCCCAGGGTGAGAAGTGGAGAACCAAAGGTGGTTCGAAGAAATGCATTTAAGCCGTTTCTGGAGATCCTCTCCGTCGATTTTGAACTCTTGTAAGCAGATAAATTCTGGGTTGAGGCACTTGTCTTTGAACCACTGGCAAAGAATCGCCGCTCTTGACGGGTCCGACAAACCCTTGACGTTTAGTGATGTGAATTTCATTATTGATGGTTGCCCTCTTTGAGGGGAGGGACCCGATCTCTTTTCTTCTTGTGATCTTCTTTTTTCCTCCCATCTTCTTGACTTAGGATCCTACTCTTGAGGGGGCTCTTCCATGGCATGCCCGATGGTTGTTTTCCTTTAAGCTTTGACTTTTGTTGCGGTAATCTTGGAATGCATACAGGAAGGATAGGACCAAGGAAGGAGCTTTCACTGTCTGGGTTATCTTCATTGCTAGCAGTGAAGCCTTCCTGTTTACTCGTGGTGTAACCTTCTTGGTTGTCTTCTTTGCTGGTAGAGCACCCATGGGTATTATCAGTGGAGTCTTCTTCATAATGGTTGCCCCTGGGAAGTCGACCTCATTAATCTCCTTTTCTAGATTACAATACATGTTATTCGAAGGAGCAATTGTCGTAGTGTTCCTTGGTGTTGATCTTCAAGGGCTAACTTTCCTGCTGCGTCTTACTTCAGTGAATCCTTCTGAATCCGTCTCAGCAACACGAGTTCCCTCTACTTCCTCCATTGGAGGGGGCTTACCCCGAGTGCCAACATGAGGGAAAGGATCCAAGGTCCCATCTGGTTTAAGCTTGTTTTTATTGGTACTTTTCTTCAAGGGGCAATCTTTGATCCTATGACCTTGATGCCCGCAGCGGAAGCACGCGTTTGGCAAATTCTTGTAACTGACCTCTTCTGTCCAAGTCTTACCATCTCCACAGTTTATGGATATTTTCGAGAGAAGGACCTGGTTCAGGTCTGTTTCAATGCAGATTTGTGGGTGCCATCTTGCATTGAAAGAGTGTTGAGAACCATCATAGATTAAACCCCCAACATCCTCTCTTAAGGCCATCGGGCGACTGATCGGTGAAACGATTTCTCGAAGAAATCCATACAGAAAGTACGGCAGATTGGGAAGCTCCACCCAAAGCCGGTAACGAAGCAGCTTTGATCTGTTTGGAACAAAGTCTGGGGTCCACTTAAATAGGAAAAGCGTGGATCGACCCACTTGCCAGGAGCCGGCTTGTAGGGCCTGGAAGGCCATCTCTTCATTCTCAAACACTAGAAGCAGGTGATTCGCCGATAGGAATTGACATTTGCACACAATTAGGCCGCGCGAGAACCAGTTCTTGCGAAGCCAAGCTCTCACACTGTCTAGAGGGGGCCTAGGGCCAAAAACTTGACCGATCAAACGAGTTTTCATCAGTTCTTCTTGCTTTGCCACCACAGATTCTTGGCACATAGAGACCACCGGAGGGTCGATGGGCAAAATCCGTCCCGCGGGGGCACTGGGGTTCAAGTGGAGCCACGTTGCTCAAGACCAACGAAGAAATAAACGACATTAGAGTGAAAGAGAGGATCACGAGCAAGCAAAGGGCTAGGTCTACTCTTTGAAGTGTGAATTCGAAAGAGCATCAAAATAAGTTCGTTAAAAAGAGTAGCCTTTTGTCTTTTTACGCATCCATGCTCAAAGTTAAGAAAATAGACTTCTTTTTCCCTCGCCTTCTTTTTCCCTCGAAAAAGAAAGATTACATAACGCACTTTCTCTCTATCTTAAACCATGTATTAAAGTAGCCTATCTTAAACCATGAATTAAAGAGCAGGCAGCGCGAAAAAAGCGCTCAAAAGGAAGCCCTCATTCAAATCTCACACGCGGCGATAGAAGGAGAGCGAAGGCCATAGGTTTTTTTTTTTCACACTCAATACCAAACTGTCTATCGCGAACAAAGACTCAACCAGTGATGACTCAACCAGTGATGACGACGAGCAAGGAGAGTAAGCTTCACGGTTTTTAGGGTTTTTGTTGAGAGCCTCTCCGTGTCCGGGTTCTAGTTGTGTCCCCCTTCCGGGGTGCCCTCCCCGCTCTGAGTCGGCCTTGAGGCTCCCTCTTATGGCCCTGCATGAGGCACTTCGTGACGGTTTCGCAGGCGCCTCGTCGCATGAAACTCGTTTCGTCCTGAACTCGATGCTCAATCCTGTTTATGAGGCAGGTAAGAGCAAGCAGGAGCCGGTGGGTGTTAACCTGAACATTACGAAGGTTGTAGAAGAGCAGGTTTGTCTTAATCCTAATGTTTTGCAACAAAAGCAAGGTGAGTTGTCGTATGCCAAAGTTTTGTAGAACCAGCAACAAGGTATCTACTCCATGTTTGTTAATCAAGATTTACCAGGTATGCATGTATCTCACGCTTTTTTCAGTGGGTATAAAGGTAAGGAAAAGGTTTTAGAAGATACGGATTTAGGTTGTTCTCCTCCTAAATGTGTGATGGAACACACGATTAACTTAGAACCAAAAAACAAAGATAAAGATGAGTGCACCCTCATAATAGAAAGCTCTATGCTGGATAGCTGGAACAACCACCTTGAGGAAAAGGTTGTGATCGCACTTTTTCATGGCCCACAACCGGCTCAGGAAATACTTAAGAACTGGATGAGAGTGAACTCGGAAAGTAAAGGGCTTTTTGCTAAGCACGTGCAATACCTGCCCAATAACTTTTTCCTTTTTTTCTTTGAGGACACTAGTAACGCTATGCAAGTTATTGCTGAAGGTCATTGGATTATTAGGAACACACCTATCTCTTTTTACAAATGGTACCCAGGCTTTAACCAAAGGGGTAGCAAGCAGACTAAGATTTTGGTTTGGGTGGAGTTTCCAGATTTTCCTGTGGAATATTATCCGTGGCTTGAAAAATTGGGGTCGTTGATTGGGAAAGTTCTAGGACACAGATCTAGAAAAGATTTTAACCCTAAATGGGAGCCTCAGATGCTTATAGAAGTAGACATTTCTAAAAATATTAAAACTGAGTTGGTGATTAAGAATTCTGAAGGTTGCAAATTGCATGATCAAAAGGTGTTTTACCGGAACCTGCCTAATGCGTGTTTTAATTGTTACAGACAGGGACACTTAATAAAAGACTGCCCTCTTCTGGTTAAAAATCAAGAAAAAGAGCAAAAATTTGGAGGAGGGACCCCCCTTGCTACAGAACACAATAACATGGTGCAGAACAAGGATGATCAAGGTTTCAAAAAGGTTACAAACAAGCAAAGGAAGAAAAATCCCAACTTGGGTATTAAATAGGAGCTGCTTGTCAAAGAGATTTTTAATCCCTACAAGATCCTTGAAGAAATCACTCACCTTGATACTCAACCCTCTGTAACTAATGTTTACAAGGAGTTAAAGGTTCAGGAAGAGAAAAATAAGGTAAGTTATAATATACAGGAGAAAGGAGAAGGGAGTTGCCCAGTGGAAAAGGATTTCTCTTGCAACAATGCTGCAGGTATCTCTCCTGTCTCTGTGTCGTCAGAAGAAGATGTGAACAGTAATTATGACGAGATGTTTTTGGAACAAATTAATAAGTATGATGAGGAGACTATGGCCCAGGTGAGACTTGGTTGTCCCATTGAACAAGATGTTTGTATGTCAGGTGCTAGGACTCCTAGCCCTAAATCTAAAGAAAAGAACAAAACCAAAAGGAAGGACACTGTAAGGTCCTCGATATCAATTGTTAATCCCGTTAAGAATCACAAAAAGTGAGTTCTTGTTTGTTCTTTAGCTTCTGTTTTGTTACTCATGGAAAGCATTAAAATGATTTCTCTCAAGACCAAGGGTCTCTCTGACCCTATCAGAGGTAAGATTATTAATAATTGGCTCAAAGATGCTTCGTTCGCCCCATACTTCATTTGTTTGCAGGAGTTGAAGATTGGGGTCCCAACTCATGACAAACCTAAAAATTACTGCTAACCATTGCCACTGGGTCTACACGGGCCACAATGGTAAGGGGGGTGCTGCCATTGGCATTAATAATAACCTGTGCCACTTAATTGAAGAGGTGCAAGTGAGTCCTTCCAATCAGTGGATTGATGTGAATTGTAAAGAGCCTCTCAATTTCACTGTTGTCTGTGTTTATGCTGCTAATCAGGCTGTGAACGGAGTGCTGGGAGGAAATTAGTAGACTCAATGGAGATATCTTTTTGACAGGGGACTTCAACATGGTTACCAACCTTGGTGATAGATATGGTAACAATGATAATGTGATCTTTGGCTTTGAAAAAGAGTGTTGGTTTAACATTATTAATAAACATAACCTATTAGATCTCTTTGTCAACACTGGTCATACTTGGAATAACAGGAATCACATCAATTTTCTGTCTGCTATTGGATAGATTTTATATGCATGCTGGCAGGAGTCAAGATCTTTGGAATTTTTGTTTTACTACTGATCAATCCCTTTAGCTTTCTGATCATGCTCCTCTGATTGTGAAGTTGTTTAGCAATAACCCTTGTTATAGGGCTGGCTGGCCGCACATGGATCCTTCTCTTTTTAAAATTCCTATTGTGAAGGAAAGAATTGCTAATCTTCTTTTCCACTTTAGTAAGGATTTGTCGCCTCTTGTGGCCTGGGAGGAAGCTATCAGAGAGATACAGACCTTGCTTACTTACTACAAGTATAAGGCTAAAAAAAATAGGTACAATAGAAGGATGATGTTACTGCAGGAGATAAATAACATAGATTGTTCTAATCTTGATCTGATAACCAAGAGACATAAAATTCAGGAGCTCCAGGTTAAAGTGAAGCATGAGGACTACCTCCTTGCTAGAGGTGCCCTTGCCATGTCTAGAGAATTTTGGGCAGGAAAAATTGATAAGCCTAACAAGCACATGTTTGACCTCATGAGGAAGAAGAAAGCCAGGGATTTCATTCCCTACTCAAAAACAACTTTGGTATTCATGCTGCTAATATGAAGGAGAATCTGCAGGTTGCTCATAGGTTCTTTGCCAATGTATTCTCTCAGCCTCCCAAGAGAGGGGACTCTGTTTGGAGTGC
This sequence comes from Ceratopteris richardii, assembly GCA_020310875.1. Classification (NCBI taxonomy): domain Eukaryota; kingdom Viridiplantae; phylum Streptophyta; class Polypodiopsida; order Polypodiales; family Pteridaceae; genus Ceratopteris; species Ceratopteris richardii. The sequence continues at coordinate 77,341,546 of CM035441.1, read as the reverse complement.
AAGAGCTGCCATTGCCCTTTGTAGGAAGAAGATGATTCCTCAGGGAGTTGACTCCCTCCTTGACATGCTCCTCTCTGAGGGTGAGGTTAGAGAATCCATTAGCAAATTGAAGCCTGGTAAGTCACCTGGGCATGATGGTCTGCCTTATGAATTTTATCAAGAATTTAAGGAAGTTTTGGTGCCGATTATTCTTAAGATCTGGCAAGAAGCCACTAGAAGGGGTGCCTTGTCCACTTTCATTAATACTGGAGTGATAAAGTTAATACACAAAAAGGTCCCAAAGATGATTTAAGCAATTGGAGACCTATCTCTTGTCTGACTTCTTTGTACAAAATTTATGCTTCCATCCTGGCCAGAAGGTTGAGTCCTCTTATGGATAGTATTATCCTTCCTGAGCAAAAGGGGTTTATTAAGGTAGATATATTTTGGACACCATTATTACTATTTGGGAAAGTCTTGATTACTACAATGAGATGAACATTGATACTTATTTTTTTAAAATAGACTTTGATAAGGCATATGACAGGATTGAATGGGATTTTATTCTCCAGTCTCTGCATGACATTGGTTTTGGGAAAAGATTTATCAAATTTGTCAGTATTCTTTTTGGGAATGCTTTTTCTAAAGTGGCTATCAATGGTAATCTTTCTTCTCCTTTTAGACTATGCAGGTGCATAAGGCAAGGCTGCCCCCTTGCCCCCCTTCTTTTTGCTATATCCAGTGATGCTTTAGGGTGGCTTGTGAAGGACTGCATGAGTCAAGGGACTATCTCAGGATTGGAAATTCCTCAGGCCCACTCCCAACTGGGTTTGCAAATGTTTGCTGATGAAACAAACATGTTGATGAAGGCTGATGAAAATTCTTCTAACCAATTCCTCAATTGTCTTGAGTTGTTTTGTTTAGCCAGTGGTTCTGTGGTCAATCATAGAAAAACGGGTTTTTTTGCTACTAATAATAAGATTCCTGAGTATGTTATTGCAGCAGGATGTGGCATCATCAAAAAAGGGAGGATCTTCAGGCTATTGGGCATTCCTATGGGTTTTGGCATCACCAATGACCAAAGATGGAACTGGATGCTTGATAAATTTAGGGCTAAAATTTACATGTGGATCGATATGCAGCACAGTATTTCTCAAAGGTCTTTTGTTATGAAGCATTATATACTACCTACTCTGACTTATTTTCTGGCTTGCTTGCAGCCCACCAAGAAGCAGATGGGGCACGCCATCTCTTTGGCCAGAAGGTTCTTATGGGGTGGATCTAAAATACCCAAAGTAGCCTGGAATATTTGTTGTATGAAGAAAGCTGACGGTGGGCTTGGTATTATATGCCCATCTAGGATGGCTACCCAAATGGCTGCCAAATGGATATACAGATCTGTTTCCTCTAAGGACTTCTGGGCATGTTTGATCAAAAGAAGTATAAACAGTTTTCATGTTAAGCATAATAAAAGTTGGAATAATTATACTCTCTGGGATGTGATTGCTTCTCCTGTTCAATTTGTTCCTAAGGGAAGCTCCCTGATATGTAATTTCTGGAAAGCCTGGATGGTGGTCAAGGAGAAGTTTAAACTCCCTATCTGGTATGCTCAGAATTTGTCTTTTTTTTTGTAGGACTCCATCTGGTTTGGTTGGACAAATAAAGAAACCCACCCTTCTCTCCCTATTAGATGGAACAAGTGTAAAAAGAAGGGCTTTGGCCACTGGCATGACATGATAAGAGAAGGTGAAGTTTTAGATGATAGAGTTATTTTTGAAACTGATTATCTCTCCTTGCACTGTAAACAGATACTCTTGGATAAAAAGGTGATGTTGCTGGATAAGTTGGAAGCCAACATGTGGAGGAAAGAGGTTTCTCTCCAAGAGGTCGCCTGGGATATGTTGTGCACTTATAGAAGGATAACCAGGAGCATTAAAGATATAACAGGAAAGCTAGATAAGAAGTGGGATCTCCCTTGGTCTCACCTGCAGTGGAAGTACAGGTTTCAAAGCTCCTGGTCCTTCCCCCATTCTAAGAAGCAATCCTGTCTCAACTGGCTTATACTCCACAAAGGCATTTGGACGGGCAGCCAAGCTAGGAAATATAAAATTGATGCAGGTCCATGTAAGCTGTATGGCAAAGAAGAAGACTTGGAGCACCTTCTCTTAAAGTGCAAATTTTCCACTAGATACTGGGAAGGTATTGGGTTGTGCTGCCAAATCCTTGGTATCAAAGCTCCCAGCTACAAAGAAATCGTGATTGGTGAATCGAGCGGGATGGATATCCTTCTGTGGCAGGTTATCAGGAGCCATACTCTATGGGCTATATGGAAGAGTAGAAATAGTGCAATCTTCAACAAAAGAGGAAAAGACCACTTCTTCTCCTTTCTTTTGGGGCTAAGAAAAATCCTGAATCACTCCTTATCCTTTTATCAAGAAACCCTATGGGTGAAACTAGCCCTTTTGTAATTATTAAGAAGTATCACTTTAACTTGTGGAAGGAAAGGATGCTTCATATTCATTCCAAACCCAAACTTGGTATGATCACGATTTGACCTCTTTTGAGGTTCAATTGTATTTCTTCTTTTGACTTGCATCAATTTTATATTTCCTGTTGTTTCAAAAAAAAAAAAGTTGTCTATCGTGCATCCCTCACAAGTCACGAGGCGGAATACTGTCAATCGTGCGCCCTTTATGCAAAACCATCAATCGTGAAATGGAAACCATCAATCACGAAAACTTCGGCGAGAAACCCATCAATCACGGAACCAAAACCGTCCATCGCGAGAATCAAAACCGTCCATCGTGGAAGAAGGCAGTCTGTCGCGGGGGACGCGCGATCACAAAGGAAACCGGAGAGGAGAGTCGACTGCAGATAGTAGCACTTGGCAACGATGATATGCTCCGACGTGAAGACTGGTGCGGCTCTACTCGAAATGAAGACGATGCTTCTCCAACCTTCCAGCCGTCGTCGTCGTGGGAAAAGCTTCGACACTGAGTTTGTCAGTCGGAGGATATGACACTGAGTTTGTCAGTTGGAACCCAAGAAGTTGAGCGGAGCTGACTGTCTGAGAAGAAGTTGCTTCTCTGTAGCATCAACGAACAAGCGACTCGCCAAAGCGCACAGCAACTTTTCTACATGTTGCGCACAGCAACGCAATGGATTCTACTCCAGCAACGCCAATGACCTCCGCTTTTGGACACATTTGAGCTTATCCAGAACTCCAACTGGATTCATGACTGCAAGCAAGATGATGAAAAGCCCAATCTCTCCTTCAGGGATACGTTTTTAGATTGCTATGCAATACGATAATAATATTTCATAATGCTAACAATGATGACGATAATAAATGGCTCTCTTTTCGGTACAGCGATCAGATGTCCTAGTACCTACACTCCTTGAAAACTATTAAACAAATCCTCACGCTTTTGTTCTCCCCCACCTAGTGTCCCCTAAGGGCTCTAGCCTCGTGTGTTCTTTATGGAAGAGTTCGAACAAAGCCAAACAATTCATCAGAATCAGTGATGAGTGGAAGTGGGCAGCTGGGATAAGACAAAATGACTCTATCTGGTTTCCGATCATCGGCATAAGGGGGTGGAGTCTTGGAACCTTCAAACGACTAAGCGGCTATGGAATAGTGGAAATAGCTCTGGAAACAAGAGACCGGCTAGTGGATCAGTTTTAAAGAGACCCGAGACATAGAGTTTCCCTCGAGGAATGGACTCTTCTTCAAAACAGGAGTTTAGCGTGGGACCACTCAACTACCTGCCTTATCTGCAGATAGGATCTTCCTTGCCTAGAGGGCCTCAAATGGAGCAATGGTAAGAAACTATCCAGAATTCCCAACTTCAAAGAAAACTTAGATGGTCATCACACTCTTAACAAGGTGTGGTGCCTTTCTTGGACCAAACTTCGATGGGAACTTAAGCTCATGTCTATTTGGCACCCCCTTATTGAGATCAAGAAGTCCGTTCTCACATGGCAAATCTTACGTAAGGGTAACTGGTACAATGCAAGGGGCAACAAAATTTGTGGTGTGCCTCCATGGTGCAAGCGGTGCCATCCATGCATCGAAGACCTTGTTCACCTTTTCTTCGATTGCCCCGGGTCCTGAGTTATCTGGCATCACGTGACATGGGTTTTGAGACTCTCGAACCAAATCAATTGGCAAGAGGCGTTGTTGGGTGATGCGGTTGGCTGCTCATCAAGGTTGTAGAATACCATCAGGGGCGAGACTCTTTAGAAGATCTGGAGGGAGCGATGTGCTGTCAACTTTGGCGCCCAAACCCCAAACGAATGGTCGATTGAGAAATCCTTGTTTCTTCTAGGTAAAAGAATCTCCCGAGATAAGAGATCTCTACCATTTAGGCACCACTGTATTTATCTCCTCGTTGATAACAGGCTGAAACCCAAATGGGTTCCGCATGAGGGAGATCATAGATTTGTACACCTCATTTGTAATGCCCTCTAACTTACCAAACTTTGTCCCCTGCATTGTGGGATTTGGGGAGTCCCATGAGCACTAGTCCCATGCACGTGTAACTTTTCTTTTTTATTTTAATTAAAGTCCAGGAAAATAGGCCAAGGCCAAACTTCCTTTAAAAAAATATAATTATTAAACAAAGGCATCATACAATAGTTAAACTTAATATTAGTATTTATACTCAATGTTAATATCGGACTTAATATTAGTATTTATACTCAATGTTAATATCGGAAAAGATTTCTAGGAGCCATGGAAAATAGTTTCCAAAGAATTAGAACGCAAGATGCTCTAACGAAGAAATCAAGGCAGCTTCTTTCAGAAGTAAAAGCAGGATCATGTGATACTTAGAAAAAGCAGGATCATGTGATACTTAGGACCATTTCACATAGCATGGAGGCAACAACAATGACCATATTTTTACCATCTCTGCATGCCGTGTGCCAACTACCATTTACGTAAGGGTGGAGGCCCTATCTTTACCCAACTTCCACTGCAAGGAACTAATCTCTCAGAAATGTTCTAAACCCTTTCCCTCGTTACTCGCTGGAAGTCAAGGATTTGTGGACATGTGTTTTTTTTTTGTTTTTCCTCCATATAATATACTGCAAGTAATGTATCAAAGTAAGATTTTTTTTTTTTAAAGGAGGTTCAGCAAGCATCTACTCCCCCAACTTTAACTTTGACAGTACAACTATATAGGTTAATGGACATAGTACCCGTGGGACCTTCCGTATCTTACAAAACAAAGGTTACATTGGGTAGCAACTAATAGGATGAGTTACAAATGATTTAAACTTGCATAAGCCATTACATGTCTACCCTGAGGGTTGAACTCTACACCTCCACCTCAAGAGGCCAAAGCTTTACCAAACCACCTATAGGACATGAACAAAGCAAGAATTTTTCTTTGTTCCTCTACGTTTCATAAATTTTGCTCTATTCCTTCTACATTCCATGTATTCACAGTTGGGAAAGATGGATGGATGATCCAAGAGATTGAGTAGGTACTGCTAAAACCTGCTTTGTACCAGCCCTCTTTAGCTTTAGACTTGATTAGTAGACTCCCTTAGCTTTCCAATGACACCAAGAAATGGCCTATGTCCTTTGGAAATGAAGTGTGTAATGATTGAATCAAAACAGATAACTTTGGAAGTCACAAAGTCAAGAAAACTTTCTATTTTGGTCCTGACACATGCTCAATGTTTTGCTCAGTGTGACCAACACATTAGCAATTGATAAAATTCCTTCTAGGGGTATTCCATTAGCTTAGTAAGCTACCATTTGCAAGTGGAATGATGTAAAATAATGAACTATGCTAAGAGAAATTAATTTAGCAAGATTTGGTATACCCCCGACTTTTTAGGACTGTAGCAGAGATAGACCAGTGAGCACCTCGAGGACGATTTCTCTGCCTTGGTTGAATGAAATCACTTCAAACTTTGTCAGCATGTAGATGACTTTGAGCTGAATCCAACAAGCTTTGAAGCACTGAATTTGGTGGAGTATTGGCTGAGATATGCCCTTGACAATTTGACAGACTTTGGAGTAGACAATCAGTGAGCACAGAGATAAATGATGTAAATGTATCTATAAATTAACACTTGTGTACAATCCCATTGGCATGGCAAGCATTGCCTAATGGTGTAGAGAGGTCTAGACTATGATGTAGTGCTCACACACACTCAATGACAGTAGAATGAAGCTCGGGAGTGATGTCTCTCACCGCGACTTTTCAAGTTCACCTTTTATATGGAATGTGTAAGAATTTGAATTCAAATTCAAATTCTCGGCTCCTTCTAATCAAGCTTCTAAAAACTTGGAGATATTCTCTCAATCAATTGAACTAACTTTTCCACGAATCATTTGGGTAGGTGCTTACAAAAGATTCTAGGTCAAATTGACTTTTACAATGAGGTAAAGAGGTAAGTAATCAATAGCATATGTTCCTATGATTCTTCATGCATGTAGAGTCTTCATGATATCTTCCAAGACAAATGTGTAGGCTTGTGATTTACACCAATAGCTCCCCCTCAAGCCAAACATTTTGGCTTAAGTCTTCATCTTCAATCTTCAAGTACATCCTGCAATCCAATCATAGATTTGAACCTGCAAAGTTTGGTCCCATCCAAAGCTTTAGTCAGCAAATCTGCACATTGCAGGTTGGTTGACACATAGGTCAGCTGAATGTCCTTTCTTAGCAACTTCTCCCTCACATAATGATAATGAACTTCTATGTGTTTGGTCCTGGTATGATAGATAGGATTAGCTGCAAGGTGAAGAGAACTTGTATTATCTCCAAAGATAATTGGAGGCCTAGTATATAAGCCCAATTCTGAATACAAAAGCTTAATCACAATTGCTTCTTGAGTGGCATTAGCTAGCCCTCTATACTCTGCTTCTGTAGAAGACAATGCAACAATTGGTTGCTTCTTTGCAAACCATGAAATTGCTTTGTCACCTGCAAAAGAAATGTATCCTGAAGTGCTTCTCCTATCATCCTTGCATCCTGCCCAATCTACATCTGAATAAACTTTTATATCAATATATGAAGTGTAAGGAAAGTACAAACCATGGTTCAGTGTACCCTTGAGATACTTCAAGATTCTTTTGGCAGCCTCTAAGTGAGGTATCCTTGGCTTGTGCATAAATTGACTTAGCACACTAACTCCATATGCAATATCAATTCTTGTAAGAGTAGCATAGTTCAAGCTACCTACCATACTTTGATAACCCGTAATGTCTTGGACTTCATCACCTTCATGGGCACTTAGCTTTAGGTTCACCTCCATTGGAGTGCTAGCTGCTTTAGCATCCGACAAGTGAAATTTCTTCAACATGTCCTGCACATACTTCTTCTGAGTAATGTATATTCCTGAATTAGTGTAAACTAATTCAAGTCCCAAAAAATACTTCAATAGCCCAAGATCATTGATCTTGAAATCCTTCATCATTTGGCTTTTGATGCTTCTGATTCTATTGACATCATTACATGTAATGATGATCTCATCAACATAGACACAGAGATAGATTACCTCTGAATTACTTCTCTTAATGAACAGAGAAGTGTCAGCCTTACTCATGACAAAACCTTAGTTTTGGAGGTATGTAGTTAGCCTGTAATTCCATGCCCTAGGTGCCTGCTTCAATCCATATAAAGCCTTCTTTAATTTGCAAACATAAGTTACCTTCTTAGGGTCTTCATAGCCAGGAGGTTGTGACATATAAACCTCTTCTGAGATCCATCCATTCAAGAAAGCATTCTTGACATCCAATTGGTACATGTTCCAATTCTTTGATGCAGCCACATTCACCAACACTCTGATTGTTGGCATCTTGGCCACAGGAGAAAATGTTTCTTCATAGTCAATGCCTTGGGTTTGTGCAAAACCCTTGGCTACCAATCTGGCCTTGTACCTATTAATTGTGCCATCACAATTTCTTTTCAATTTATAGATCCATCTGGATCCTATTACCTTCATGGAGTCCTTGTTGGGTACTAACTCCCATGTATCACTCTCCTTGAGTGCTTCAATCTCCTCATCCATAGCTTCTTTCCATTCTGATTTTGTGATTGCTTCTTCATATGATCCTGGTTCTTCATTTAGCAAATCCTTTGCAAGATAAATTGAATGTTTAGTAACAAGAGATGTATCATACCCATATCTGATAGGTTTTTTGCTTTCTCTTTGAGACCTTCTCATTGATTGAGTTGAAGATTCTGGTATGTCCTCAAGCTTCTTCATCTTCATTTTGCCTTTGGACTTCCATGCCTTGAACTCTTCAACGTTGATTGTATCTTCATCATCTGAACTTGACTCTACATCCTGAGTAGGTTCCTCCTTTGTAAGTTTTGGAAATTCTTCTTCCAAATCATAGGGTAGTTTGACCTTCCTGCATTCATTCTCATACCAAGAATCATTCTCATCAAAGATCACATCTCTGCTTACCATAAATCCCTTATTGGTAGGGTTATAAAACCTGTAACCTTTTTTATTTAAATCATATCCAATGAAAATACATTTTTCAGCCTTTGGATCTAGCTTTCCTCTTACCTGTGAAGGAATGTGTACATATGCTACACATCCAAAAATTTTGCAGTGATCCAATGATGGTATCTTACCATGCCATGCTTCATATGGTGTCATACCATCAAGTGACTTTGATGGTAATCTGTTTATGAGATAGGTGACAGTAGAGACACTCTCTGCCCATAGATAGTTAGGTAATTTCTTCTCATTAAGCATAGATCTAGCTGTTTCAACAATTAACCTATTTCTTCTTTCAGCTACCCCATTCTGTTCAGGAGAGTACCTTGTGGTTATTTCCCTTTTGATGCCTCTGTCCTGCAAGAAGTCCTCAAATTCATTGGAGAAGTACTCACCTCCTCCATCTGACCTTAGCCTCTTCAAATTCCTTCCTGTCTGATTTTCAACTAATGCAAGATATTTCTTAAAACAATTAAATACCTCATCCTTGTGCTTCATAAAGTATAATACAGTCCATCTGCTATAGTCATCAATAAAAGACACATAGTACCTTGAACCTGAGACTGAGGGGTCTTTGCTAGGTCCCCATACATCTGTGTGTACAAGCTCTAGATAGTCTTCATGCATATATCCTTTCTTGGAGAAGGGTAACCTGTGAGACTTACCAAATTGACAAGCACCACACTTGTAAATCATATGTTGCTTGGATACATTAGGTATCCCAAGCACACATTGGTCCTTGCACATTTGCTTCAAGGTCCTTTATCCTATGTGCCCTAATCTCTTGTGCCAAATCTCAAGCTCTGAAAGTGTTTGATCTTTATAACTGTATAATGCAATGTTCTTTGTATCTTCCAACTCAAAAGTGAAAAGTCTACCTGATTTTTCTCCTTTAGCTATCCTTTTGAATCCATGTCTTGGGTCCTCCACAAATGCTCCATACTGATTGAATCTGACCTGCAACCCTTTCTCTACAATCTAACCAACACTCGTTAAGTTCTTTGTAATTGTAGGTACATAAAGTACTCTGCTCAACAAATTCTGATTACCATCACAAGTTTTCACATTTCCAACTTTAACTACAGAATGCTTTGTATCATCACCTGTTTGGACTTGGTGTTTACCTTTTGGTTCCTCAAGATCAGAGAGTAGTGCAACATTACCAGCCACATGATTTGAACACCCTGAATCAATATAAAATAAGTGATCATCATTTGTACCTGACTTTGAAGTCATGTTCATGATCAAGAGAGAGTCATCCTGCTCCTCTGTGTAGTTGTTGTAGTCCTTTCTGTTTCTGAATCCTCCTTGGTAGTTGCCATTGTAATTGTTGTCGTAGTTGTTGTTATAATTGTTGTTGTGGCCTTGGTGATGGTTGAACCTTCCTCTAGACTGAGAATATCCACTTCTTTGGTAGCCTCTTCCTCTCTGCTTTTTGTAATTCCTGTAACACTCATCTGTGGTGTGGTTTGACAAACCACAAATGTTACATGGTGATGTGTTATAGGGTCTCCCCCTACCTTGCTTACCTCCTCTGCCCCTACCTCTTGAAGATCTACCTCTCCCTGCATAGTTGGCTTGGAAGGTAGAGCATTCATCTTCCACCTTCTTACTCTTGCGTTTATCCTTAGATTTCTTATCAGTGTATAGGGCAGAAGAGTTGTTACCTTTGGTAGTATCTCCACTCTTGGTAAGCTTTGCTTCATGTGTGAATAGTTGACCCATGAGACTTGTAAGATTTAGAGTGTGCATGTCCATGTAGAGATCCATTGCAGTGGTGAAGCTTTCCCACTTGTCATCAACCTTGATCCCATTGATTACCTGCCGTACAATTTGTTCCTCTTCAATCTCTTCTCCTATGCTTGCTAACTGATCTGCAACATCTTTGATCTTGGTCACAAATTTTGAAACAGCTTGCTTAGGTTGCTTCCTTAGTGTTGTGAATTCAATCCACAACTGATTTTTCCTAGCCCTTGTATTGGAGGAAAAATATGATGACAAGGTTTCCCAAGTCTCTTGGGAAGTCTTACAATTTTTGATATGAGGTAAAAGAAAGTCAGATATAGAGTTGAGTAGATAAGACCTTGCCAATGCATCCCTTGCACACCATGTGTTGAGTTTTTCTTGCTCCTCCTTGGTTGGCAAACCTCTTGCTTTGAATGAGGGCAATTCCTCATCTTCTGAGATGTATCCATAGAGACTCCTTCCTTGTAAGTAGGTCTTCATCCTTAGAGAAAAAGCTTGATAGTTGTTCCTGTCCAATTTTTCAATAAATGAAGGAAAACCATCTCCCATTTTACCTTATTTGCTCTGATACCACTGTTGGGAAAGATGGATGGATGATCCAAGAGACTGAGTAGGTACTGCTAAAACCTGCTTTGTACCAGCCCTCTTTAGCTTCAGACTTGATTAGTAGACTCCCTTAGCTTTCGAATGACACCAAGAAATGGCCTATGTCCTTTGGAAATGAAGTGTGTAATGATTGAATCAAAACAGATAACTTTGGAAGTCACAAAGTCAAGAAAACTTTCTATTTTGGTCTTGACACCTGCTCAATGTTTTGCTCAATGTGACCAGCACAGTAGGAATTGATAAAATTCCTTCTAGGGGTATTCAATTACTTAGTAGGCTACCATTTGCAAGTGGAATGATGTAAAATAATGAACTATGCTAAGAGAAATTAATTTAGCAAGATTTGGTATACCCCCGACTTTTTAGGACTGTAGCAGAGATAGACTAGTGAGCACCTCGACGATGATTTCTCTGAATTGGCTGAATGAAATCACTTCAAACTTTGTCAGCGTGTAGATGACTTTGAGCTGAATCCAACAAGCTTTGAATCACTGAATTTGGTGGAGTATTGGCTGAGATATGCCCTTGACAAGTTGACAGACTTTGGAGTAGACAATCAGTGAGCACAGAGATGAATGATGTAAATGTATCTATAAATTAACACTTGTGTACAATCCCATTGGCATGACAAGCATTGCCTAATGGTGTAGAGAGGTTTAGACTATGATGTAGTGCTCACACACACTCAATGACAGTAGAATGAAGCTCGGGAGTGATGTCTCTCACTGCGACTTTTCAAGTTCACCTTTTATATGGAATGTGTAAGAATTTGAATTCAAATTCAAATTCTTGGCTCCTTCTAATCAAGCTTCTAAAAACTTGGAGATATTCTCTCAATCAAGTGAACTAACTTTTCCACGAATCATTTGGGTAGGTGCTTACAAAAGATTCTAAGTCAAATTGACTTTTACAATGAGGTAAAGTGGTAAGTAATCACTAGCATATGTTCCTATGATTCTTCATGCATGTAGAGTCTTCATGATATCTTCCAAGCCAAATGTGTAGGCTTGTGATTTACACCAACATTCACAAGACGCGATGGCAATGAAAAAGTTGTGTTTCATCTTATTTGTGAACAACTGATCAATAGAACTCTCTATCTCTTGGTTAATTACGTAAGAATTCAAATGATTTTTATGATTTTCCATCACCTGTATGTGAAATGGCCCTTATTTGACGGAGTTTACCATAGCATACTCATGTTTCATGGCTAGAACCTGGAAATTCAGCACATCAGGCATGCCTGAAACTAATCAGGCATATTCAATAACATGTATTATTTAAACTTGTGGAGAATGATGTCAATTTCTCACATAGAAATGGAAAACGAGTAATTTATCCAAACACATAGAGCATCAAGAGATCGGCCATGCCCCCAATAAGAAGTAAATGGAGCGCGAAGCAAATGATTACTTTGTTAGCGACTTTGACAATAAGAATAAAGAGAAAGACAAACGGTGAAGTAAGGGCAAATGCGGCCAGTCCCCCAATCCCAATAATTGTGTTTTTGATTTTGTGAACCTGGAGAAACATCGGGCCACACCAGCACCTTAGTGGATGATCACTCAAGAGGCACGCATGAGCAAGCTATAGTCAACCATCCCCGACCTAGTAGAATTGCTCAAAGAAAAGATGTAGAACAAGGAGGTTGGCAAACTCTCTAACCAGGCTGAAGGAGAGACATCACGAAAGGCCTCTCAATCTAACCGCCATTCACGGACGAGGCACCGCCATGCAGCATCAACTTGAGATGAAGATAGTGATGGTGGCTCATATGGTCATTTTAAACCGAGTCCACCAGATACGTTCAAAGGAAAATGCAACTCATTGGTGGTAGTCGAGTGGGTAAATGATATTTAGCAATACCTAGAGCTTCAAAACATCAACCGCCGACATTGGGTGAAGATAGCAGCCTCATTCTTGGCCGATGATGCATATGCTTGGTTCCTTGCAGAGACAATGAAAGAGGACATTACTTCATTGTCTGACTTTAAGAATATTTTTCGAGACTACTTCATACCTGAAAACAAAGCATTCAAACTCAGAGAGGAGTGGAGAGGGCTCAGACAAGAGGGATATCTTTCAGAAAATATCAGAAGGTATAGACACCTCATGTTACGGATCACTAACATGCATGTCCTAGACCAACTCCATGGTTTCTTGTATGGTTGCAGCCTATGGACCAGGCACCAGATTGAAAAATAGAAGCCCACCACATGGGAAGAGGCCGTCATCATGGCCGAAAGATATCAACACTCAGAGTCACATCTGCGTGAATAAGCCACTCAGAAGACAGAGAACCGGAAATTGAAAGAAAATATGGGGAAATCAGATTCGGATAGCAAATCAAAGGGAAATCATAAGACAGGACAAGGACAAACATATCGAAGCAACCAACAATGTGCACTGCCAACACCATCCAACCAAAGAAACGATCTACATTGCACCCGCAACAACCCCAACACTGAAGTTGAAGTGGCTCACCTCAATGAGGAGCCTGGCTCACCAAAGCCCAAAGTAACCATCACTGAGGTGGAAGACTCAGATCAAAGTGGCACTTCATCCCTGAAGAGCAACGCACGAGTGGGTGTTGTTGCCACAACATCTTGGTGTCTACCAATGACACTACGAATGATTGAGGACATGTACGTTTGGGGCATGTTTGAAGACACTCAAAAACAAATCCTAGTGGACTCCTATGCAACCCACAACTTTATGTCACCAGCATGCGCAAAACGCCTAAAGCTACCCCTCAGCAAGCCATTGCACCTTGGAACTTTCCGTTTCCTTTGCACAAGGACGGGATGACAACATGAAGATCACACTCAACATCAAAGTGACAATGGGTGAATGATCAGGAAAGCTAGACTTCCTGGTCATACCACTAGACTCCTCTGAAGTGATACTTGGATTATCCTTCATGGATAAATACATGATCAACATTCTTGGCAAAGGCATAGGCAAAATGCTTGTCGACATGAAAGGCAATGTCGTGGTGGTGGAGTCTCATCGCAAACCAAAGCAGAAGGCCCAAGTTGAGAGCAAGACTCACAAGCCTGGACCAAAGAAAGACAAGGCAAAAGTTGTCTGTACAAGGCACGTAACCGGCCCGTGTTAAGCAACACGGGCAAGTGCACAAGGATGTGACATTCTGTTGACAATGGGTGGCTAGTTGATGGCGGATGGCTAGTTGAGAACGCAAGGGCGTCTCGAGAGCTTTGAAGTGCTTTTGTTCACACATGACATTGGAGGTGCTTGATCACTTGAAGGAGAGTGTGTGAGCACAATTTTGCAAGAATGAGTCTCGGATGATTAACGAGGTCCCCCTCATAGTTGTGCACAATTCGGAGATGCTCAGCAACCCACTCAAGAACCCTTTTGCCTTGGATAAAAATACAGGGGGGGTGGCGGGAGGGCAGCTCCATTGCACTTATACATACCTTACCTTTTCCAAAGATCAAAATGGCCACATTGCATGTGCTTTTCTTCACGGGCCATTTTGTTTGTTTTTTGAGAGGTCCCCCATCCTAGTTGTGTCAGCTCCTTATTATTTCCGTTTTCTCAAAAACGGTTGAAAAAAGGTTCTTACAAAAAAGGTTCTTACATTCTGGCCTGCTTTCAAGAGCTTGACATCCTCGTCAAGCCAACATAGTGGGCGCTGGGTGAGTGGGATGCAGTGAAGGTGTGGGTTGGATGCACGGAAGGTGTGAGTTGCATGTGTGGAAGGTGTGGGTTGGATGTGCGGAAGGCTTGGTTGGTTGCACGGAGGGTATGGGTTAGCTACATGAAAGGTGTGTGTTGGCTATGTAGAAGATGTGGATGGTTAGATGGGTGGTGGATTGTAGGAGAGTTCACATACCTGGGAGGTAGTGTGGCACGGTAGCCATGTCTTTCACTGTGTATGATCCCCATTTGACATTGATGTGGGGCTGAGCGTTGCGCTTTTCGTTTGCAATGGGGCACCTTTTCCGGTGGTGTGGGGCCGAGAAGAACATCTGATGGGTCTTTGAGGTGACAGTGGCAACATCGCTAGCCCACCCTTAGCTTGTCAACATCTTGGTCTTCACTTTGGACCATGTTGGCACATAGGACTAGGACTCGGTTTAAAATGACCATATGAGCCACCGTCACTATCTTCATGTAAAGTTGAGGCCGCACGGTGGTGCACCATCCGTGAGTGGCGGTTAGATTGAGAGGCCTTTTGTGACATCTCTCCTTGAGCCTAGTCAGAAAGTGCCAGTCTCCTTGTTTTTCATCTACTTTTGAGAAATTATGCTAGGTCGGGGATGGTTGACTCTAGCTTCCTCATGCGTACCTCTTGAGTGATCATCCACTCAGGCGCTGGTGTGGCCCGATCTTTCTCTAGGTTCACAAAATAAAAAATAGGATGATTTGGATTGGCGGACTGGCCTCGTTTGCCCTTACTTCATTGTTTGTCTTTCTCTTTATTCTTGTTGTCAAAGTTGTTGTCAAAGTTGTTGACAAAGTAATCATAGAGCGCTAATAATCTTTTTATCCCCCTCGTGGGGAGCCCCATTTGATACAGATTTTGTTGTTTTCAAAGACAAACACCCTATGATGTCTAGGGATGTGGATTTTAAAAATTATTAAATCTTCTATCTAAAAGACTAAGGTTCTTGTCCATTGACCACTCTTTTGGGGTTGTCAAAGTTGGCCAACATGTTTGTTTTCGACATTTTCTAAAGAGCATCACCCCTAATCGCATTTCACAATATTATTGAGCACTTGATTGCCTCTCCAAGTAAGGCACCTTGTTTTCACTTGATTTGAGCTTATAGGGACAAAATTATCTCCACACCTTGCTAAACCAAAAGACTCCTTAGGTATGAAAAGAGAAGATGTCCCGGGCCTTCTCTACCATTGAGATAATGCTCATACCATGAAGAAGCCACAAAAATTATGTTAGCTTTAACATTTATCCAAATTCTCCAATGGACAATTTTCCAAATAAGAAGAACGTTTTTATTCTAAATGAGGGGATGTCATAGTCCAAGGAACTTGAAATCACATCTCATATTCGACCCATTAAGACACCATTTGCTATTAAGCGAGATACCAAGATCCAAACCCTCTTGAAACTAGGAATTTTTCCAAGCTGTTGCTATTGTGCCATTTTATGCCTTGATTGAGAGGGGCATCATTGCTAAGGAGGAGGAAAGACTTCGAGGTATTCCAAGCAATAATTATGTTTCTTAGCAAACACCATTCTTCATAGTCCACTCTCCGAGCTAGGCTAATATACTCATATATGATCCATTGTCGTCTATGTTGATTCTTGAGAGCCTTCTACAAGCAAAACCCTTTATTCCATAGCTTCTTTAGTCTTTTGGGGGTTACCATAATCGATAGACCTGATTCCCTTGATCAAGAACTTGATCAAATCGGCCTACCTTATGTTGGTAGCCCCTTTCCATTCTTCATTGATCTTGAGATGAGCCTTCATCTTGTTCCAGCTCTTCCATAACAAACAATCCGAATCTGAGCCTTTGGAAGTGGCTGAAAAAGGGGAGAACAACAAAGTGAGTAAGTCATGCCCCTTCCACCGAGGCAGACCAACTAAAGTAATTTCACTTACTTTCTTGAAAATTAATTTGACCTAAGAGGTATTCATATTCATCCAAGCTTTTATCAACCATTTGGCTGCCAAATTATCTGCTAGAACTTCAATGTCCAGAATGCCAAGCCCTCATAGTTCTTTTTTACTTGCACACAAACTCCATCTGATTTTACTTT
The DNA here is from genome assembly GCA_020310875.1 of Ceratopteris richardii. Taxonomy (NCBI): domain Eukaryota; kingdom Viridiplantae; phylum Streptophyta; class Polypodiopsida; order Polypodiales; family Pteridaceae; genus Ceratopteris; species Ceratopteris richardii. The sequence continues at coordinate 77,324,989 of CM035441.1, read as the reverse complement.
CACTTTGTTTCTTCGCTTTTGACCTGGAAACATTATGCTTTCAATCATATTATGGATTGAACATACAATGTCATATTGAAATAACTCCGTTTTGAGAGCTCGGAAGTAAATGTATCAATGGAAAATAGAAGAATCCTCCTTTGATCCTTCAGCCAAGCAATCAAGCGGTATTGAAATGGCTTTTGATGGCTTCATGTATACAATATTCGTACCCCTACAATTATGATAAACAATGTGACAAATATGCTCTCTTGAGTTTATAGGAAGGTTATGGGTTGGAATGGAGACTTGGTTGCTAAAAGTGTACCCATATTTTAGTATTTGATTATTTTATATATTATCTTGGTCAATCGTTTCTTATAGACATAAGACACCACTTCTAAAAAATGTTACCTCTTATATATCATTTTACTAATAAAGAGTTCCCCATGTTATTAGTGGTTTGTTCCCATAATTTAGCAAGCCACAAGAGCACACTTATCAGAAAATTAAAATAGAGAAGATAATTAACTGTCGTAAAACATCTTTTCTTTTATCTCCCCGTTGTTATAAGGATGAACCCATTGTGTATTATAATCTCCGTCTCCCTTTCTTGTTTATTTATACCAAAATCTTCAATTATATTAAGAAAAAAATAAGTACAAGTGAATTAAGGAGAGATGCAAAGCAGATCTATTACTTTTCTGTCTTATTTTTTGTCTAAGATAATCATGTCAAATAGGGACACTCTTAATCCTTTTGGTTTTTTTACCTAAAAGTGAAAGGGAACTCTCAATGCAAAAATCCGAGAATGAACAATCAAATTTCACTATGCACCATTCCTTCAAAATCTTCCAACATGCTTCACTTTTGATAGCATTCAACAGAACCACTAAGAAAGCCAGCACTTCATCAACGATAGCTTGTTGCTAAGAGAACTTTTGAATGATGCTTGAGATTTCTCTATAGTGAATGCTAGGTCATACTGCTCTTGGGACAATCATAGAAAAGATGGCCTAGGTCTTCCTCTATGATAAGACATAATTTTCACCAAGAAAGGAAGCCTACAAACTTGTGGGCCTTCACATTAGTCGAGATGCCATGCGAAATTATCAAAAACAACATTGTCTTCTTGCTCTTCTCAATTAATGCCAAAGAGGTGAAAAATTAATCTCCCCCTACCATAAACAAATCAAGTAGCACCATCAATCAAGAGTGAAGAAGATGTCATAATTTCTCTTGATCCTCAAGATGTCTTCCAATTTATCAGCACTATCCAACACAATGCCCTTCGTGTTGTGATGAATTTGGCGCTGAAGATGACTCACATCTTCGCTAGCCTAATCTTCACTTCTGCTTTTGATCATGCGCCACTCTTCATATTCAAGTCTAGTTTGAGTTGGAGAAAAGACGAGTGTTGATACCATGGCTTTTCCTTTGAAGAGAGCTTGTAAGATAGATAGAGAGAGAGAGAGAGAGAATGCATATTTGCAAACAAAAGCTGAGTCCACTCTGATATAGTTTCTTGAGGGCTTAATCCTCCACTTAGCTATAGTTTGTGAGCCATATGAAACATGTCAAAGATTCCTAGACCTCTGTTGTCCTTATTGGCCTATCATACATTCCATTTCATTTCGCGACAGCTTTTCAAATTTGATCCAAAAGAAGTAATTGTATGTGATCTCAAGCTTTCACCGTTCCATATTGTGGGTCCTCCAAAATGATAAGAAGTAAATCGTGGATGGATTCGAGAGATTTATAACGAACATGTCTTACCCATCACATTTAGTTGCACATATTTTCAATATTGAAATCTGAATTCAACTTATTAACTACGCATTCTACCATATTGATATGGATATCTAAAATCATAAAGTGATATCTAGAAGCCTAAAAAACGTTTCCTAGTATGATCGCTTTGTATTTATGGTTTAGGACAACCTCAAGATGAGGGCCTTGAAGAGTTAAACACAAATTTCATGTGGAAGATCTTAGACCCAAAAGCAATAGAAAATGTTTCTCAACACTCCCAAAATTCTTTAGAATAGTATAAATCCTTCTTGAGCAACACACTAGTGTCAACATTCTAAGCACAAATAAAACTTTCCATTTATAAGCATAATCCCCCTAATAATGTTGGAGTTTGAGGTTTTTGAAAGCACAACGAAGAAGAATAAGCTTGGAGAATAGCACAAAACATGATGTATTACCAATTGAATATACAAAGATAAGAGACCCCTTAGGGTTATATACATATATACAAGCCAAGGGGAAAAATCTCCTAAAGAGTGGCTCATTGGTTTTAAGAGTGTTCACATAGATTGCTACCAAAATTATATCAACAAATCCCCCTTGGAAATGATGCAATGAACAAGGAGCTTGTATTCATGCTTAAGGAAGTGTCAAGCTATGTGGAAATAGATCAATCCACAAAAGGAATTAAGCCCAAAGATTTGTAAAAAGCTTCAAAATTCTCTCTAGGAAGAACCCTTGTAAAAAGGTCTAGAACATATCCTATGTGGGCACATAAGCCAAATTGATCTCTTGAATAGAGAATATATCCATCACATAATGATAGTGCACCTCAATGTGATTTTTGGGAGCATGGAAAACATGGCTCCTTGTGATTGCACTCTTCCTTTAGGTTAACATGGTGTTGAACAAGACAGACCAACACCCAAATTAGCCAAGGAGTATCTAAGCCACATATACTCAATAGTCCCTTTGAAAGTTGCCCTATATTCAAGCTCACAACTAGAAGTAACCACACTAGGATTCCTCTTTCTCAACCTAGATATGCATGAGCTCCCAAGCATGAAGTAAAGACCATTGGTGGAAACATAAATGTCATGGAAACCAACTCGCTCTAAGTCAAAAAAATCATGTAAATTCGCCATTAATAATCCCCTCTTGGGATAGGACAATACAAGTACCTAAGTAGCAAAAGATGTGCTTAACATCCTGCCAATACTTGGAGATTGCACAAACCAACTCATCTGAGATATATCAAATTGAATATGAGGCCAAGTTATGCATAAGTAAATCAAGCATCCAATACCTTGTTGATAGAGAACAACGTCAATTTCATCAACATCATGAAGACTCAACCATAAACATGCATCCATGGGAGTGGCAATAAATTTGCAATCTGCAAGGCCAAAACAATGTAATAATGTATCGATACATTTTTTTTTACATAAAGATATCCCCCATCAACTTGCATAAATTGAATGCCCAAATAATGACATGAATACTCCCAATCTCACATCTCAAAGGAGGCATGCAAATCAAGCTCGAATAAGGCAATATGTTTTTCATTAGGACTAGTGAGCAACATATCATTGACATATACAACAATGATCAAAAGTACATCATCTACATGCTTTACATATAAGGTGCTCTCAATTAGACTGTTCATAAAACCATGTGCGAACAACTAGGCATGTATTTTTTCATACCAAGCACGTGGAGTTTGCTTCATATCTTATAATGCATTTTCCAATTTGCACACTTTGTTTTCATTCCCTTTCCACACAAAACCACGTAGCTGAAATACATACACTTCTTCATGTAAATCATGATTTAAAAATGCAACTGAATGTTTAACTGATGTAAAATTGAAAGCAAAATGAGGTGCAAGTGCACAAATGCTATGAACCATGGACATTCGACATGTGGGAGAAAAGTTCTCATCAAGATCGATGCCTCTTTGTTTGGCTATATCAATTATTCCATCAAGCTTACATTTCAACTCGTATACCATTTACTGCTAATCGCCTATTTTCGTAGAGGCAAATCACATAAATAACAAGTACCATTCTTCATAATAGCAGTATATTATGATTTCATAGCAACCATCATTTTCTTTTGTGCTTCATCAAAAGAAACTTACTCATTCTCATCACAAAGACTAGCGACATCCATTGCATAAAAATCTAATGTAAAAGAAGCACTATGAGAACTTGATCAAAGATGGTATAAAAGAGGTGCATCTAGTTTTCTAGCTCTAGAATTCTACACCAACCATTTATCCATAGCTATTGCCCTTGTGAGGAGATTGTTGGATACACTCCAAAGATGAGTCATTGTTGCAATAATCCTACTCTACACTTGCCAATGTGACTTCAAATTACCTTAGTTGACACCTTTAGCTTCCAAAATATGCATTTGGAACCACAATGTACTTTGGAACATCATTTCCAAATAGGTGTGCCAAAATAGATAACTTTCAAGATTGAAGAGCTACTAAAAACTTTGTATTTATGGGCTTGAACCTCTCAGAAAAATACTCAGTTCTCACTCACTGATCACAACTGACCTGAGAGCTTTTGCAAATATCTAATTGATGACCTAAGCTAACTATTCAAAGTAATTTCACTAATCTAGAGTGAGTATATGATGAGAAATGATATGAAGAAGTTAGGTGTGTAATCTCAACTTTTCAAGAAGATGACAGTGTGCAGACATAGGTTGCTCGTAGAGGACATATCTCAAGATTCAATGATTCAAATGAAATTAAAACTGATATCTCGAAACTAGACTAACCATGCTACCTATCCAAAGTTAAGTCAAGTCAAAAGATTAAGTGCATGTAGAGAAATTGATTGATCAATTTCACTGAAGTAAAGAGATAGCAGCAGACAATAGTATACAGAGACTAACTTGCACTAATGACTCAAAATGTATATGATTGTGAATTTATGATACAAGAGACATGATGTAGACATACTCGTATATTATTATGTGAGATAAGTTTAAGCTCAATCTTGAAGCTCAATGACTTGTCCTTCACATTGGTCATTCCCCACAACTAAGAGTCACATACATTTATACACATAACTGAAATTTGAATTTTGAAATTCATCCACCCTAAAGTGTTCCTATTCTTTTCATGGTGATTGCTCAGATTCCAACCACTAGATAGTTATGATGCATGACTCATAATGCCAAGAGATTCCCTCATTCACTTTCTTTTAGTTTTATCTTAAGAGATAAATATCAAATCTTTTACAAGTGGTGTTCATATGTACTCCGCAAATGATAAAAGATTGATATTTGATAAATCCTTGAAATTTAGTCAAGCATCAAGGCCTGCCAAATGTACCAACAACTCCCCCCAAGCCTAAGATGCTTAAGTTCTCAATCCTTTGGTACCTCCTACGATACAATCACGGATTAAAACCTGTTTAGCTTGCTTCGATCTAATGATTTGGTCATCATATCTGCACATTGCATATGAGTGGATACATAAGAGAGTTGTATCTCTTTGCTTACAAACTTTTCCCTAAGAAAATGATAATGGACTTCTATATGCTTAGTCGTGGCATGAAAGATAGGAGAAATATTCTCCCCCTCCATATGACCTTAGCCTCTTTAATGTGTTCCCTATTTGATCTTCAGCAAGAGCAAGATATTTTTTGAAACAATTGAATACTTCATCCTTGTGTTTCATGAAATATAGGATGGTCCTTCTGCTACAATCATCAATAAAAGATATATAGTACCTAGATCTTGAAATTGTTGGCTCCTTGCTAGGTCCCCAAACATTTGTTTGGACTAGATCCAATAAGTCACCATGGATGTAACCTTTCTTCATAAAGGGTTTTCTATGTGATTTTCCAAGTTGAAAAGCATTACATTCTTATATCATATGTGTTGGAACATCAAGCTTACATTATGCTTGAGGTGGATTTGATCTACATCAAAGGCTATCGCGTCGAAAGTATATCCGTTGGAGAATTCTTTTTCTTATGCTCACTTATTGTATTTAAAAAAAAAGACTTTTTCATGGATCTTTTACCATTGTAAAAGCTTTGAGCTTTACACATTTAAAAGTAGAAAGATAGAGCCCAAATGCCATGAATTTGTGGTGGTTGAGTTGCATCCAATCGAGCAATCAATCACCTAAAAGTAGATTAAACTAGATCTTCACTTTTCCTAGATTGTAGGAAAGTGAATTGATTCCCCCCAACAACCATTCCCACCTTCATTTAAATTCAAAATCCACTTGTATAACTCAAGGAGCACTTCTAGAGTCTATATAAAGACTTGAAATCACTTTTACAATACATGGAAGCAATATACATACACTTGTGACAATCATTATCTTGCTCCTTCAATTTTCTAGATCATCTTCTTTGCCAACTATGTGGAGGTGATCGCAATCCGGGTGGATCGGGTCCGGTCATGGCACACACAGGATGTATGAAGCTAATGAATGTTGGAAGGTTTAAGGACATGAAAGTGAAATTAATGTTGAGTATGGAGAAGAGAGAGATGTTGAAATGATTATGGGAATGGGACTGTAGGAGTGCAAGTTAGATTTATGAACATGAATGATAAGAATGAAAGAGAAGCATACACAGGAATCAAATTTGGAAGGAAGAATGGTCCATTGAAGAAGCTTCTTAAACACTTCCTAATTCTAATCCATATGCATAGTCTTCATTGGATGATATGTATGCATGACGAGAATAGATGGAATTCTTACACATAAATCAGTTTCGAAAGGAAGAATGGTCCAATATTGGAGCTTCTTATACACTTTCAGAAACTAATCAATATGTATGGAAATGTATGGATTATATGCATGCAAGTGAATTATGATGATAGAGTTTAATCACAAGCTCAATGAAACATCCTCACTGGTTCAACGCAATACTGCGGAGCCTTCTCACACATAGAAGAAAATAGAAGACATGTAAAAATACTTAAGAGATTGAGAGACAAGAGATAAGAGACAAGTGGCAAGTGACATGAATTAAAAGGATTTGAATTAAGATACATGTATAAGATCGTTGTGATACGTCAAGCTAAGCAGTCCACTGATCAAAGGCGGTTCCGACCCTCAAACCATGACAGTTCAACCAAATGTCATACATAAGAAGATGAGTTCCACTTCATTGACCCTATGTATGTCTAAGCTCGTAACGTCTAACTAAAGAAGTCTATGACTCATTAAAACCAGCTCTAACTCACTCACACGCTCCACCGAGGGTGAGGCAAGATAGAGATGCTGGTTTCAAGAGCCTATCCTAGATTGGAGTTCTAACTTAAATTTGAAAAAGGTACTATACTCATACTAGCCCACCTTGGATCCTCACTCGCTCAACCGAGGGTGATCGTCTCAAGGAAACCTTAAGCTAGCAAGATCCCTATGGATGCCTAACAATGATGCTCTAGGAGTTTGGAGGGGGGTTTATATAGTTTTTTGAATGAATTTGGGCCTTTGGATCTAGAGAAATCAACTCTCAACTCTAGCATCACTACTTTCAATTACAATTGTGTGATTAATCAAATCAATGGCTTGGAATTGTTCTTTCTATAAAATCTAGTGTAAAGGAGTGAAATTTAGGCGCCTTCATTCTCCACCATTGGATCTGGGGATGATCTGGACCGTCGAATCAATGCTGACATCAATTCGGATAAGATATGCCACTATTTTTAGAGAAAAGTTGCATTATTGATCTTTAACTGTCAAAAAAGTCTTCTTTGATGAAAAAAACTCGTGGATTCTTCTTGCTTTAAGCCTAAGTTCATTTCCACCCTTGAATATGAGCTCATCTTGATCGTACATCATGGCTCAATCACCTTTCACCATGTGGCAGCCCTTCAACCCTTCAATTTGCTTAAACTAGAAAACTGTGGTGGCCTTGAAAACTGGACTTTGTGCTCTTTGACCCTCCAAAAAGGCTTTGATGAAGATGAAACTTTGTAGGACTATGTTTCCAAAGATCTCCTTCAGGAATATGCAGAAATAACATTTATCTAAATCTCCCTTATACAAGTTTGACTACATTTAGAAGCTTGCAAGGTGGCATTAAGGTGACTTGGAAACTCTGATAGCCTTGAAACTTCGTACAAATATGTAGCCACATATGATCTTTATACATGCCAAACCATATGGCTAACAAAAATTCCTATACAAGATTTTTTAGGGTCTAAGTGGAAAAATTATATTTTTTACAAAATGCACATGGCATATCAATGTGCTAGAAAATCCATTTACATGTGAAATTTAGGCCATACACTGCCATTGCTAGGCTTTACAAGTATATGAATTTCCATGTGATTTGGAGATATTGAAATTTTTGCCCTAATTTCCAAAGTTTGACCAGCTTTGACCGCTACCCTGGATTTGCTCGATTTCTTCCAAAATTTGCATGTGAACTCCCTTTGACATCCTTGATGCATCTTGGACTTCCTAGGGAATTCTGGCTACCTTCACCGAATGTGTTTCCTGTAGGCCTTCATGAGTGAGAGAGGAGAGAAAATCTCGACGACATTCGCCCCTAGTAAACCTGTGATTCCTCCGGAAGCGCCACTCTAGTATCTGTGAAAAACAAAATGTTCCAGGCATCAATTTCTTTTATAGGCAACATAAGCAACATGGACGGAAAAATTGATTATATGCATGAATGAGTAGGCAACGTGACATGAAGAAAAATTTGCATGAAAGAAAGAATTGAAACACACAACATGAATATGCATGAACAAATAGGCAACATATATGCAAATGAACAAGCAACATTGACAACAAGAAAGAAAACAAACAAGCATCAATATGAAGTGGAAGTGGATGTATTGAGTCGTTTTGAGCATCAGTTCCTCTCATCTTGAAGAAAAATTTGTACCTTTTTCATAAAGCAATCTACCTTAAATATGATTATAAACAAAGATTTAGGAGTTTCAAGAGACATCTTTCATCTTTAGCTTATTTTAGATCAACTTCTTTCCTACATAAATATGAATATGCTCTCTCTTATAACATGCAAGGAAATCTAACTAAACTCCACTAATGCATAAATCTGCCTATAGAGTCCGTGATTTATTCTACTATACCTCTTTATCTTCCTTTGGCTTGCTCTATTTTTTTTGTTCATGATGATGATGATGCAACAACTTTATGGTTATGATCACTTTTAATGACGGGGAAAAATTAAACCCCGATACAAGGTACAACCATTTTTTATGACAGAGATCAGTCGTTTAAACTCTGATACAAGTGCTGTGAGATGGACTAAGGATGTAGAAACATGCAGTAGCAGGAGCTAGGATTTCAACAATTATGCTTTCGATACAGGATACATATGCATGTTTATATATGAAATTCATGTCACCAAAATAAACCTCCAAATCTATGTGCCCTATCTTTCCACAATCTTAGATTATGATCAATTTCTTAGTAGATAAATTACTACTTAAGATACAGTTTTACAGAAGTAGAGAAATCTTCATTTGCCCTTTTTTTACTCAATTGATGTGGATATGCAATGCAATGCAAAGACTCAAAACAAACATGCATGAAACAAGAATGGAAAAAAGTAGAATGAACGTGAAAAAACACAAAGCAACATGAACTTGAAAATTTAATGATATTTTTATATGTATATATATAATTTTTTTATAATAACATGGATACTCCTGTTTATGAATCAGCCTCATTGTTGTCATCTTCTTCAATGTCCTCATCCAAAATGTACTCATCATTATCACGTTTCTTGAATAGCTTTATCCTTTTACCTGCAATCAAAGTTTTTAGTGCAACACCATTTAATTCACAAAGAGCATACGTACCTCTCATCAATAAGCGCAATATGTAAATCTAGATTAGAAATGGAATGATCTGTATCATTGTTTGAAATTTGTAAAGGCTGAAAAGTTGCCTCATTTGGACCAACACTTGAGTATCCACCTATAAACAGAGGCAACAAAGTATCATTTATGTCCATTAACCTAACTGATTTCTCTTTGGTATATGAAAGTAAGGGCTAAATTGCATCTTCCACTAAAACAACATGACAACTAGCCAAAATTCATTTATTCTGTGGACGATATACACAATATTATTTTCTTTCAAAAAAGTAATTAACAAAAATATGTTTTAGTGATTTATCATCCAATTTTTGTGTTGTTTTAGGCAAAATGAATGCACCAGACAAACAAAAACATGAAGACAAGCAATAGATGCTTTAAGCCCATGCTAAACCTCACATGGAGATATAGACTATGATGTTTTTTGGGACACCTGTTGAGTACATATATTGCACACATAACAACCTCAAGCTAGAAGCTATGTAGTAAAGCCTGACGTTTGACCATATAGCTTGCCATTTCCATGAGAGACATGTTCTTCCTTTCAACAACTCCATTATGTTGAGGTATATACTGCAGTGTACACTTATCTTTTATTTTCCAAAAATGCATTAAACTCAAAAGTCATGTATTCCTCTCCTTGATCAAGATGGAGGATGCCCATTTTGCATGCTCATAAATTTTCAATGACAACTAAGAACTCTTTAGAGCACATACAATTTTCAGAGTTTGTTTCAATGGATAAACCCATACATTCCTAGCAAAGTCATCTTCTTTGACTATGCAACCTTAGTAGATTTTCGCTTACTAGTAGACGAGCTCCATTTACATTTTCCCTTTCTTAGTAGCTAAGAAAGTGTGATATGCAACATGCATAATTGATTTGTTTTTCTTGGAGTGACCTTTCTGAAACAAAAGAGAGACTAAATCCTCAAATTTTAAGGCATTTGGATTGCCTTTAATCATCAACCAAAGAGTAGAAGCAAAAACCAGATATGAAGCTAGAAGACCATTAAGAAAAGTCTTGAAAAGTGAACTATATAGAAATATTTCATCAAGAAAAATGAGGTGGTCCTTCAATCAACTTCTCCTTGAAATCTTTGGTCTTTTTCAAAAAATAGTCCATCAAATCTCCTTCTTTCACATGCTCAATCTCCAACTATTTTTGTAGGTAAGCAACATGAGCCTCATTTCTTGCTTGATATAATATTGTAAGTGTATTCAAGAATCTTTTTCTATCTTGCAAGAGTGGATGTGATGGATAATGGCGTGCTTAATAGAAAAATCAATGCATGTGCATGTGCATCTCTACCAACCCAATGAAGTTTATCTATAGTGATGCAATAGGAACCACACAAAGAAAATCAAGATCATCATTGTCAACACCATGTACATCACCTTCAATCACTGTATTCCACATCCCTTTTGCTACCAGTACCATGATGCATCATGTATGACCACAATGGGTAATTAGTACCATCCAACCTATCCTTGACAACGGACATATAGGATATATCATTGTTCTCAGCCATGGCTAGTGATTAAATACCTTGATGTAGAAAATTGAGCACACAAGCAACACAAGGAAGAAGAAGAAGAAGAAGCTTAGAGAACAACACAAAACATAATGTATTACCAAATGAATGTACAACTAGAGGAAACCCATTAGGGTTATAGGTTTATATACAATCCAAGGGAAAAAACCTCCTAAAGAGGGAAGAAAGTATCATGTCAATTCCAAGAGTGTTTACACATATTACTACCAAAAGATATCAACAAATAGAACCCCTTCAAATTTGGTCTTTCATGAGGTAGCTGAGGATGTCCGCTATAATCCAAAGCAAATTAGTGCTAGGGGACAAGCTCTTTTTTTTATCAAGCACCTTGAACAAAATGATTAAGACATTTTACAATTGATGCAAGTTCTTGTAGAGGCATTGCCCATTGTGTGGAGTCTTGATATATTTAGATAGTGATGTGTGTGAACACACTAGGACCGTAGGCACACTTTTTTTCCCTCTTTAAGGGGTGTTTTTCCCCACCTTGTATATACGGTTATATCCCTTATGGGTCACTTACCTTTGTACATTCTCTTGGTAATACACTCAGTATTGTGTGTTGTGCTCCAAGATTCTTCTTCTTCCTTCTGTTGTTCATGTGCTTTTGTTGAACTCAAACTTGAACAATTGGTATCAGAATAGGACACCGCTTCATCTATGGGGTCATCAATACCCCTCCAATCACAGTCTCGGAATCGCATGAAAATTTATGAGCACACTCACGGCAATTAGGAGTTCAAAATTGCTTCACTTTGTGGTGTTGAAATTGCAACGTGAGCTCGTTTCGGCCTCCGAACGCACTATCATAGTGCTTGTGTAGGCAAATTTTTATTTTTCTACCAAAGATATATACAGGTTTGGGTTTGTCAGTATATGTAAAAAAAAAACTCAATAAGCTAGTTTAGTTCACCTTTTTGCGATACAATCATTTTTCTACATCAAAGTATTTTAGTCAGTGGACATGGCTGAAAGCAATGATGTATTCCATATGTTGGCCATTGTGGATAAGTTGGATGGTACCAATTACCCATTATGGGATTATATGATGCATCATGTATTGGTTGCAAAAGGGTTGTGGAATATTGTAAGAAGATCAGTCTAGGCAAAACAGGTCCATTATGCATGTTGCAGATCAAGCTTTCCTGGCTAGTTAGAAGGGCCAAGGTAAATGAAGCTCATCTACTAATAAGCACAAATCTGCTAAGTCTGCACAATCAAAGAAGGATGATAGAGATGAGAAGAAAATAGAAAAGTGAAAATTCTTTTGCAAATGTTGTGAAGGAAAAGATCATTTCATAAAGAGTTCTCCATAACTGGTTGCAAGAGAGGCAAAGAAGAAAGAAGTTAGAATGGTTGTTGTAGAGATCTCTACACCCAAAATAGAGTTTGCTAATCTAGTGTAGAATGAGGAATAGGCATTTACTATTGTTTGCAGCTATGACCCATCCTCTCATGAATAGTGTATGTCTATAGTAGACTTGGGTGTTTGGTACTTTGATAGTGGGGCAACCAAACATATTACCTCGTAGTGCAGTTTCTTCACTTCACTTGAGCCTACCCCTAAAGCGAATACTATCACATGCACCAAGAACTCCTCTTATCCTATCATGGGAGTTATTAATATCATTCAGAATACTACTGATGGTAGTTCTTTTGCACTTGTAGATGCTTTATTCATGCCACAGATCAAGAAAAATCTCTTACCAGTTTCAGCATTATCCAAGATCGACTTGGTTGTGAAATTTGTTGATGACAAATGTACAATTCATGATCTTCAAAGTGGTGATATCATTATTTCTTCTAGCATTTTATGTCGTAGGCTGTATAAACTCATAAATTATGTAAAATATGTGAATGATTCAGCATGTGGAGCTCAAGATTCTCAGGCTACATTAGATGCAAAGCTTTGGCATGCACGCTTTGGTCATCTCAATTTTGCTAGTTTTCTATTCCTAGGGAAGTCCAAAATGCTATCCTCTCTGCCCAAACTTGAGGTACCTGGTAAACATGTCTCTAAATGTTGTATTTTGAAAGCAAAGTATGAAGTGTTTATGTGCTTCAAACAGTTTCTAGTTTTGGTTGAAAATTTGTTAGCATGTAAACTGGGCATCCTGCATTTTCGAGGGGGGATATATGCCTTTTGATTTTAATGCATTTTTGGTTGAATGTGGGATAAAACATCAATGTAAAATGTTGTATAAACCCCATTAGAATGGAGTTTTTGAAAGGAAGGATAGGTCACTTATGGAGATGGCGAGGTTTATGGTCAAGAGTGAGGCTTTACCACATAGTTTCTAGCTTGAGGTTGTTATGTGTGCAGCATACGTACTTAACACGTGTCCTACCCAATCATTGGAGTTTATCAGAGGCTTGGCATGGTCGCAAGCCATCTGTTGCTCACATGTATGTCTTTGGTTGTTTGGCATATGCATTAGTGCATGAACAACAACGCAAGAAACTGGATGATAAATAGTGAAATGTACTGTTTTTGATAGAATTTTGAAAGCAAAGGCTATTATCCGTATCATCCACGAATTAAATGCATTTTGGTTATCCATGATGTTGTTTTTGTGGACGATGCTACTCAACCATTAGTTTCATGTACTAAGCAAACTTTCATTAGTTCCAAAGACATATACGACACTTTGCTTCCTCTTTCTACAGGTGGAGAGTCTAGTACTAGTCGAAATGAGGCAATTTTGCAACATTTATACATTTTACATGATGATGAAGATCATTCCATTTCCGATGCTCATTAACATGATGCACTCATTGATGAGAGAATTGATACAGAGGATGCAAAGACTATGCCTAAATGACTAGTGCAAACTTTACCAGATAGCCAATTAGATGCACCTCTATCATATCATACTCGTTCAAGCTCTGATAGTGATTTTTTTGCATTATGTTGCTATGCTATGGCTGCCTCTAGCCTTTTTTATGAGAACGAGCTTGTTTCCTTTGATTAAGCACAAAATTTTGAAAATTAGATGGCTGCTATGCAATCAAAATATGATGTTATCATGAAAAATGGTATCAGGCCCGAAGAAGGCCATCAACATTAAGTTCATATACAAGCTGAAGCATGAGCTTTATGGAACAGTTGACATGTATAAGGCTAGGCTTGTTGCAAAGGGTTATGCTCAGGAAATATGCACACACATACACATATGCGCACACATACACTTACATGCATATATACACAAACAAAAGAGACACATGTGTACACACACATAGACACATTTACACACACTTGTACATACACACGTATACACATACACATACAAATAGACACAAATATTCACATACACACACATACACACACACACTCACACACACACACATACACACACACACACACACACACACACACACACACATATATATATATATATATATATATATATATATATCTATATATATATATATATATATAATATATATATATATATATATATATATATATATATATATATATATATATATATATATATATATATATATACACACACACACATGCATACATGTGTGAAGAGAGATGGTGGATGCAATCCAAAGATGAGTAGGTGCTGCTACAACCAGCTTCACACCAGCCAACTGAGACTTCAGAGTTGATTAGTAGACCCTTTGAGCTTCCCAAATCCACCAAAATATCAGCCAAGTACTTTGGAACATGTATCCCAAAAGTTTAAGTGAAGATAGACTAGTTGCGAAATGACTAGCTCCCAAAACTTGCTATTTTTGGACATACACTTGCTGGAAAAAATGAACAGTGCTCTCAACCTGATAGGAATTAGACAAATTCCTTTTGGGCATAGCATATAGACGTACCAAGCTTCCCAATCCAAGTTAAAACACTTCAAATGATGGACTGAGCACTGAGAACGAGTTTCATCAATTTCTAGAACATGCCCACCATTCTCGGGACTCTGCAGAGATAGACTAGTGAGCAGTAAAATGTAGTTATCTCCAAAATTGTATATCCAAGGATCTTGAAAATGTATATGCAAAAAGAAGACAGTAAGAGCTATCCATCGCACGTTAAAACACTGAAAATGATTGAGTACAACTCGAGATATGACCTTCTGAAGTTACTGCTCTGAGTGAGTATAACAGAGAACAAAACAGAGAAGTAGATGATGATAAATGTACAGATTCACATATGATTACAACCTCATTGGCAATGAATCTTTGCACAATGGGAGTAGAATGATAGAGCTATGGAGTAAGCTCTTCAATCTCTACAAAATGACATGAAATGGTCATGTAAAAGGCTTGCTAATCACCTCTTGCTTCTTGCTCTTTTTATAGCTATTCTTGGAGGGAGTTTTGAATTCGAATTCGACTCCACCTAAAAGTGATTTCCAAAGTTAGGAGATATTCCCTAAGCTTAAAAATTCGTGGTTTTAGGTAGTTAGATCCACGAACTTGCTTTTACATCATGGATGAGGTAAGCCATCCTTTTCCTTTTTCTTTTTTCAATTACAAGAGGTAAAAATGAACTCTTTTATAGGAGGTGTTCACATGACTACACATGTGACTTACAAATGATCATAATATCAAGCATATCAAGCATGTAGGCTTGGGTAAAATGCACTAACAACATGCACCTATACATACACACATGTTTTAGAGTTAAGGTTTTAGGGTTAGGGTTTTAGGGTTTTACATACATACACACATGCATAGACACATATACACATATACACACATATTCACATATACATATATATACACACATTTACATGTTTTAGGGTTATGTTTTAGGATTAGGGTTTCACATACATACACATATGCATACACACATATACACACATATACATACACACATGCACACATATACATGTTTTAGGATTAGGGTTTTAGGGTTTTACATACATACACACATGCATACATACATATACACATTCACATATATATACACACATACACACATATACATGCTTTAAGGTAAGGGTTTTAGGATTAGAGTTTAAGGGTTTTACATACATACACACATGCATACACACATATACACATACACACACATATACATACACACATGCACACATATACATGTTTAGGATACACACATGCATACACACATATATATGCACATGCATAAATGCGCATACACATACACACATGTCACATATACATACAAACATATACATGCTTTAGGGTTAGGGTTTTAGGATTAGGGTTTTTGGCTCTTACATACATACACACATGCATATACACATATACACATACACATATATATACACATGGATACATGCACATACACATACACATACACATACACATACATGTAGAATATAAATATACACATACACACATATTCATACACATACTTTTTCACACATTCACACATATATATACATACACACATAGAAACACACATACACACACACTCACATGCACACATACATAGACACATATATGTGTACATACACATAAACACATAAAGTCACATACACATACACATACACACACATGTCACATATACATACACACATATTCATGTTTTAGTGTTAGGGTTTTAAGATTAGGTTTTTATGGTTACACATACATACACACATGCATATACATATACATATACATACACACATGCACACATATACATCTTTTAGGGTTAGGGTTTTAGGGTTTTACTAGAATGCATACATGCATATACACATACACACATATATACATACATACACATACACACACATAAAGTCACGTACATACACACACATGTCACATGTACATACACATATACATGTTTTAGGGTTAGGGTTTTAGGATTATGGTTTTACGGTTTAGATACATACACACATGCATACACAAATGTCACATAGACATACACACATGCACACATATACATACACACATGCACACATATACATGTTTTAGGATTAGGGTTTTAGTGGTTTACACACATGCATACATACATATACATGTACACACATATATACATACACATACATAAAAATACACACACATAAAGTCACATACACACACATGTCACATATACATACACATATATACATGTTTTAGGGTTAGGGTTTTAGTATTAGCATTTAAGGGTTTTACATACATGCACACATACACACACATATACATACACACATGCAAACATATACATGTTTTAGGGTAAGGGTTTTAGGAATTTACACACATACACACATGCATACATACATATACACTTACACAGAGATATATATACATTCATACATATACACATACATACACATAAAGTCACATACACATACACATACACACATGTCACATATACATACACACATACACACATACACATGTTTCTAGGTTAGGGTTTTAGGTTTAGGGTTTTATATTTTTAGGAATAAAATTAGTATATATAATTCATTAAATGAAAAAACCAAGGTTTTAGGGAAAAAATAGTACAAATACTTAAATATATCAAGAACAAGGGTTCTATGATAGATATTAGTATACAGAATTAAATGTGAAAAGAGCTAGGGTTTTTGAATTAAAATAAATATATATAATTAGATATATAAAAAATAGGGTTTTAGGTTTAATATAAATATTTATAATCAAATATATATAAAAATTATGATTTCAAGATAAATAATATTATATATAATTAATTAGAAAAATTAGTATATATAATCAAGTGTACAGAATCTAATGGTTTGAGGATTAAAAAATAGTATATTTAAATAAATAAATAAATACTTTTTCTCTAGGATTAATATAAGTATATATAATTAAATATATAGATTTTTAGGGTTTTGGAATTTGTAGTAATATGTATAATTAAATATTTAAGAAATTAGACTTTTAAGATTAAAATTCTTATATATAATTAGATGTATAAAGAATTAGGGTTCTATGATAAATATTAGTATACATAATTAAATATGAAAAGAGCTAGGAGTTTTGAATTAAAATAAGTATATATACTTAAATATATGTAAAATAGGGTTTTATTTTAATATTAGTATATATAATCAAATATATATATAAATTAGGATTTCAAGATAAACACTATTACATATAATTAAGTAGAATAATCTAGTATATATAATCAAATGTACAAAATATTGCAATTTTAGGACTAAAAAATAGTATATTTAATTAAATAAATAAATGCTTTTGCTCTTTGATTAACATAAGTATATATAATTAAATATATAGATTACTAAGGTTTTGGAATTTTCAACACTATATATAATTAAATATATAAGAAACTAGGGTTTTAAAATTAAAATTAGTATATATAATTAGATATGTAAAGAACTAGGGTTCTATGATAAATATTAGTATACATAATTAAATATGAAAAGAGCTAAGGTTTTCAAATTAAAATAAAACTATATAATTAAATATATAAAAAATAGGATCTTAGGTTATATATATATATATATATATATATATATATATATATATATATATATATATATATATATATATATATATATATATATATATATATGTGTGTGTGTGTGTGTGTGTGTGTGTGTATGTATGTATGTATGTATGTATATATATACATACATACACACACACACACACACATATATATATATATATATATATATATATATATATATATATATATATATATATATATATATATATATATATATATATATATATATATATATATATATATATATATATATATAAGGATTTCAAGATAGATACTATTGTATATAATCAAGTATATATATATATAATCAAATATATTTATATATAATCAAATATATTTATATATAATCAAATATATTTATATATAATCAAATATATTTATATATAATCAAATATATATATAATTTAGGATTTTAGGATAAAGACTATGATATATATGTAAGTAGAAAAAATTTGTGGACAAAATTAGGATTTGAGGATTAAAATTAGAGTTGGAGGATGAAAATTGGTATATATAACTAAATATTAGTATAAATAATCATAGATATAAAATATTATGGTTTTAGGATTGATATTAGTATATATAATTAAATATATGGATTACTAGGTTTTTAGAGTTTGTCGTACTATGTATAGTTAAATATAGCTGAAAGTTTTGTATTTCAAGCTTAAGAGTGTGGGAGCATGCCACAAATTGAACCTTCCACATCATCCACAATCCAAGGAGGATAATTCCCATGAGTCGGAGTCATCAAATCATGCCTAGAATATAAAGAAGTTGATTAGAGAAGATCTAGCTCACCTCTTGATGTAATTGGACCTCACTTTTTGACATATATATGATTTGGATTTGATAAAGAGGTTGGTATGTGACCTCTAAAGCCTCTAATGAGTTTTATTATGATTTATTATCATGGAAATATGTGCCCAAGCTGCCCCCTTGCTTAAGCACACCCCCTACTAGTTGTTCTCTGTATATTTTGCAAAAATTTCACGTTAACATCCTCTATCTCTCTAGATGATCTTGGTAGACCCCCTGATCTTGTAATAGTTTTTATGTTGGAGAGATTATAAGTTCTATAGTAAGTGGTATAATTATCGGGTTCACTACCTGCACATGTGCAGAGAAATATCTAGAACAGCGTCTATTTAGTTAGCTAATACTTTGTGAAGAGATCAAGTTATTTGTTTTGTTGCAGCTAGTTGAGGCATCATCCAATATTCAAATAGAGTGATTTTACTCTCATTTGAAAGCTCTCTAAGTTTAATTCAAGCCTTGAGAGTTTGTTTTTCAGTCTCTATATGTACTTAGAGAAACTGAGAAAAAACAGAGCCTATGTATGAAAAATTTCAAGATCCTAGGAGGGTTCATTTGTTGTTGTTGTGCACATAGGAGTGTTTATCCTCCAACAATCCCATATAATGCTTTTGATGGGAGTCTATTGATTAGATAGGTGGCTATGGATACAACCTCTACCCACAAGTAATTGGGAAACTTCTTCTCATTTTGGATTGACCTTGCAGCCTCTACTATGGTCCTATTTCTTCTCTCTACCACTCCATTTTGCTCTAGAGTATACCTGGTTTTAATCTCTCTTTTGATTCCATCCCCTTCATCTGAACTTAGCCTCTTCAAATTCTTACATGTTTGATTTTCTACAAGTGCTAGATATTTCTTGAAACATGAAGACACTTCATCTTTATGCTTCATAAATTATAGTATTATCCATCTACTACATCATCAATGAATGACACATAATACTTGGATCCGAAGATTGAAGGATCCTTGCTTGGTCCCCATACGTCTATATGGACTAGCTCCAATAGGTCTCCATGAATGTATCCCTTCTTTCTGAATGGTTGTCTATGAGACTTGCCAAATTGACAAGCACTACATTTGTATATCATATGTTGTTTGGATATGTTTGGTAGAGCAAGCACACTCTGATACCTATTGATTTGCTTCAGAGCCCTTTCACCTATATGAGCTAACCTCTTGTGCCAAATTTCCAACTCTAATACATTTTGACTACCATAATTGAACAATGCAATGTTTTTAGTATCTTGGAGCTCTAATGTAAATAATCTACCTAACTTTTCTCCTCTTGCCATCCTCTTGAATCCCTAAAGTGGATCTTCAACAAATGCTCCATTCTTTGTGAATCTGACCTGCAACCCGTTTTCAACAATCTGACCTACACTTATGATGTTTTTGGTGATAGTTGGCACATAAAATACCTTGCTCAATAGGTTCATATTACCATTTGAAGTCTTCACATTGCCTATCATTTCCACTGGATGCATTGTGTCATCTCCGATTTGGACTTCATTTCTATTCCTTGGATCTTCCAAGTGTGAGAGTAGAGCTAGATTCCCTGCTACATGGTTTCAGCAACCTAAGTCTATATAGAGTACTTGTTCATCTGCTTTACCTTGCTTCATGGTCATGTTCATTAGAAGTAATGAATCCCCTTGATTTTGATCATCTACATAATTGTTGTAGTCTCTCCTTCCTCTGTATCCACCTTGGTAGTTGTTGTTATTGTATGAGTTGTTGTTGTAACCATTGTTTTTGTTGTTGAATCTACCTCTTGAGCTCCCATAGATTCCTATGTTGTAACCTCTTCCTCTTTGGTTTCTAGGATTTCTTGAAATAATTCTCAGTAATGTGATTAGTTAAGCCACATATAGCACTTGATGAAAAGAATGTTTCAAGAGCATTCCAAGCTTCTTGTGAAGTCCTGCAACTCGAAATGTGTGGAAGTAAAAAATCAGAGATTGATTTAAGAATATATGACCTTGCTAGAGAATCCTTTGAGCACCATATGGTTAATCTCTCTTTTTCTTCTTGCTTATGAGGATTGGCATCATCTCATCTCTAGATATGCATCCATATAGATTTCTTCATTGAAGATAAGCTTCCATTCTTAGTGACCAATCTTAGTAGTTTCCTAGATCGAATTTATTTATGGATGAAGGAAATCCATATCCCAGGTTGATTTGTTTTTGCTTTGATACCACTGTGAGGAGATGGATAGATATGTTGTAGAGGTGAGCTACTCTACACCTGCCAAGTTCACTCTAGGATTTCTTAATATGTAACTACTTTAGCTTCAAAGTAATGCATTTGGAACCACCAAGGCCTTTGGAACATCATTCCCAAATGTTTGCATCAAAATAGATAACTTGCATATGCAAGAAATGTGAAGAAACCTTTTGTTTTGGGAATAGAAGTGCTCAATATTATGCTCAGAGCTCACAACCTGATATGAATTAATCAATGAGCTTTTGCACACATCTAGTTTTAGTGTGCAGCCAACTAACACAATTTATTTCATAAATTTAGTTCTACCATACACTAAGAAAGGTTTCTAGAAAGTTAAGGGGGTCATCTCAACTTTTCAAGATCTCGAAGGTATGTAGACCAAGTTACCTTCTATGCTTCATATCGCAAGATGCTCTAAACCAAACTTGATGAAAATTTATATCCAAGTAGTAAATATATCTCTCAGAATGGCTCTCATAGCTTATGACTAAAAGCATGTCAATTTATACTCATAATTTGAATTTGATTTTGAATTTTCCCTCACCGAAAAGTGATCTTACACTTTAGGAACTTGATTGATTTGATTACTTCAACAAATAAGTCAGGGCTTGAATCTCCTAAATCTAGAGAATTCCATCTCCTTTTGATAGTTACATTTATCCAAAGTAACTATGCACTTAGGCTTGCTAATTGCACCAACAAGAGTGTCCATCACACCACCTCCACAACATCCACCTCCTCCTCTAGACCCAATCGTAGATCCACCTCTAGAACTTGCTCCTTTGGAACATGACCTAGACGGACTAGATGGGTGAGTGCCTGTATTGTGTTGTGGTGTCAATTATTGGTGCATACGCTTGGATCCACTAGGGGATGGCTAACAAGATGGTTGTGATGGATTCATAAAGCCATGATAGTCGACAATGGGAGTAGTCCCTCCAAAGGGAGTGCCATCGATGGGAGTAGTCCCATCAAAGGGAGTGCCACCAACGGGAGTAGTCCCATCAAAGGGGGTGTCTTCGGTGGGAGTACTCCCGTGAGAGATCCAATTCTGTGATGTAGTGGCATCATAACTGGGAGGTATCTGAGATATGAACTCTAAACATTGCTCCTCTTTAATGGAATGCAGAGTGAATGGTGGACTATCTCCCATCATGCTCTACAATAGAATACTCAAATACTTAGCATACGATAATAACGATAATATAGAAAAATAGTATTCTATAGGAAAACATAGCAAATAACTAAACACAAATAAGTATGTATAAGTTCTTGCTTCATAAGTCCTCTATTCTAGAATCCTCTTGGAGATTTGACATGCATAGGATATCTATCTCTACATTGGTGACTTCTAGATCTCTTGGTATGGTCGCCCCTTACCTTTCATCATCCTTGTATAGCACCGCATCCTATACCTCGTCTTCATCAAAGTCCTCTTCTTCTGGGACAATGATGTCTTCCTTCTCAAATATTGCATGGAGCTCATAGTCCACTATAGATGGAATTTCTTCTACTTCTACATCCTCACAAATTTTTTTGGTACATGGAGAGACTTGTAAAAAAAAAATCCCCTATGGTTCTTTCGAATCTTGTATAAGGACAACCTACTCATAGTGTTCAGGAAGTACAAATGTGTCTCTTTCATCTCTTCATAGATTCATGGAGTCTATTTGAAGCAATGGGGCTCATCACCAACAAGACGAACATCTTCATCATCATTCCATATGCAAGGCATTTTTGGGTTTGACATGCGTAGACACTCTGTTATGAATACCAAATACTCTTGTACGGGCCACCCTTCACTATGCTTCCCTCTGGACATGCTCCTTGATGAACAAGCCCTTTTAGTGTCTTCATGAACTGCTCTAAGAAGAACATCCATCAACTGTGGAGAGTTACTGCTATTGTAGCTTCTTCAACCACATGAACCAATAAACAAAGCTGAATTGTTAGAATACTTGTGGGAAAGTACTTCCCAACCATACACACAACCTCTATAGCATTGAGTTTGGTATTTTCTATGCTATCTCTCCTTATCTCTTTAGATGAGATCCATCATACCAAGGAACTAACTTTATAAATGGTTGTTCACATATCCTCTGAAAGACAATCTTTCACGGCTATAGGGAGCAAAAACTACAAAAAGGTGTGCTAATCATGAGACTTGAGCCCTCCAAGATCATCCTTCCATGTGAAGGCAATCTTTTGACACCTCATCCACCCAATAAGTTTTTGAAAAAACTCTAAAATCACCTTCTTCACTTGTTGCTCTTCCATCTTGCAGAGCACCCAAGGAGCTTTTTGTAGCAACACTATTCCATTCAGCTTGGTAATTGACCATAGCTCTTGCATATGACCTCACCCTTCCAAGTCCTCCCATTGCGTGCTTTCCTTCTTTTTTATCAGTGTCTTCCGGAGCATCTCTCCGTATTCTTCAAAATAGGCATTGGATCCACCAAACGATTGATCAAAAACTCACTTCAATAAGGGAGATAACGACATTGTATTTCTATGTGATCTAATACATACTTTTTTATTACATCTTTACTTCACTTCTCTGCCATGAGTACATTAGTATAGTGATCTTCTCAGAGCTTGTTCTCAGTGTATGATTTATCATTTGTCATGACTTAAAGCAGCATAGATTCAATAACTATCTACGTGATAGGTACAATATCTCATTATCATTGCTTCTCTAAATCATGAGATATATTCACTTCATTACTCTCTGGTTTGTTGACTGATGCATCCCAAAAATGTCGAGCAAGTCCTATGATTTGCTAAACATCATACTCAACGTGCAGTTAATCTTTTTTATTGAAATCACTCATGATTGGTAGATCTTGAAGTCAATTGGACATCACCAAAAGGAATTAGGCAATTGCTATCATGGATAGAGCACTATTCATTATACTAAATAGGTATAGAGACTAGAATAGCAAGTCTATGACCTTGGATCAATTTCCTACCTATCTGTTTTGATCTATTTATTGATGGATCATGTTCCAAACAACATAGGTGATTATTTATGATCATTAGCTAGATGAAGAGGCTCACAACACTCTCAAGCAATTATTCTTGGTGTGAAGCAGGTCTAAGCAACACCACTTCATCTCTGAAGACTATCCACCATCTCCTCCAACAAGTAAACCACCAAAGATCACATGGAAGGGAAAATGGAAGGGATTTGGTACCTTGTCCAAAATTGTATCCAAGAAGGGGAAAGGAAAGGGATCAATATCTTTGTAGCATTTAATTTTTTATACTTCACACAAATTTGCAACTAATTGTTTCTCTTTGTTACAATAAGGACTAATGAGAACCATTTTGGATACTCAATTGCAAGAATAAAACAAACCCACAACAAGCGATCCAAATCTTCTTTCATTTGTTTCACAAAATTCAGATTCGTGTGATAGCATTGCTGGATTACTAGGGGTACATTTGGCTTTAAGTGGATCTTATGTTGGTTGTCGTTGATCAAGATCCTTCATGTCATAATAGTCCCATGCAATGACATCTTTAAACTCCTACCAGAGTGTAAGCAGATCTCTTCACAAGGTAATAGGTAAGTTCACACAAACTTTCACACACTCTCGCTTAGCTCTTGTGGAAGGGAAGGTGCAAGTTGGCTGGATCAAATCTAGGTATGTTAATGTGCCCTAACTTGTGTTCCATATAGGGTTATATGAGCATACATGTTACATAATCAAGATGCTCAAAAAACTTTAGGAATACAAGGAAATAGCTTGGAACCAATCATGTGATATATTATTTAAATGTAATGATTGTAGAGCCATATCATCTAGGAAGTACATAATTCCATGTAAATACAGTCATAACATCTAACAACTAGTATAATCAAATTTCAACATGCTAGAGATAATCAGATACAAGAGTTCTTTTCATTTCCTCTAACTAGAGTGAAAGTGAATAATAAGTGGCACTAGGAGGTCTCATAAATATATGACACATCATTGTGTTTCAAGATCATGACAATCTTCTTCTACAAAACTCCTTCAGCTCAAGTCTCTGCATGTCCTTCAAAATGCACTACGTATCCTTCTTTTTCTTCTTCTTCATGCTGGTACATTTGGCAAGCCTTGATGTTTGACCAAATATCAAAGGTTTACTTCATATCTTGGATGGGACTATCCATAAGTTACATATGAACACCTCTTGTAAAATCCATGATTTTAACTCAAGATAATTGTAAAAGGGAGGAATAGAGATAATCTCATGATTTTACGAGTTGTAATTCATACCAGCAAGTACTTAGAATCAAATCAATTAGAATCCTAAAAGGTAGGATTACCTGTTAGGTGGAAGATTCAAATTCAAATTGAAAGACACATCTATAAAAGAGCGTGACTTTTAGTCACGATTAGTAGAGCAAGAAGAAGGAATTGAGTTTCACGCTTGTGGGTACACTAAGCCCACACATGTGTGAGTAAGTGTATATCATCTCCCTTGTATCATAAATTCATAATATTATACATTTGATTCTATTTATGCAAGTCATTTGGTATCTACTATTGTCTGCTGCTATGTGTTCATTTTAGTGAATCTATTTTGAGGATTTCTCTACGAATACTTATCTAATTGATGTGATTCAACTTGGGATATGTAGCTTAGACTTCTAGTTATCAGCTATCAGTTTTCATATCATTTGATTCAGTACCATTGTGAGATACATTCTCTGCTATGTCTCCTCACTATCATCTTCCTAAAAAGTTGAGATTAGACCCCTAACTTCTTAATGTGATTTCTCATCATATATTCATCCTAAATTAGTAAAATGACTTCCTACAACAAGCTTAGGACTCATGTTAATTATGTCTAAAAGATCGCAAGTCAATTGCAATCAATGAGTGAGTACTTACTGATTTACTAAGTAGGACCAAGTTCCATAATAGCAAGTTTTTTGGAAGTCTTTAGACTTGAAAGTTATCTATTTTGACACAACTATGTGAAGGTGATGCTCCAAGGTACATTATGGATCCAAATGCATATTTGGGAAGCTAAACGTGTCTACTAAGGTACTCTGAAGCTACATTGGTAGGCATAGAGCACGATTTGTGTAGCCCCACCTCATCTCTAGAGTGTATCCAACCATTTCCTCACAGTGGTACCAGAGCTATCATCAACTCAACATGGGAGATGGATTCCCATCATCAGTTGACAAATTGGATCGAGGTAATTACTCTACTTGGTCTATTATAATGGAAGCATATCTACGAGGTAGAAATCTCTATGGTTACATATCTGGAGATGATTTAATTCCAATACTCAAAAGCAAAGGGCAACCAACTCAAGAAGAATAGGAAAGGTTATCAACATGTTGCTCATAGGATGCTTTGGCCAGGTCATATCTTCTTAACTGAGTCTTTGATTACTTGCTTCCACACATTAGGAAATGTAAGACATCACAAGAGACCTAGAATGCACTTGCATCATTCTTTTCTTCAAGCACTAGAGCAAGAAAGAACAGACTATGGATGGAGTTCAAAACACTCAAAAAAATGCCCAAGCAAAATGTGACTCATTATGTCACTAAAAATGAAGGACCTATCTGATCAACTTGGAAGCATTGGAGAAGTCATTGAAGAGGAGCAAATTCTAAGACAAGTGATCAATGAAATCAAGGCACATGATAAATGGGAAGCCTTCACCACAACAATGGATCTATACATCGACATGCAGGTACCTGACTTCAATACTCTAACAAAATTTCTTGTTTGGCCTGAATGAGTTGTGCAGACAATTGTTCACTCATTACTTGAAACTAATTCTTTTCCCTCATGGCCTTGTCATAATCCGCATCTGTGTCCATCGTCTGTTGTTGCATGTCCATGGCCGTCTGGATCATTTGCTTGACAACAGGTTTCAATTGAGTTACATCCACATTTAACCAGGTGGTAGGGATGCTAGGTTCTTCACCTGTTGTGACATCTTTTCCTTTTTCTACATGTAAAGTGGTATCATGGGGCTGCCTAATGTGGAGTTGTATCCTTGGCTCAGCCTCCTTGTGATCAATTTTACCTTGAGGTGTATCATCAGGCACTTCAATCACGATTTGCTCCTTATTCTGTTGTAGGCCTACGTCCTGGTTCACTAGAGTTTGTATTTCCTCTTTGATAGGTGGCACCACATTTTTATTAGTTATTGGAACTTCCTTGATGCTTATCTTTGACTGATCATTTAATTGAATCAAGTGTTCCTATTCAATTTGTACTTCCTGGTGCTGTGCTTTTTGTTGTTGATTGTCAGGTGTGATTTCAACCAGATTTATTTCTGTCCATTCTTCATTGTTCATTTCAGTTCATATATCAATGTCCAATGTGTCCTTCTCTGGGCTAGATTCTTCATCAGAGCTCAAATCTTCAAACCCCAGTTCTTTATATTTGGCCAATTAATCTGGAGTATGTTCTTTATCTTTGTGCTTCTTTTCCTGGCTTGCGTGTATGTAATGGTGACCTTGAACATTTAAATTTACTTGCCCCCGCATGTACTGATGCGTTTCTTCTAGGGCGGCGGAGAGGTCTCTCTTAGTGATAGGCTGCTACGTCATAGAAATCTTTGGCAGTGTATGGGTCCTTTTTGATGTTGGTGTCTCCTGAGCTTCTTCCTCTCTTAGGCGTTTAGTCCCCCTCATGGGTTTCTTTGAACTGGTTCCCACTTCTTTGATAGATGTGGCCATTTTCTTTTTCTTTGGTACAGTCGCTGACTTGGCATATTTCGCTAACTCCGTTGATGTCGGCATCAAGCGTAAGCAATTCTTCATGTCAAGTGCCTCATAAATGAGTAATGTTAATGCCGAACTCCCATTTAAGAACTTTTTCTATCCCCACTTTTTCTTTGCTTCAAACAAGCGATCTTGAATATACGGAGTCATATTGACTTGGTTCTCCACTTGCCTCATTGCATGCGAAAGTAATTGCACAACAATTTTTTGAGGTGCTGTGTATCTATGCATACTAGGAAAGCAAAAATGTTGGTGAACTAAGCGAACAACATCTTCAATATCCGTTCTGTTGATTTCCAAAAATGTTCTCTTTTTCGGGTCATGACATTCATCTTTGACATTCGTGAGTCCCTCTTGATTCCATCCAAAACCCTTGTTAATTAGCTCATGAGCGAATTGAATTGTCTTCCAGGTACCAACTTTATCAAGTACCCTTGCTTCCGGGACTGATACCTTATTCGATGCAGACTGAAGTGTATTCATCACTTGTGTACATCTCTGGAAATCTGGCATATAGATTGGCAGTCTTAGGAATGCGTCGATTCCTGCTTGTGTCTAGACATCCGTCATGCATGGTAATCCCTGTATGATAGTCTTGAAATCTTGTGACATGATAGGAAAGTAGTGATCCCTATCCATAATCTTGATGGTTTCCATGAAAATGAGTTCAGACACGGGTTGCTCATCTAGAAACCAATGACCTCTTGCCTTAGTTATTGATTCCAAGGGAAGAAGCTAGACCTCTTCCTCTTGCATAGCTTCGGAATTAGAAGATGCCATCTGCACTCAATATAGAGCAGTAATTAGTGGCAAGCTAGTATCAAGAATCATCCTTCATTTAATGCTCCGCGTGAATAGTGTCGTCCCTGTTGATGTATGAAACACCACAAGAAATGAATTAATGTGACACTAGAACACCTCTATGGTCACCATTAACTCATTGCCACTCCAAACTTTGAGAAATGATAGCCTAAAGTGAGAACTTTGCTTCTACAGAAATTCCTAGTCACCGAAATGACATACCTTCAGTATTTTGCTAATTTCTCCTAGCTCAAGTATTATTTCTCCATGAAACTTTATAGGATGAAACTAGAAGAGTAGAGCTTTCCAACAAGCTATCATATGCATCAAACGGATCTCTAGAACTCAAGTTATGGCCTTCACAAGATGACCCTGTATGACCTTCCAAAATTGGAAATTTTTACCTGTTTTAGTATGTCTGGGTGTCTAAAAATAAATATTCGATGCGTAGCATCGAATTTCAGTCAAGGTCGATGCCGAGCATCGACTTTGAGCTTTTTTAGGCCCTTTTTCTGCACCAAAAATACTCTCTTTTACACACACATGAAGAAGACCACTTGTATGCTAGAAGTCGATGTCGGGCATCCACTTTATGCTGAAACTCGATGCCAGGCATCGAGTTGCTCCACAAACTTCATCTTTTTTAGAGTTGAAGCTTCTCTGCAATTATCCATATCAAACTTCTTCAATAAATTCAGAAGATACCTTTCTTGTGATACATATATGCCATGATCTGTATAAGTAACTTCCATTCCAAGAAAGTATGATAACTTTCCTAGGTCACTGATCTTGAATTCTTTTTCAAGTAATCTCTTTACCTCCTTGATTCCTTCATCTGAAGTACCTGTGATTATAATGTCATCTATATAAATACAAATGTAGATTGTACCTTCCTCTGTTCTTTTGATAAGTAGACTTGAATCTGCTTTTGAACTTTGATATCCAAGATCATTGAGATACTTCACCAGTCTATAGTTCCAAGCTCTTGGAGCTTGCTTCAATCCATACAATGCTCTTCTCAACCTGCAAACAAAATTTGGATACCTGAAATCTATAAACCCTTGAGGTTGTTCCATGTATACCTCATCTGACATGTATCCATTCAAGAATGCATTTTTTATATCCAATTGACTTAGGGTCCATCCTTTTGAAGCTGCAATAGCAATGATTGTTCTTATAGTTGACATCTTAGCTACGGGACTGAATGTCTCATCATAATCTATGCCATAGGTCTGGGCATAGCCTTTCACCACCAATCTAGCTTTGTATCTGGCTATACTTCCATCTGCAAGCTTCTTCACTTTATAAACCCATTTATTTCCAATTACTTTCTTACCATTTGGTTTAGGAACAAGTTCCCATGTCTTGTTCTCCTCCAGTGCATTGAACTCTTCCTTCATTGCTTCTTCCCATTGCTTCTTACCTTTAGCTTCATCATAGTTCTGAGGTTCTTCATCATCTTTGACCATATATGCATAGTTCTTCTGAGTTATGTAAGAAGTATCATAAGAATACCTTTCTGGTTGTCTTCTAGTCCTGCTTGACCTTCTTGGTTCACATTCTTCATAAGTTTTTGGATACACTTCTTCATCAAATATAGGAGCTTCTTCATCCCTTCTTGTTAATCCACTTGTGGATGTACTTGCTTGCATATAGTCTTCATCTCTATTTACCTGCACAATTGATTTTCCTTTCTCACATCTTCTTACCTCTTCTTCAAATTCTTCAGCTGTGTGACTTTGATCTGCATACCAACCTTTCTGTTCATCAAATGTAACATCTCTAGAAACAAGAAATTGTTTTGTTAGAGGATTCCACAACCTGTAACCCATCTGCTTTTCATCATAACCAATGAACACATATTTTTCTGCCTTTGGTTCAAGTTTATGCCTAAGCTGTGATGGCACATAAGCATATGCAATTGATCCAAACACTCTACAATGATCTAGTGTTGGTTTCTTACCCCACCAAACTTCATATGGAGTCATTCCATTCAGAGCTGCACATGGTAATCTATTCACAAGATATGTAGCTGTATTTACAGCTTCAACCCAAAGATAATTTGGAAAATTCTTCTCCTTCAACATAGCTCTAGCAAACTCAACCAAAGTCCTGTTCCTTCTTTCTGCTACACCATTTTGTTGTGGTGTATACCTGCAGGTTATTTCTCTCTTAATACCTGCATTCCAAAGATAATCATTGAACTCTTGGGAGAAGTATTCTCCCCCTCCATCAGACCTCAGTCTTTTAAGCTTTTGACCTGTGACTCTCTCTGCATATGCATGAAAATGCTTGAAAGCTCCAAACACTTTTGATCTTTCCTTCAAAACATATAATGTTATCCATCTTGTAGCATCATCAATGAAAAGAACATAATACCTTGAGCCACCGATAGATCCTTCTTTTGTTGGTCCCCATACATCTGTATGAATGAGCTCTAGTAATCCATCATGTTTGAATCCTTTCTTCTGAAATGGTAACCTGTGTGCTTTACCCATTTGACATGCTTCACATTTATAAACCATATGTTGACTTTGCACATTTGGTAATCCTAGTACAGACTGATTAGCAACCATAGCTTTAATTCCTCTTTCATTGAAATGACCTAATCTCTTATGCCAGAGATCAAGTTCTGTAATCACTCCTTCACCATGTGTGAGCAAAGCTTGACCAATGTTCCCTTGTACTCTTAAAGTAAAGAGTCTACCTTCTTTCTTACCAGAGACAATCTGATTATATCCATTCTCTGGATCTTCAACAAATACTCCTTCATTTGTAAACCTGACTTGAAAACCTTTTTCAACTATCTGTCCCACACTAATCAAGTTTTTAGGTATTGTAGGAACATACAAAACATTGGTTAGCAAATCTGCTCCACTCTTGCATTTCACTTTTCCAATTGAATGTACACTATGTCTTGTATTATCACCAGTTTGAACTGTATGACTAGAAATGCCTTTTTCCAATTCTGACATCAATTCTATGTTTCCTGACAAATGATTAGAACATCCAGAGTCAATGTAAAATACCTTTAGATCTTCTTTATCTGATGTGTTGATTGAGTTCATCATCAATGATGTATGGCTTTCATTCTGTGTGTCATTTGCATAGTTGTAGTAGGTGGTGTTGTAGGATTGATTCTGTCCCCAACTTCTTCCTCCACCTCTACCATAGCCTCATCTTTGACTTTGTCTACCTCTTTGAAAATTACTTTGATATCTTCCACCTCGGCCTCTGCTATTGTTGTTCTGATTTTGATTTGATCCTTGTTGGTTGTGCCAACAGTCATGAGCCAAATGATTACTCAATCCACAGATCCAGCAAGCCTTCTTGTTGTTATTCTGATTACCTCTTCCTCTTCCAAAGCCTCTTGCTCTTCCTCTACCAGTGCCTTTACCTCTTGTATAATAAGCTTGAGAACTAGACTCATCTTCATCCTTTGCTTTACCTTTATCTCCTTTCTTCTTGTTCTTCATGTACATTGCAGAACTTTGTCCTTTATCTCCATCTCCCTTCAAGTCTTGCTCATATGTGAGCATCAAACCAAGCAACTGGTTCAAATCTGGAACATAATGATTTAATGAAAGTTTTGTTGATAAGACAAAAGGTTTCCACCTTTCATCCCCTCTCAAACCTGCAAGTAGTTGAGAAATCAATCTGTGATCTTCAACATCTTCATCTATGGATCCAAGACTATCTGCTAGATCCTTCATCTTAGTGACATAATCACTAATACTTTGACTTGGCTTCTTCTTGAATGTTGTAAACTCTGACCATAGACTTGCTTTCCGTGCTTTAGTAGTACTTTGGAAATGATACTCCAATGCATTCCATATATCTTCAGATGATTCCAATCCTCTGATGTGTGGTAGCAAATGATCAGAGATTGTATTGTAGATGTAGGCTTTTGCACTTGCAT
Organism: Ceratopteris richardii; assembly: GCA_020310875.1. Lineage (NCBI taxonomy): Eukaryota > Viridiplantae > Streptophyta > Polypodiopsida > Polypodiales > Pteridaceae > Ceratopteris > Ceratopteris richardii. Next base: position 77,291,966 of record CM035441.1, on the reverse strand, counting down.
CCTTCTTCTGCCAATGCTTTAAAGCATCAAGTTCCTCTTTCTTTGGTCGGCTTTCATCTTCAAATACTGGCTTCTCTTCTTCACATGTTACATATACCATGAGATCCTTACTCATAAGTAAGGCTTCCATTCTCATTACCCATGCGGGGTAATTATCTCTGTCCAGTTTGTCAATGGAGATATGATATGCCATAGTTCTTTCCTTCTGCAACCTGTGAGCTTAAAGGATAAAGGATAATACCTTTTGAAGTTCTTTGTGTATGAGGATACTTTTGAAGTAACCTTTTGATGCCTTGTGTCTTCAAATGCTTCACCTTTCAAACTTTAATGGAAAACTTTACAAAACTTCTCGTACCTTTGTCGTCTTCTGCTCTCGAGAATCTTTCTGCTCTGATACCACTTGTTGATGTATGAAACACCACAAGAAATGAATTAATGTGACACTAGAACACCTCTATGGTCACCATTAACTCATTGCCACTCCAAACTTTGAGAAATGATAGCCTAAAGTGAGAACTTTGCTTCTACAGAAATTCCTAGTCACCGAAATGACATACCTTCAGTATTTTGCTAATTTATCCTAGTTCAAGTATTATTTCTCCATGAAACTTTATAGGATGAAACTAGAAGAGTAGAGCTTTCCAACAAGCTATCATATGCATCAAACAGATCTCTAGAACTCAAGTTATGGCCTTCACAAGATGACCCTGTATGACCTTCCAAAATTGGAAATTTTTGCGTGTTTTAGTATTTCTGGGTGTCTAAAAATAAAAATTCGATGCCTAGCATCGAATTTCAGTCAAGGTCGATGCCGGGCATCGACTTTGAGCTTTTTTAGGCCCTTTTTCTGCACCAGAAATACTCTCTTTTACACACACATGGAGAAGACCACTTGTATGCTAGAAGTCGATGCCGGGCATCCACTTTATGCTGAAACTCGATGCCAGGCATCGAGTTGCTCCACAAACTTCATGTTTTTAAAAGATTCAACAACAGTTAACACACAGAGAATGGAAATAATGACTTATCAGCCAAGATTCGATGCCAGGCATCGAATTGCTCAGAAAACTTGAACTTTTGAATTCATCACACAGTAGGCAAGCATGGAGATGATGGAGAGAGACTCATACACAGAACTTTACTCAGTTCTTTCTCATAGCTATGAAAACTCAGAAGTTTTACAGATGCTTTCTCACTCAGAGAAGCCTGACTATACTCAGTCGTATAAAATGAACTCCTTCTTCTACTTCTTCTCTCTCACTCTCTCTATCTCTCCGCGTGAGTTGATACAAACTAACTTATATAGATTTTCGTATTCTCGTGATTTTAAAAAACTTATAGAACTAAAGTGAACTAACTTTACAAATATGATACATTTGTGAATTTTTCCCTTCACATAGGCATGGGGTTTTCTTCCTAAGATTTGACCTTCAAATATATGTCCAATTAGTGATTGTTTCTCCAACAGTCCCTTCCCTGTGGGTGTGAGAAAGGTAATACCTGGGATTTTTCATACTTTTAGATAGTTTTATGTTTTTTTTAAAGAAAAACAGAAAAGTTAGTTCATAGCCAAAGCGGTTATTAATTTTTGAGTAATTTTCTTGAGCTTATGTACAAGTGCTCTCCTATTTCCTAAGAGGAAAATGTGCTTCACTATTCTGAAATAGAAGAAAAATGTGCCGAATGCTTGGCCTTGTAATGTGGCCCTATCATGCATACTTTGGGTTCTGGTAACTCCAAATGTGTGCAACTCAAATTATTTGGTAGAAGTATACAGCTTGTCTTGTCTTTCGGCATCCAAATCTGCTTTATTGTGTTGGGACGGATTGTATTCCCAACATTCCTGGTGAATGCGGTGCTTCTCATATGGTGCTTCTGCTTTGTCTGCTTTTTGAATCTTGGAATGACGTGTGAATCGTATGTAGACTCCTACTCGATCCTGTAGCAATTTAACTTCTGTCGTTTTGCCTGTAGATCATACTGATTCTCCTTGTGCCTTGACTCGTCCTTCATGGTGATTGTCCTTTGAGTACATGACTTGGTAATCCATATTTGTGTTCGGGCCGACTGGGCGGCTATCACCTTCTTCGGAATCCATACTCTAGCAATTTTTTGTGGAACTGGATATCCAGAGCGATTTACATACTAGGTCTGTGGGTTCTTCTAATGTAGCAAGTAGTTCTTTTGTTGAAGATAAGCAGCCACTTGGTCCTTCCTTATCCAAGCTTGTCGAGTGTGAGGAATAGGGTATATTCCAATGTATGCAGACTCGTGATATTCCTATGGACTATCCTCTCTTGTGCTTAGTTCCTCCCTGCGGCTGTTATTGGATAGAATACTAATCATGTGGTTTACTGGATTAGAAGATTGTGTGCACTCGAAACTCGGGGTATCCTCACATGAAGTACTCGATGAAGAAGTTTCCATAGTGCGAGTGAACATACATTCATTAGCGTGTTCATTTAAGTGAGTTTTCGGTTCTATACTCTCAGCTTTAATTGGTCATTCATCTAGCATGCTGAATACTTCACGATGACCTATCTTGGCCGAGATGTATCCTAAGGCCAATTGAATAGTTACTTCATATTCGTATATCCAGTCTTGACCTAACACGAGCTCTTCTAATAAGTCCTGATCATGACATACTAAGAGTTTTTGCTCCATAGTGTTGTTTCCAAGATGTAGAAGTAAAGTGACCTCTCCGATACACTTGGTGATCTTTCCTCCTATTCCAATCAATTGTGCTTTAGATGGGCGTAATTCCTCTTTGAGTGTCTGTGTAAATGAATACTTAATACAGCTTACAGCTGCTCCTGTATCAATGAGAGCATCCACTAAGTGGTACTCTTCTGTTCCAGCGCCCAATTCAAATATGGTTGTGTCCTTTGCTGACCTAGGTTTTCAGTGGCTCTAAAATTTGCCATAGGGATGAGTTCCTCTCCTTGTCGATATCTCTCATCTCTCTCTCTCATCCACTCTTTTCGTTTACTGATTTGTTATAGTGCTTCTTGTCTAGCTTCTTCTCGTATTCTTTCTTCCTCTATACGCCTATTCTTACCCATTATTAGTTGTGACATTATTTCTTCAGTTAATGGCTCCAGATATTTTTTTACTCGACATCCACTGATATAGTTTGGCAATACATCTCCATCCAGGGTGGCTAAACTGATGGCTCCACTGGTAGATATAAAATTGATGATTAATGAGCCATATCCTCTTTTTTGCAGTTTCTTTGCGTGTTGTTTCAAAGTATAAACCAAAACTAAATCTCCTTCCTTCAAATTTTTATCTTTAATATGAGCATCAAAATATGCCTTCTGTCGCCTTTTTGCAGCATAAATCCTTGCTACTGCTTGTAACCTAGTTTCATGTAACTTTTCTATTTGATCCAATTGAGCTGAGAGTTCATGTCCCGTCCACTCATAAGTTGTTGCTACTCTGAGAGTGGGCATTAACAAATCAATTGGCAAAATAGCATTTTCTCCATACACTAAGTTAAAAGGAGTAGTTCCTATGGCGGTCTTGTAGGCTACTCTAAATGCCCATAAATCATGATGTAATTGTTTATCCCAATCCAATCTACCATTGTTAACAATTTTAGTGAGAACTGTTTTCAACATTTTATTTGAACTTTCGGCTTGTCCATTAGCTTGCGGGTGATATGGGGCTGATTTCTTATGAATTACCAAGAATTCGTTCAGTAAGGCTTCTATTACTTCATTCACAAAATAAGTGCCTCTATCACTCACAATTTCGATTGGTAGTCCAAATCTAGTGAAAATGTTCTCGAAGAGAAACTTGGCCGTAGTCCTTGCATCGTTTTTCTTGGTAGCTTTGGCTTCAACCCATTTAGTCAAATAGTCTATGGCTACGATTATGTACTCAACATGGGATCCTTTAGCTAGTGGGCTAATAGGTCCTATGAAGTCTATTCCCCATTTTGTGAAAGCTCTTGCACTCATCATGGGTTTCAGTGGCATTTCATCTCTTCTAATGGGATATTTTGTTCGTTGACAAGTATCACATCGTTGAACATATGTTGCTGCATCTTGATGTAGAGTTGGCCACCACATTCCTGCAAAAAGAATCATTTTTGTTGTTTTATCTGCAGAAAAATGTCCTCCTGCAGCTCCTGTATGTGCCATCTCTAAAACAGCAAGATACTCGTCTTCATGAATGCACATTCGTAGATGATTATCTCTTCCTCGCTTAAAAAGGTGTTTTCCTATGAGAACATAGTCCTTGCTTTGTTCTACAAGTGCACGTTTCCTTTCTAGAGTGGCTCCTTCTGGGTATTCTTGGGTCTTCAAGAACTTCACTAAAGGCATGCTCCATCTTGGTGCTACGGTGGAGTAGCATAAATTAGAGTTCTCTTCTGGATTCCATTCTTGACAAGTTGGGCAGGCTGATACATAATTATGTGTATCCCTTTGCATGGTCGGCCAATATATGCCTAATCTCTTCAATGTTTGCCATGTTCCGTTTGCACTTAAATGCATTTTCCATTGATTTACATGTGCTTTTTGAAGCCACATCTCTTGTTCCTCCTCTTCCACACATCTCCTGAGTAATCCACTTGAATCTTCGTGATATAGTCTTCCAACAATGATATGCAGGTTTTTAGTCTTCCATAAATCTTGATTTTGGTTTGGTGAGATCCCATGTTTAGGTCCATATGTGAGTATTGGGATCAATGTTTCTGCCCATTGGGGACATGCTTCGAGGTTGAACAGGTATGTGTCAGACAGATCATCTGGTACTCTTATGGGTGGTTCTCCATGTGTCATTCTTGATAAGTGATCTGCTCTAATGTGGGTATTCCCTTTCTTGACTACTACTTCAAAGTCAAATTCCATCAACAATAGAAACCATCGTACTAGTCATCCCGTATTACAAGGCTTATTGACTAAGTACAGTAGGGCTTGATGATCAATGAAGAATTTGAATTTGTTTGCCAATAAGTAGTGTCGAAACTTTTTCACTGCGTATACCATTCTTAGGCCTTCTCTTCCAGTCGTGGTATAATTGTGTTCTGCTTGATTCAATTGTCTACTGGCATAGGCTATAGGGTGATCTAACTTTCCTGTATCTACGGGTTGAGCTAGGATGCAACCAATGGCAAACTTGGAAGCATCTACGTGAATGTGAAATGGTTTGTTCCGATTAGGTACTCGAAGGATTGGGGCTGAACTCAATCGACTCTTTAATTCGTTAAAGGCCTTATCACATTCTTCAGTAGAGTTAAACTGAGTCAATAATGCATAAAGAGGTCTAGCAATTATGGCATACATATGTATAAATCTTCGGTAGTATCCGCAATGTCCCATAAATGCTTGTACTTCTTTAGCAGTCTTTGGTCTCGGTAAGTCCAGAATTACTTTGATCTTGTCTTCATCAGTTGTGATTCCATTCTTAGAGACAATATGTCCTAATATCTTTCCTTGTCGAACCATGAAGAAACATTTTTCTAGGTTGAGGCATACTCTATATTGTCGACATTTGGTAAAGATCCTTCCTAGTTCCGGGATATGCTCTGGTCGTATAGCTGAATAAGTGCATAAATCATCCATGCATACCTCCATACTCTTTCTTAGGAACTCCTTGAATACATGGCACATCAATCTTTGGAAAGTGGCTGGGGCATTGGTTAGGCCGAAAGGCATAACCCTAAAGGCATATACTCTCCATTCAGTTGCAAACGCTGCTTTATGTTGGTCCTCAGGAGCAATGGCTACCTTATTATACCCTGAAAAGCCATCCAAAAAACTATAAATTTCCTTCCGTGCAACTCTTTCCAAAAGATGATCCGTGATGGGTAATGGGTAACTATCTCTTATGGTGGCAGCATTTACCTTTTTCAAATGAATGCATACCCTTAGCTTACCATTCTTTCTCGGTATGACCACCAAAGGTGACACCCATTCCGTGTGTTCAATCTCATAAATGAGCCCAGCATCTAATAGTTTATCTATCTCTTCTTTGATCTTTGCTGAGTAAACATCGTTATATGTGTATGGTATTTGTTTGGAAGGTTTAGCTTCAGATGTCATAGGGATTCTATGTGCACATATAGAAGGATCTACTCCTTTCGAATCCTTATAGGTCCAAGCAAAGACATCCCTATATTCTCGAATGAGTCGTATCAGCTCTTGTTCTTCCTCCATTGAGACATCTTGACCTATAAAAGTACATCTTTCTTCTCCTTCCTCCAAGGTTACTACTATTTTCTTGGTTTGCTCTTTATTGTGGTATGCTATTCCTGGCTGTGCTTCTCGTTTTGGCATTTGAATAGCAATTTTCCTCTCTTCTACTTCATATTTTTTGAAGTGGGCAGGCACTTCAAATTGATCTTGAGGCTTGTTGTCTTCATCGTTTTTCGCTCTATCTAATCCAAACCCTTCTTCCTTTGTTGGTTCTTGATTTATTTCATTAGCTATGATACTTACTTCTTGGATTTCATTTTCCGTTTCCATATGTTCATGTTCCATTTCAATGCTCTCGTAATCCTCCTTCCATTATTTTTCAATTACTTCCCCTTCTTCAGCCTCTTGAAGAACTACCACATATAGACTAACGTCATATCCTTCCTCGTCAATGCATTCATTCATGGTTATCACTTCTTCGTTTACACACACCTCGAGAGTGGCTAAAATCTCCATCCAACCATGAGGTTCAAATTCTTCATCTAGGAACATTTGAGGCATGTAAGCTGGATCTTGTACAGATCTAGCGATTCCCTACCTTTGCTGCCATCCTTTCCTTCTATCCTCTTCCTTTTTCGTGGCTTGGCATATCCATAGATGAGTGTCTTCGTTCATCCAAGATTGGTCACTTGAACCTATACTGTGAATCGACTGGGTGTCTTCCTCCTTATGAATCTGATTCCATTGCAAGGGAGGAACATCTTGATACGTGTATGTGTGGAGATTTATTCTTGTTGTGGTTCCTTCATGCTGTAAGTATACTGCGTCTTTTCCCCAATCTCGCACTACCTTTAGCTGTCTCATAAAGGGTCTTCCAAGTATCATTTCATAATTGCTAGCCCTTTCAAATTGACATATCGCTAAGGTGTGCTCAAATTCAACACCACAGGTAGTGAAAGTTACTCTTTCCAATAATCTTCATGCGTGTTGGTCTTAGAGCTCATTTTCCCCATTTCTCCCAGATTTCTTTAGTTGCAATTCCTACTCCAGCTCCAGAATTGGAAGGCAAGTGTTTCCTTCATCTCCCTCACTGAAATCTCCAACCTTAATGATTGGGATTTTGACTGTGGCCACTTCATCAGGCATCTCCATCTCTTTTTCCTTGATCTCCAACTGACTGGTCACCTTCTCCTTCAAATGCGGTTTGACCTTCAACAGTTCTTCCAATGTCAGAGTGCAAGGGATTTTTACCTTTTTAAGGTGTTGTGGATGTCCGAGGTTTGGACTGATGGGTTCTGTTCTTTTTTTCTCATTGAGGGAATGCGGTATAATTCTGAATTATGTTCGTATTCTCCTGTGTAATTTGGCAAAACCTTTACACTGTCATTTTCTTTGTTACTTGGATCAATTTGTATTAATTCTTCTGAATTCAGTTCAGGTATGGAGTCTTCAATTTCACCTTCTGCTTCTAGCTCCTCAAAGGGTGGTTCTATTCCTTCCACTTTCTTCCATCGGCCTTCTTGGACTCTTGCCCACAAGTCTTTAGGCCATTCTCCGTCTACTTCGGGGACAATGGATCCTTCCCTTTTATCCTCACAGTGATTTTCATTATGTGTCTCACCTTTTTTGGTTTTCTCGGGGTCATTAGGGATGACACACTCTTGGAATTCTTTTTCGGGAATTCGTGAATTGGGTAGTTGAAGAACAGATTTTTCTAAGGTCTGTTGGGCTACTTCAATTAATTTTTTGCATATCTCCAACCTTTCTTTCTCTAGGTCACCTCTAGGATATTTTCATGTTGTTCAATGGTAGGTCCTGCTCTTATTCGTGCCTTGTACGCCTAAATCCACATGGCCAACTCTTCTAGCATGGGATCTTCCAAAACTGATCCCACCTCTTCTTTTTTATACTTTCCTTTTTTATTTTCTTCCTCAAATTTTTGTTTTTCCTTTTGATCTTGCTCATTTTTTTTCCTTCTCCATCTGTTGCTGTAGTTTCTTTTCCTTTATCCTATCTCTACGATTCTTCCATCTCTGTGTTCGTTTACTTGTAACACTTTTCCCAAGCTCTTCTAAGTCTTTAACTACTTGGGGTACATGTATATTCATTCCTCTGTCACCTTGATTATTTTCTTCAGTTTTTTCTGGGGTCTCTCTAGCTTTAGCTTTTGTTATTGCTTTCAATGGCACAGTGTACTCCTTATCACTCCGTGATGACTCTATAACGTTAATATGCACGTTAGAGTTAACTTTGTTGGGGTTCTTGGGGCAATCTCTGAAAAGGTGTTATTTACCACAATCACTACAGTGTCCTTCCCAGACTCACTATGGTGGTGGTGGGTTTGGTAGTGTGCATTCTCTGATATAATGATCACCTCCGCATCTATAACATGGTCCTCTAGGTACAGGCGGTCTGTTCATATGTCGGGGGGGTATGGGTGCCCTGGGGGCTGTGTACATCAATGACACATAATCTTGCTCATATCCATAGGAACTATTTGGTACTTCCATGCCATATGCATATGGTTCATACATTTGCCCATATTCTATTATAGAGCTCTCATAAGCAGAATAATTTCCATGACTATGGTCATAAGATGAGTCATATGGTTCGTTACTAGTCAACGGTGTGGCTGGAACTATTGCTCTTTCTAGATTCTCTTCAAGTTGAGCTATTTTTACTGAGACAACATTTTGAGGATGGGGCAGTTGTTGTCCTAACACCGGCTGTGGTTGAGTGTAACTTTGATCGGCATAAGGTCGTGGTGCTGGTGCCTGCTGCTGATATGTGGGATATCTGAAGGCTTCTCCTCCTAGATCTCTCTGAGGGTATCCATAAGGTCTTATGAGTGGTTGTACTGGTCTTGATTGTCGATTGTAAGGACAGTTCTCTGTATTGTGGTTTGTGTACTTTTGTTCTATGCTGCAATATTGTAGAGGCCCCGGGACAGGTGGTCTAGTGTAAGCATAAGAAGGTGGTGGGACTACTCCCCTAGTGCACACATGAGAGGGATGATCACCTCCACAATGCATACATCTTCTAAGCATGGGTACTCTCATTGGGTTGTTGGGGTAGTTCCTCTGTCCTTGAACGTTCAGTTTCTTTGCCACTAATTCGGCTATTTCCTCTACATTGTTCTCAGGGTTTGATGTGCTGTTGACTGAATCTTCACTTCTTACACTACCTTGAGGTATTTTCAGATCTTCTGCAAGGTTGTCCTCTAGGTCAATACATTCTTTCATACATTCTTGCAAAGTTTGAACTCTTTTCACATACACTAGTGATCTTAATGATCCATTCACTAATCCTTCCAAAAACAATGACACCATCTTGTTTCAAGTGGGTCTCTCTTCAACAAGGCATCTATCCACATATTGCTTGAATCTTCTTGCCACCAATCGCACTGATTCTATAGGAGCTTGCTTAAAACTATGGATCAATGATGACGAGTTGTTGTTAATCCCATACTTAGTGAATTCTTCAATCATTTCTTGATAGACTTGTTCCATGTTTTGAAAATTATTAGGATCCAATGGCTGGAACCAAGCTAAAGCGGTGTCCGTCAAGGGTTAACCAAAGGATTCATATTGGATCAAAAAGTCTTCCACTTGTTCGGCTCTGATTACTTGCTTAAATTCAGCTATATGATTGTAAGGTTCACTAGAGCCATCATAGTGGTTTCTCATGCATTTGGCGACTTGGATGGGTCTTAATCTTCTTCCTGCCTCAGGTGGTCTAGGCATCACAGGGAAAACTGGTCTTCCTATCGGTATACCAGGTCCTCTTACCACAGGTGGTCTATTTGGGACAGGGATTCTATTCCCTGGGTCAACAGGTGGCTGAGGCCGATAGTTCGGATTATTTGCAGGCATAGAAAACTGCACATGGGGTCTCACCGAGATTTGTGTTTGTTGTGTTTGTCCTGACTGTTGATATGAATTATCTTGAAAGGTTCCTTGAGGGTTCTCAGAATTAGTAGCTTGATCCCTAGGAGGGAACACCGGAATGTTCTGATACTTCAGCCGTGCTCTTTCTAACTCTGTTAGAGGCCAGTATCTCTTATGATTTTTGTCCAAATAGGTGATGATGGTGGGGAATTCAGGATCTTGTAACTCATAGACAGTAACTGGGTTAGGGGCTACTTCCCATAATGAAGAGTGGGCTCTAAGGAGATGCTCCATTCCATTAATCAAATACACATCCATTAAGGAGTCATCTTGAGGAATTAGGTCTCCTCCCCATACCCTAGCAACAGTAGATCTCCCTCTAGGAGTGGTCACTTGTTCTTCTTGTCCCTCTGTATTAGGGTTATGAGCATTATCTTCTTCCCCGTGTTCGTTGATACTTTCAGGATGTTCTATAACTACATACTGGATGTCTCTCTTGTCCATATAAATTCCTCCTACATACTTAACTGCTGGCCTAGGCACTATGTACGCATCTGAAGCTTTCTTCAATCTGGCCACTGATCGGTTTAGACCATCTAGGTAGATAGGTATCTAATTTTGGTTGGTGTCACATATTCCAAAGATGTCTGATATTCTCCCTCAATAATTGACATCATGCGAATCATTGGTATAGTGTTCTGCATATCCTCGGAAGCCATGGGAATTTCTTCCTCTGACTCACTAGAGGTTTCAAAATAATGTGAGCGGCTACTAGGTTCGGCTACACTTCCCACTGAAGAGATTACACTTCTTCGGCTTCCTAGGGTTCTCCCAGACCTTAGGTTCATTCACTTAAAAGCTCTGATTAACCTTTGCCAACCTCCAGCTCCTAGAGCTCTGTACTGAGGGTCTGAATTCTAGAGAGAATTTGGTTAGAAAAGGACTGATAGAGAATTCTCAATTCACGATACTTGACCCCAAAAAATCCACGATACTCGATACTTCACCCACACAGAGCATGTCACGATACTCGATACCTAACACACTAGAAGGGTACCACGACACTCGACATCTGAACAAGATGATACACGATATTCAACCACTTGACCGGACACGATACACGATATCTGCACAAACTCGATACACGAAACTTCCAGAAACACGATATACGATACGTGGATAAACACGATACTCGATACCCACAATATGTGATACTTGACACTGAAGGTCATGATTCTCGATACTCAGGAAACGTGATACACGATATTTGCCCAATATCGCGTGCTAATCACGATACTCGACACACAACAAGTATCGCGAGAAAATTCCCAACGATACTCGATATTTGTCAGGTATCAAGAAAGTTGCCTCCACGATACACGATACTCTGCAAGTATCAAGATCTGAATTTCACGATATACGATACTTCCCAAGTATCCTGGAAAATTTCCAACGATACTCGATACTTCACTAGTATCAGGAAGAGTTATCCTCGCGATACACGATATTGCACAGGTATTGCGATCTGAGATTCACGATAGACGATACTCCATGAGTATCGTGATCTAAATTTCATGATATGTGATATATGATAAGTATCGTGAGGATTTCTCAATGATATACGATATTCGACCAGTTCAAGTATCGCGATACTCGACCACAGGAGTTCACAACACCTAGGTATCGCGATACTCAACCGGGGGAGAACACGATACTTGGCACTTTTTCAATTTTTAGCAAGTATATTTTGAATTTTAAATGCATATATGTGGTTCTCAAGCTCATTTAACCTCTCCTCACCAACTGTGTCACAGAAATAAACTTGTCCCAACCCTTGTCTACCTTTCACGATACTTACCGCAGGTCTTTCTACTGAAGTGCTTATTTTAGTTAGCACTGATAAGTAGAAGGTTAAAGTACTCACTTTGGTAACTCTTCTTCCACTTCTCGACCACTCCTACTTGCCTGCGTAGCTCAAATCACTCCGTTTCCCGAAGGCGATACTCGATGGCTTGCTTCTACGATACTTGCTTAGGAAACAAGTGACTTGAAAAATGACACTTTTTGGTTTTTATACCTTTTGAAAAATTCTCCTAACTACAAGGATTCAACACAACTAAGGCTAATGGCTATTTGAACCTCCTAGCTACTCCCTTCTTCCTCCTACTCTACTCACTCCACTCACTTCCCTAGACTAACAACTTACTACACACACTCCAAGAGTGAGAAGTAATAAGTGCGGATGAATGTGACTTACCAAAGAATAGAAATTCACAACTCCTCTACTCGCTTCAATGCAAAAAGCTACTTACCATCACATGAATGTGTCGGTTTGATTCAACATTCCCCGGAAACGGCACCAAAAATGTGTGTACCTAAGTTCCAACCTAGGGACTTGTGGAGAAAGAGACTATACCTCAATCCCCCTCAAGTGCATATAGTGGGGATTCATGCTTTATTTATCAATCCAAGGAGTATCAAAACCTAGCCGAGTGTATGAAGACATGCATTCAAATGACGATCAACGCAAGTGAGTTTCCCAAAGAGTGAAAACAAGGCAAAGACTTATCCAAACAAGCTTCAACTGTCAGTCATGGTGTCACAATACTTGGAGCAGCAGCCAACAGTAAACTGAGCTTTTCTCTCAGCTCCAAACTCCGAATATAGCAAATAGCATATGCGTTTCGAAGCTCTCAAGAAGACGCATCCAATGGTGTATTTTCACTCAATTCTGACGCTTTTATTTCAAGTTATGAGCAAAATACTGATTTCCCAAAGAGTGAAAACAAGGCAAAGACTTATCCAAACAAGCTTCAACTGTCAGTCATGGTGTCACGATACTTGGAGCAGCAGCCAACAGTAAACTGAGCTTTTCTCTCAGCTCCGAACTCCGAATATAGCAAATAGCATATGCGTTTCGAAGCTCTCGAGAAGACACATCCAATGGTGTATTTTCACTCAATTCTGACGCTTTTATTTCAAGTTATGAGCAAAATACTGAGCCGTGGGAATGACCTTCCTAGACTTCAGCACTTCCTACACTTCACACACACCTTAACCACAGCAAACAAACACTTTCGTGGATAGAAAACACTTCCTAACACTCTTTTCAAGCAACACACATGCATACAAGCTCACAAAGAAGATGATACAGAGAGGAGAAGACACAAATTCGAAATTCTATGCTCTTGATTCTCACAATGGCAAAAAGTCTTTACAAAGAGTCACAAATTGACTTATATACATGTGCCCTAAAAATGTTCCTTTTCACACAAGAGACCGGCACTTTATTCACTAAAAGGCTAATTTCCTACTAATTTACATGGATAAGCTACTAATCTTCTATGGGGATGCATCTAGAGGACTCCTCTAGTGCATTTACATCGCAAAATATGTTAAAAATGATTATAATACAAAATAGAGTGTCCAAATCGGAAAAATTTTGGGGCCCCTCTTTTTCTCTGCCTTGTGCTTTTCTTTGCTCTGCAACAGAGTAGATTTTTATATCCAAATCTGAAGAGTAAGGATAGAATATACCTTCGTTGATTGTACCTTTGAGATACTTAAGTACTCTCTTAGCCGCATCCATGTGTGGTCTTCTCGGTGAGTGCATGAACTGACTAAGCACTCCCACACTATATGAGATGTCTGCCCTTGTATGAGTAGCATATATCAAGCTGCCTACCAAGCTTTGATACTCTTTAATGTCTTCAATTTTCTCACCTTCATAAACACTAAGTTTATGATTCATCTCCAAAGGTGTACCTCCAGGTTTAGTATTCTCCATTTTGAACTTGAGAAGAAGATCCTGAATGTATCTTCTTTGAGTCAGATACATTCCTTCATCTGTGTATATCACCTGCATACCTAGGAAATATGTGAGCTCACCTAGGTCACTGATTTTGAACTCCTCTTGCATGTGCATCTTGATCCTTTGAATGCCATTTAGATCATCACCTGTCACAATAAAATCATCTACATATACACATAGATAGATAACCTCATTGTGATCCCTTTTGATGAATAGAGAAGGATCTGAGCTGCTAGCTTTGAAGCCTTGATCTTGAAGATATATAACCAACCTGTAATTCCAAGCTCTAGGAGCTTGTTTCAATCCATACAATGCTTTTTTAAGTCTGCAAACATAAGATGGATGATTATGGTTTTGAAAACCTGGTGGTTGTGACATGTATACCTCTTCACTTATCCAACCATTTAAGAATGCATTTTTCACATCAAGTTGGAGGAGTCTCCAATTTCTTGCAGCAGCTACACTTATCAATGTCCTGATTGTAGTCATCTTTGCAACTGGTGAGAATGTTTCCTCATAGTCTATACCGTGAGTTTGTGAGCATCCTTTGGCAACTAATCTTTCCTTGTACCTGCAAACTAATCCATCTGAATTTCTTTTAACTTTATATACCCATATGCGACCAATTACCTTTTGATTCGGTGAGATTGGAACCAAATCCCAAGTGTCCATCTCCTTCAATGCATCTATCTCTTCGTTCATGGCCTTTTCCCAATTAGGGTTTCCCTTTGCCTCTTCATAGGTTGAGGGTTCCTCTGAAATAGAGTCTTTTGCCAAGTATATTGAATGCTTCGTAACGAATGTGGAATCATATCCATGCCTTTTTGGTTGTTTCTTTTCTCTTGATCTTGTAGGTGCTTGTTTGGAGCATTCTCCAACCTCTTGCATCTTTGCTTTGTTAGATATGCTCAATCCTCCACCCTCATGTGACCACAAATGATCCATGGTGCTCTAAGTTGTAAGGCCCCCATTATGAGGAGAAGCCATTATGAGAGCCCGAACATTTGTGGAACCCTAACTTCCAAGTTAGATGAGGTCTATGTGTGACCGTTGATGGTTATAGATGATCTTTGTGAGCCTAGCCATCAGGTTAGGTAGGGCATAAACTTCCAGGCCATTGGGTTATCATTTAAGGTGAAAATAAAGGTCCTGTAGCGTCGCGCGGTTTCCCCATAGAACCTTAATGGGGGGAGTGCAGAGGGGGGCTTGCCCCCTTCTGCGGGGTCCGGGGGGCCTATCCCCCCGGCCCGTAGGGCCGAGACGGTAGGACTTCTGGTCGTGGAGATATTGTCGGATCATATATTTTACCGACTAATTTGTATCTCCCGACTATGTTTATCTATACCGAACCGCCTTGTAAAAGCTATATAAGCACAACCCAAGTTGAGCTTTATAGAGCATTGCGCACTAGTAAGCCCTTCATCTAGAGTCTGTCTAGATCGCCATCTAAGCTCCACAGTGGGAGCGCACGGGTGGACAGCACCATCATTGTAACTGCATTATGCTTTGCAATCTGAGAATTTGAGTTCTCTACCTCTCAGTCTGCGTCTATCTTTGTGTGCGTTTTTCTCTCAACTCTGTCTACAGGTCTATTTCGCTGTGTTGTTATTTTCTTACATGGTATCAGAGCTCAAGAGGCTCTGAGTGGTGCACAAGCAGAAACGCAGAGGTTGCAGAGTTCTGAACAACAAAAGAGAGAAGATGTCAAGTGGTGCGTCATCATCTACGACTGGGGGCCAAGGTGGTTCATCAACAGGAGTAGGTGGCGCACAAGCAGGAGCAGCAATGATGCCGATCATCCCAACATTGCGGATACGGCCACCAGCCTTCACAGAAGGTAAACTTGATGGTACGAACTACACCCTGTGGAAGTTCAAAATCACTTCTATTCTTGATTCATATGAGCTTTTGGAGACTGTTCTTGGGACTGATCATGAGCCCCAAGAAAGACCTGATCCAAATATTCCTGGTCGAATGATTCCTCCTGATGCTGATCTTCTACATGCTTGGAAACGTAGAAATGCAGATGCACTCTGTGCTCTTGTTACAAGTACTTCTGATAGTGTTCTGACTCTCATTCAGCATACTACGAAGGCATGTGAAGCATGGAACATATTGAGAAATCAATATGAAACTCGTAATCAGACACGGATTCAGAACTTGGAGAATCAGCTTGCAGCAGAACGGTTTGCTGATGGGGAGACTGCAGAGGTGTTTATCACTCGCATAAAGAATCTACGAGATCAAATGGCGGGAGCAGGTGTTCAAAAGTCAAGTGAAGAGCTAGCTCGACGTTGTCTTCGAATTTGTCCACCTAAGTTTGATGGTCTGGTAACTACTCTTAACACTCAAATCAGACCTCAACCACTAACTTTTGAAGAATTCAGTGCCTTACTCATGGAGGAGGAGTTGCGGCTCAAGGCAAGGAGTGGTGGTAGCAAAGGAGATGCTGCATTCACAACAAATGCCAAAGGAGGCAAAACAGACTCTTCAAAAGATGGAGACAAAAAGAAGAACGACAAAAAAGAAGTTCAAGGGAGAGTGTTTCCACTACAAGAAGAAGGGACACAGAATCCAAGACTGTTGCATCAAGAAGGCAGAAGAGAAGAGTGGCTCTTCAAAAGGTGGCAAGGGCAAGGAGTCTGCCAACACAGCAGAAACAGAGCTTGAGTTATTTGTTACGATAGAGGAGGTGTGCTCCTCGGCTGAAGATTCAGGAACAGATGACTCATGGGTGTTGGACAGCGGTGCATCTCGTCACATGACGAGTAGAAAAGACCTTTACAGTTCCTTACAGCCTCTAAAGGAACCCATCACAATAAAGGTAGGAAACAATGCAAGATGTCCTGCAGAGGGCGAAGGTACGGTTTCTTTCATTAACTCTAATGGCGATATCAGAAAGCTTTCAAATGTGCTATATGTTCCAGAAATAAAACGAAATCTACTTTCAGTAGCTTCTATAACTGATCAAGGTCATCAAGTGTCTTTCAGTAAGACAGGAGCTAAGATTATGGACAGTAACAACAACATTGTTGGGACTGGCATAAGGAGGAACAACCTATATGAGTTGTGTGCTCTTACAGCCACTACAAATGTGGGCACAAGTAAGCTATGGCATGAGAGATTCGGCCACATTGGATACCCTGTACTGAAGGAGATGCATCGCAGAGGTATGGTTGCACACCTACCATCGATTGCAGAAATGAAGGAACCATGTGAAGCTTGCATGATGGGCAAGCAACAGAGGAAGGCATTTCCACAAGAAAGCAAGAACAGGGCAAGCTATCCTCTAGAGTTGGTGCATGCTGACTTGTGCGGAAAAATGCCTACACAGGCCTTGGGCGGATCTTCCTACTTCATGTTACTTGTCGACGACTATAGCAGGAAGATGTGGGTGTACTTCCTTCGTGATAAGGCTCAAGCTTTTGGTAAGTTTAAAGAATGGCTTCAGCTTGTTGAAATTGAAACAGGGAAGAAGATGAAGAAATTCAGGACAGATGGTGGTGGTGAGTTCACATCAATAGAGTTTGAAGATTTCTGCAAGAGTAAGGGAATCAAGCATCAACTCACAGTGGCACATAGTCCTCAACAGAACGGTGTTGCAGAACGCCGGAATCGAACCATCATGGAGATGGCAAGGTGCATGTTGAAAGGAAAGGGTTTGCCTAATCAGTTTTGGGCAGAGGCTGTCAACACTGCTGTCTACATCTTGAATCGAAGCTACACCAAGGCACTTGATGGAAAGACTCCACAAGAAGCCTACACGGGTAAAAAGCCTTCTGTTTCCCATTTCAAAGTATTTGGAAGTGAATGTTATGTACATGTTCCAGATAGGGAGAGAAACAAGATTCAACCAAAAAGCATCAAATGTATCTTCCTGGGGTACAGCGAAGATAAGAAGGCTTATAAGCTTTATGACCCTGAGGCTAAGAAGATCATGGCGAGTCGTGATGTGGTGTTCAAGGAGGAGCAGCCACATGAAGTGGAGGAGGATAAGAGAGCTTCCACTTTATCATCAGGCGAAGGGGCAATCCACTATGAACCTGGCCCAAGAGCTATCCCTTCTACACAAGAGAAGGAAGCATCATCTTCAGATGATGAGTCTAAAAGTCACCAACCTGCCGACACCCAAGTGGAAAAGCCATTGCCACGTTGGGTGAGGCAGCTCTATGATTCTGCAAAACCCATCCCACAGTCACTAGAACAGGTTGCAGATGGACCGAGGCGATCACAGAGAATAGAGGAACAGAGACGGGCAAGCACCCATATTGTAAACACAGCCTTGATGGCTGATCTCATTCAAGAAGAAGCGAAGGAACCAAGCAGTGTGGAAGAGCCACTCCATGATCCGAATTGGAGGGCTGCCATGCAAACAGAATACAACAATATCATGAAGAATGGAACTTGGGAGCTAGTGGATCGACCCCCTAAGCGTAAAGTCATTGGCACCAAGTGGGTTTGGAAGCTAAAGTACAAGGCTTATGGTACTCTAGAAAAATATAAAGCAAGACTTGTTGCACAGGGCTACTCACAAGTTGAAGGCATTGACTTTTGTGAATCATTTGCCCCGACTGCAAGAATGACTACTATCCGAGTAGTACTAGCTGTGGCTGCACATAAGCGTTGGCCAGTCTATCACATGGATGTTAAATCAGCGTTCCTGAATGGAGACCTCAAGGAGGAGGTATATGTGTCTCAGCCACCAGGGTTTGAGGCTCCCCATTCACAGAACAAGGTATGTAAGCTGAAGAAGGCATTATATGGGCTAAAAAAAGCCCCTAGAGCATGGTACCAACGGATAGATAAGTATCTCTTGAATCTAGGGTTCAAAAGATGTGCTTCTGATGCTAACTTGTATGTTCTAAAGAAGGGAGGGAAGACAATTGTGCTTGTACTCTATGTAGATGACCTTGTGATTACAGGAAATGATGATGCTCTTCTTCAACAAACAAAAGATGCCCTGAGTTCAGAATTTGAAATGACAGACTTGGGCTTAATGCATTATTGCTTAGGTCTTGAAGTTTGGCAGGAACCAGAGAAGATTTTCATCTCTCAACAAAAGTATGCAAGGCAGATATTGAAGGCATTCGACATGGAGGATTGCAAGGAAATTTCTACACCCATGGAGGTCAACACAAAATTATCTATTGAAGATACTTCACCTCCAGTGGATATTGGAAGATACAGGAAATTAGTTGGAAGTCTCATCTACTTGTGCAATAGCAGACCAGACATCTCTTATGTTGTTGGAGTAGTAAGCAGGTTCTCTAATAAACCTTGCCAAACGCATTGGAAGGCAAGCATGCGGATACTCAGGTATGTGAAAGGAACCACTGATTATGGTATTCTTTATGAAGACGGATCATCTCTTGCCGGATACTGTGACTCAGATTGGGCAGGAGATATTGATACCAGAAAATCAGTTTCTGGATATTGCTTTTCTTTAGGATCAGGGATTTTCTCTTGGATCAGTAAGAAGCAACCGACTGTAGCATTATCTTCTACTGAAGCTGAGTACAAAGCTGCATGCGTTGCAGCATGTGAAGCAGTATGGTTGAGGAGGATCCTATGGCACATAGGAATACAAGGACAAGAGGCTACAGAGTTGAAGTGTGACAACCAAAGTTGCATGGCCATCGCCAAAAATCCTGTTTTCCATGCACGTACGAAGCACATAGAAATCCAGTATCACTATGTGCGTGAGTTGATTGAGGACGGGGTCGTGGAGATAACCTATTGCCCTACTGAAGAAAATGGAGCAGACATCTTCACCAAGGCTCTTGGGAGAGAGCAACTTCTTCGACACTTTCCAAAGCTTGGGATTGGACCAAGGAGGTAGTTCACCATTGGGTGGACATTGAGGGGGGGTGTTAGATATGCTCAATCCTCCACCCTCATGTGACCACAAATGATCCATGGTGCTCTAAGTTGTAAGGCCCCCATTATGAGGAGAAGCCATTATGAGAGCCCGAACATTTGTGGAACCCTAACTTCCAAGTTAGATGAGGTCTATGTGTGACCGTTGATGGTTATAGATGATCTTTGTGAGCCTAGCCGTCAGGTTAGGTAGGGCATAAACTTCCAGGCCATTGGGTTATCATTTAAGGTGAAAATAAAGGCCATGTGGCGTCGCGCGGTTTCCCCATAGAACCTTAATGGGGGGAGTGCAGAGGGGGGCTTGCCCCCTTCTACGGGGTCCGGGGGGCCTATCCCCCCGGCCCGTAGGGCCGAGACGGTAGGACTTCTGGTCGTGGAGATATTGTCGGATCATATATTTTACCGACTAATTTGTATCTCCCGACTATGTTTATCTATACCGAACCACCTTGTAAAAGCTATATAAGCACAACCCAGGTTGAGCTTTATAGAGCATTGCGCACTAGTAAGCCCTTCATCTAGAGTCTGTCTAGATCGCCATCTAAGCTCCACAGTGGGAGCGCACGGGTGGACAGCACCATCATTGTAACTGCATTATGCTTTGCAATCTGAGAATTTGAGTTCTCTACCTCTCAGTCTGCGTCTATCTTTGTCTGCGTTTTTCTCTCAACTCTGTCTACAGGTCTATTCCGCTGTGCTATTATTTTCTTACATGGTATCAGAGCTCAGGAGGCTCTGAGTGGTGCAGAAGCAGAAACGCAGAGGTTGCAGAGTTCTGAACAACAAAAGAGAGAAGATGTCAAGTGGTGCGTCATCATCTACGACTGGGGGCCAAGGTGGTTCATCAACAGGAGTAGGTGGCGCACAAGCAGGAGCAGCAATGATGCCGATCATCCCAACATTGCGGATACGGCCACCAGCCTTCACAGAAGGTAAACTTGATGGTACGAACTACACCCTGTGGAAGTTCAAAATCACTTCTATTCTTGATTCATATGAGCTTTTGGAGACTGTTCTTGGGACTGATCATGAGCCCCAAGAAAGACCTGATCCAAATACTCCTGGTCGAATGATTCCTCCTGATGCTGATCTTCTACGTGCTTGGAAACGTAGAAATGCAGATGCACTCTGTGCTCTTGTTACAAGTACTTCTGATAGTGTTCTGACTCTCATTCAGCATACTACGAAGGCATGTGAAGCATGGAACATATTGAGAAATCAATATGAAACTCGTAATCAGACACGGATTCAGAACTTGCAGAATCAGCTTGCAGCAGAACGGTTTGCTGATGGGGAGACTGCAGAGGTGTTTATCACTCGCATAAAGAATCTACGAGATCAAATGGCGGGAGCAGGTGTTCAAAAGTCAAGTGAAGAGGTAGCTCGACGTTGTCTTCGAATTTGTCCACCTAAGTTTGATGGTCTGGTAACTGCTCTTAACACTCAAATCAGACCTCAACCACTAACTTTTGAAGAATTCAGTGCCTTACTCATGGAGGAGGAGTTGCGGCTCAAGGCAAGGAGTGGTGGTAGCAAAGGAGATGCTGCATTCACAGCAAATGCCAAAGGAGGCAAAACAGACTCTTCAAAAGATGGAGACAAAAAGAAGAACGACAAAAAAGAAGTTCAAGGGAGAGTGTTTCCACTGCAAGAAGAAGGGACACAAAATCCAAGGCTGTCGCATCAAGAAGGCAGAAGAGAAGAGTGGCTCTTCAAAAGGTGGCAAGGGCAAGGAGTCTGCCAACACAGCAGAAACAGAGCTTGAGTTATTTGTTACGATAGAGGAGGTGTGCTCCTCGGCTGAAGATTCAGGAACAGATGACTCATGGGTGTTGGACAGCGGTGCATCTCGTCACATGACGAGTAGAAAAGACCTTTACAGTTCCTTACAGCCTCTAAAGGAACCCATCACAGTAAAGGTAGGAAACAATGCAAGATGTCCTGCAGAGGGCGAAGGTACGGTTTCTTTCATTAACTCTAATGGCGATATCAGAAAGCTTTCAAATGTGCTATATGTTCCACAAATAAAACGAAATCTACTTTCAGTAGCTTCTATAACTGATCAAGGTCATCAAGTATCTTTCAGTAAGACAGGAGCTAAGATTATGGACGGTAACAACAACATTGTTGGGACTGGCATAAGGAGGAACAACCTATATGAGTTGTGTGCTCTTACAGCCACTACAAATGTGGGCACAAGTAAGCTATGGCATGAGAGATTCGGCCACATTGGATACCCTGTACTGAAGGAGATGCATCGCAGAGCATTGCACACTAGTAAGCCCTTCATCTAGAGTCTGTCTAGATCGCCATCTAAGCTCCACAGTGGGAGCGCACGGGTGGACAGCACCATCATTGTAACTGCATTATGCTTTGCAATCTGAGAATTTGAGTTCTCTACCTCTCAGTCTGCATCTATCTTTGTCTGCGTTTTTCTCTCAACTCTGTCTACAGGTCTATTCCGCTGTGCTGTTATTTTCTTACATGCTTTGCCTCTTGACTTCCATAGCTTGTAATCCTTTTCTCTTTCATCTTGGTCATCGTCTGTATCACTTCTTGGATCCTGGACCTGTGTATCATGCTTGCTTCCTAATTGATGAGAGTCAGAATCAAGATCATATGGTAGTGTTACCTTTTGTTTGTCTTCATCATACCAAGACCTGTGTTCTTCAAACACAACATCTCTACTTGTAGTGAATTGCTTGGTTGAGGGATTGAAGAACCTGTAACCCATCTGAGTTGAATCATATCCAATAAACACTGCCTTTGTTGTCCTTTCATCTAGCTTACCTCTTATTTGTGATGGTACATGAACATAAGCTAAACAACCAAAAACCTTGCAATCTCCAAGAATAGGTTTTCTTCCATGCCATGCTTCATAAGGAGTCATACCTTGAAGTGATTTGGATGGTAGTCTATTGACAAGGTACACAGTAGTTGCAATAGCTTCTTCCCATAGATAATGTGGCAACTTCTTCTCTTCAAGCATTGTTCGGGCTGATCCAACCAATGTCTTGTTTCTCCTCTCTGCAATTCCATTTAGTTGAGGAGAGTAATTGGTAGTCACTTCCCTTTTGATACCTTTGTCCTGCAAGAACTCATCAAACGCTTTGGAGAAGTATTCTCCCCCTCCATCAGATCTGAGTGTCTTTAGTGATCTACCTGTATGATTCTCCACATGTGCAAGATAATTCTTAAAGCAATCAAACACTTCATTCTTACTCTTGATAAAGTATAGAATAGTCCATCTACTATGGTCGTCAATAAATGAGACATAATACCTTGATCCTGTCAATGAAGGTTCTTGACTTGGTCCCCATACATCTGTATGTACTAAGTCCAATAAGTTGTTGTGGATGTAGCCTTTGTGGTTGAATGGTTGTCTTTGTGACTTCCCAATCTGACATGCATCACACATGTTGATCATGTGTTGCTTTGATATGTTCGGTAGTCCTAGAACACTTTGATCCCTGTATATATCCTTCAAGGTTCTTTCATTCATATGAGCAAGTCTCTTATGCCACACTTCAAGCTCACTTAGGGTTTGAGACCCAAAGTTGAATAGTGCTATGTTCCTGGTTTCTCCTACTTCAAAAGTAAAGAGCCTACCATGCTTCTCACCTCGGGCTATCTTCTTGAAGCCTTGACATGGATCTTATACAAAAGCTCCATGTTGGGTGAACCTAACTTGCAAGCATTTTTAAACTATTTGGCCTACACTTATTAGGTTTTTAGTGATAGTGGGTACATAGAGAACCTTACTCAGAATGTTTGTCCTGCCATTGGAAGCTTTGACATTACCAATCTTCTCCACATTGTGCTTCGTGTCATCCCCTGTTTGCACTTCATGTCTATGCTTTGGACTTTCCAAATCAGATAGAAGAGCAATGTTGCCTGCAACATGATTCGAACATCCTGAATCTACGTAGAACAAATGATCATCTTCTTTACCTTCTTTGTGGCTTAGATTCATAAGAAGCAATGAGTCTTCATGTGGTTGATCTTCTGAATAATTGTTGTAGTCCCTTCTATTATAGCTTCTATTGTTATTGTTGAAGTTGTGTCCACCTCTGCCTCTATTGCTGCCATATCCACCTCTTCCACTTCCTTTCTGGGTCTTCCCATGAAACCAGCAATTCTGAGTGGTGTGGTTGGTCTTATCGCATATGGCACAAGGTTGAACATTTTGACCTTTGGCTTTGTCTTGCTTTGTTCCTTTCTTCTTCCCTTTCAACTTGCTCTTGTTTGCGAAGTTGGCTTGGGAAGTCTCTTCTTCATCTTCTTCCTTCTTCTTGCCTTTCCGCTTCTTATCCTTCTTATCTGCATATAGAGCACTAGATGAATTTCCATGATAAGAGTTACCTTCCTTTATGCTATTGTTGGCTTCTTGATTGAAGAGTTGTCCAAGAAAGATGTTGAAGTCTGGAGTTTGCACATCCATGATGAGATCATAAGCCATCGTGAAGGATTGTCATTGCTTATCACTTCGAATGCCATTGAGAATTTGCCTCATGATGACCTCTTCTTCAATCAGCTCTCCAATGGATGCTAACTGATCTGCAACCTCCTTCACCTTGGTAACAAACTCTATGATGGTTTGTTTAGGTGTCTTCTTCATTTGGTTGAACTCGTTCCAAAGATGATTCTTTCTTGCTTTGGTACTAGTAGAAAAGAAAGTCTCGAGGGCATCCCAAGTCCTTTGAGATATCTTGCATCCTCTAATATGTGGTAATAGAAAGTCAGAGATAGAGTTCAGTATGTACGACCTTGCTTGAGCATCCCTTGAGCACCAAAGTGTGAGCTTATCTGTCTCCTCTTGTGTAGGTCCTCCTTTGCACCATTACTCACCTATTAATGGGCTGGTCATGAAAGTAACCTTCTTAAAGTATCAACATCACAATTGGAACAATCAGTTTCTTAGAGCACAGGAGGACAACTGCAACCACATGGCAAGAAGGAGGTCCCCTTGATGACAAAAGCTACTACACAACCTTGCTCCTCATGCACAAGGACAAAACATAGAACAAATTTCAAGACTAAATAAATATGGGTGAAGAAAGGCAACCAACCACAAGCTTTGCCCCAAGAATTTCCACCCAAGCAAGCCAACCATGCCAAAAGAAGAACCAAGCAACTAGGAAAAGCTCAACCACAAGGTAGGGTGCCCAAGGAATTATCTACATCTCAACAAGGGCAGCTACACATGTGGGTGCCCAAGGAACTCTTACATACACCAAACCCTATTCTCTCCCTCACAAGAAAAGTCTCAAAAAAGAAGCCAAGGAGAGGTAAGAGTCGAAACCAAGCATAGAGATCAAAAGATGATCAACTCACCTCTTCATCAATAATAAGAAGACAATCAACAATGGTATGTGTTTCAAAGCTAAAATCACCAATAGCCCCCATAGCACCAAAGAGCCAACTGTTGGAGACCTCTTAATCTCCAAAGGCTTGATCTATACTGATTTAAGAACACCTCTACATCAATCATAGACCAAACTTTACACAAATGTTACCTTGATTTACACAATCATTCACAATCACTTCTCTAAATGAAATTTCTTCTTCTTCAAGAAGTCTATTTTAGAGATCAACTTCATTACCTGCACATATCTTCAAATTTCTTCAATCTAATGATATACATACCTCCATGCTACCTTTGTGCAATTATATCGACCATTAGAAATTCAAAAGAGTTATTAAAACTCTGATTTGATCACTAACAACAAAAATATGTCAGAAAATGTCTTCTTGAACAAGTGACTTTGACATAGTCAACTTCTAAGGTTGATTTCTAACAGCACAAGTCCCTAAATGCTTTTGGACATAGCTTCCTTACCTTCTAACTTAGATTTTGAATGCTCACCCATCAAAAGCTTTGCACTGTACACTAAGATCGAAGCAAAACATTGACACAAAAATATGAGTGATTTTGAGAGGTCTATTTGGAGACTTTACATATACATGTTCCTATTGATCATACACACAACGTGAAAGGAATTAGACCTTGAAACTTTGAACATAGCTTGATTAGCTTGTAGATTAGATGTGTACAAAAGATTTATTGATCCAAATGATCAGGTTGAGAGAAATGAGAGAAAGACGCGACACTAACTCCTGGCAATGAGTCTCTACACATCTATCACATGGACACTTGGCTTCTAATGACTCTCACACTAATTCCTTTACATTATTGACTTATATACATGTGGTTCTAGACTCCTCCCATGTCTATTACATTACTCCTTATCATTCTAATGACCGTCTATACTCATAGTACAAGAATTTTCATCTGTAATGTACATATGTATACAAGCTACATTTCTGAGATCTCTTCACTTTCTTAAATGATTTCTTTGGCTTCATTTTGATTCCTGACTTGCTTCAAGTTCTTCATAATCATCAATTTGGGATTGTTTTGTTCCAAGAGCTCTCCCTCAATCACTAATTGTGATTATACCATTCTTCTTTATTCCTGCCATCTCTTTGAACTTCTGTAGCTTAGGTCCATCTAAGCTTTTTGTCAACATATCTGCAACTTGTTCTTTAGTTGATGTATACACAACTTCAATCTCTTTGTCAAGTATCTTTTCTCTCAAGAAATGATACCGAATCTCTATATGTTTAGTCCTCTACCATTCCTTTATATCACTTCTTTTGCAGCCTCTACCATTCCTTTATACTCAGCTTCTATGGATGACAAATCAACTATATGTTGCTTCTTTGAACACCAAGAAACTAACTTATCTCTAATATAACAGAGATAACCATGAGTGGACCTTCTATCATCTGAATTACCTACCCAATATGCATCACTAAACACTTTGATTCTTGTATCAGAAGTAAAACCGTAATACAAACCTTCACTCGGAGTTCCCTTGATATAACTGAGTACCCTTTGAGCTGCAATCCAATGAGTTTTCTTTGTACAATGCATGAATTGTGATAAGACACCCATTGCATATGATAGGCCTTATCTTGTCAAGGTAGAATAAATCAAACTACCTCCCAGACTTTGATATTTCTTCATGTCATTAAATTCTTCTCCTCCATATTTGCTCAATTTATGATTTACCTCCAATGGTATGGTTGAATGCTTGCAATCTTCCATGTTGAACTTTACTAGAAGATTCTTCAAGTATCTCTCTTGTGTAACATATATTGTGTGCTGAGTATACACAATCTGCATTCCTAAGAAATAAGACAAGTTTCCCAAATCACTTATATTAAACTCCTTCTCTATTTGCTTCTTAAGCTCCTTGATTCCTTGCGCATCTGTACTTGTGACAATAATATCATCAAATTAAATGCACATATATATATGTACCCATCTTCACTCGCCTTCACTAGCAAGCTACTATCTGCTTTTGAAGCTTGATATCCACATTCATTCAAGAACTTAACAAGCCTGTAATTCCATGCTCAGGGGGCCTGCTTCAATCCATACAAAGCTCTCTTGAGCTTACATACATAATCTGATCCAACTGAATCCATGAAACCCTCTGGTTGCTCCATGTACACTTCATTTGCAATATATCCATTCAGAAAATGCATTCTTCACATCTAATTGTGATAACTTCCATCCTTTACAAGCAGCAATAGAAATTAAAGTTCTTATTGTAGACATCTTGGCAACTCAACTAAAAGTTTCATCATAATCTACCCCATAAGTTTGGGCATAATCTTTAACCACAAGTCTAGCTTTGAGTCTAGACACCTCACCATCTGCAAACCTCCTTGTCTTATACACCCACTTAAATCCAATTACCTTCTGATTCCTTGGTCTTGGCACCAACTCCTATGTCTCATGGAGAGCATCATACTCTTCTTGCATTGCCTTCTCCCAATTCTGATTTCCTTTACCTTCTTCATATGTAATTGGATCCTCTTCTGTCTTCACAATATAAGCATAATCTTTTGTTGTTAAGAAAGATGTATCATAGCTATACCTGATAGGTTCTTTTTTTTCTCTCAAAGATCTTCTAACATCTGCATTTCTTGAAGTCTCAGCCACATTGTCTTCCCTTTCCTTTGTATTTCTTCAACATCTGCATAATAATTTGTTGACCCTGTATACCATGTGCTTTGGTCATCAAATGTGACATCTTTTGTAACAAGAAATTGCTTTGTAGATGGACTCCACAATCTGTAAGCCATGTGTCTATCATCATACCCAATAAACACATACTTCTCTGCTTTGGGTTCTAGCTTATGTCTTAATTGAGAAGGAACATAAGCATATGCCAAACATCCAAATACTTTTCAATGATCAAGAGTAGGTTTCTTACCCCACCATGCTTCATAAGCTGTTCTACCATCCAAAGCTTTGCAAGATAACCTATTCACAAGATATGTTGCAATGTTGATAGCTTCTGCCCATAAGTAATTTGGACAATTCTTCTCTTTCATCATTGATCTTGCAAACTCTACAAGAGTTCTATTTCTTCTTAGTGCAACTCCATTTTGTTGAGGGGAGTACTTGCAAGTTACTTCTCTTTTTATGCCTGCATTCCACAAATAATCATCAAACTCTTTAGAAAAATATTCTCTCCCTCCATCTGATCTCAACCTCTTGACTTTTTGTCTTGTAATCCTTTCTGCATAAGCATGATAATGTTTGAATGTCTTGAACACTTCAGACTTATCCTTGATTACATAAAGTGTAATCCATCTTGTTGCATCATCAACAAACAACACATAATATCTGGATCCATTTATGTTATAGTCCCTTGACGGACCCCACACATCTGTGTGAACCAACTCAAGCATATTTGAATACTTGTATCCTGGTTTATTGTATGAACTTCTGTGACCTTTACCTAATTAACAAGCTTCACACTTGTACACCATGTGTTGACCTTCAACATTTGGCAATCCAAGCACTACATCATTCTTTGACATTTCTTTTATAGCTCTCTTATTGAAATGACCTAACCTTTTTTGCCATAGGTCTAACTGAGACATCTTTTGACTTCCATAAGTAAACAATGCATGTCCCACATTACCTTGGACCTTGAGAGTAAAAATTCTTCCTTCTTTTTTACCTTTAATGATGCTTATATATCCCTAATTTGGATCTTGCACATAAACACCATCATTTGTGAATCTAACTTCATATCCTTTCTCCACAATTTGTCCTACACTTATCAAGTTTTTAGGAATAGTAGGAACATAAAGTACCTTACTTAAGAGTGTGCTTCCACTCTTTGTCTTCATTGATCCAATGCTTTCCACTTTATGCTTGGTGTTATCTCTTGTTTGAGCTCTATGTCCACTCACCTTTGCTTCCATATCAGTCGTCAATGATATGTTGCCACTCAGATGATTGCTACATCCTGAGTCAATATAGAATACCCTTTGATCTTCTTCTATTGCTTCATGTGTTGCATTCAAGATGAGAGTCATCATCCTTTTGATCTGATGCATAATTATAATAGTTGTTATTGTAGGACTGAGGTTGAAGACTTCTTCCACCTCCTCTAGCATATGATGTCTTACCACCTCTTCCTCTGAAGTTAACTCTTTGATTTCTGCCTCCTCTACCTCTTTGATTGAAACTCTGATTATGAATTCCACCGTTTTTATTGTTATACCAACAATCATTTGCCAAATGATTTGTTCTGCCACAAATCCAACAAGCTCTAACATTATCTTTATTCTTAGCTCCTCTTCCTTTACCTCTTGAATTCATCTTTCCTCTTGTGAAATTAGCTTGGCATCAAGATCCTTCATCATCAGTTGACTGGTTTCCTTTTCCATTCTTTTTCCTGTCCTTGGAGTACATAACTTGACTTGCACTCCTATCATTATATCCTTTAATGTCCTACTCAAAAGTTAGCATGTGTCCTAGCAATTGATTAAGATTAGGAGTAAAATGATCTAATGACAATTCTATGGACAATGATGCTCATATCTTGAGCATCCTTCTTCATGCAGTTCTTCAAATCTGCAAGCCCTTCCCTAGTTGGAACACTAGGATCTTCAAACTCAGGCTTTTCTTCTTCTCCTGCGATGAATGCCATCAAATCTTTGCTCATGAGGTGTGCCTCCATCCTCATGGAGCAAGCCAGATTGTTCTCTCTATCTAGCTTATCAATTTGCAAGCTTTCTCCCATCTTTGATCTTTGTCTTCTGCAAATATTAGGATAAGTGAATATACTTTGTATCTTTAATGTAAAGCTTCAGTTTTTTAGATCCTTTCGAGCTCAATCTTCAAATTTCTTCAGGTTTTCTTCAAAACTTTGATCTTGTCCACCTTCAATTTGAAGAGATTCCAATGTCTGCAACAGTCGGGACTTCAAATGCTTTTTCCTTCACTTTATATTGCACCTTTTGCTCTGATACCACTGTTGGAGACCTCTAAATCTACAAAGGCTAGATCTATACTGATTTAAGAACACCTCTATATCAATCATAGACCTAACTTTACACAAATATTACCTTGATTTACAAAATCATTCACAATCACTTCTCTAAGTGAAATTTCTTCTTCGTCACTTTCTTCTTAGTGACAAAACGAAGAACACGACAACCAACCTTGCTAGGTTTCTTGGGAAATTGGATGATAATGCAGTAAAATGTATTTTTGTTGGGTATAGTTCTGAAAGAAAAGGTTGATACATGATGGACCTCTCAAAGTCCTACATGGAACACCCACTCCAACAAGGGTCTATCAGGAATGACAGACTCGAGAGGGGGGAAGTGTTGGCATTCAAGGTCAAGTGCAAGGCATGGCAATGCATTAAAGAAGTGGACATAAGAATAGGGATCATGTAGGGAGCTCCAAGAAGTATATGTCAAATTTTGAGAAGAAACCCTTATAAAAACAATGAGTTTGATCACTAAAAACCATTGTAAGTTTCATTTCACATTTTTGCAACAACATTTTGTTCAAGCCGAGTAGTCCTCAAGCTTGAGGTATTAGAAGTATCTACATTCCAATTCACATGATTTTTGGACTCCGATTGAGCCCTCAAATAAGCCTTCGAATCTAATTGTTGATTAGGTGGAACACTAGGTCAGGGTAGGACCAAAGCTAGTGAAAAAATATAAGAAGAGGTAGAAAGCTCATTTTTGAGGTTAGCATTTTTGAAGTTAGCAAGTTAGAGAAAGAGCTTCTTGAAGAGTGTAATAGAGTTACTGAGAATCAAACCTTCCATTGTTCCTATCTATGTTTATCCTACCTTGTGTGCATGCACGTATGTGCTTGTCACTCAAATTTGCTCATCACAATTGCTCATGATCTTCATATCCTCCTCACATATCCACGGATATGAAGAAGTGGACACACAAGAAGAGGGAGCATGTAAGGAGCTCCAGGAAGTGTGTGTGTGTGTGTGCGTGTGTGTGCATGCATATATGTGCTTGTCACCCACATTTGCTCACCAGAAGTGCTCACGATCTTCATATCCTCCTCACGTCTCCATAGATCGACAAGTAAAAGAGGTGGTGCCCTTGCTTGGGCTACAATCTTGCATTGTTTTTAGGCATTAATGCATATGCTGAACAACCAAAGGTATACACATGATCAAGAGAGGGCTTGCGACCATGCCAAGCCTCCTATGGAGTGATAGATTGTAGTGCTTTTGTGGGAAACCTATTAAGTACATATGTTGCACACATTACAACCTCAAGCCAAAAGCTATGTGGTAAAGGTGACTTTTGACCATACACCTCACCATCTCCATAAGAGACCTATTCTTTCTTTCTCCAACTCCATTTTGTTGAGTTGTATATGACACTATACATTGATGTGTTATCCCATGCTCAGTCAAAAATGCATTAAAATAAGAAGACATATATTCCCCTCAATGAGAGTGGAGAGTGCCCAATTTACATACTAAGCGATTTTCAACCATGGTTAGAAACTATTTGAAGCACATAAAAACTTAGGGCTTTGCTCTCAATGGATACACCCATGCATGCCTTGAAAAATCATCAATAAAAGTCACAAAGTAAAGTAAGTTCCCAAAAGAAGGTATTTTAGTAGGACCACAAACATCACTATGAATAAGCTTCAATTTATGAGCATATCTAGTTTGGTCAAAGAGGACACCATGTCAGATTACTACAGGTGTAGCAAACTAGGATAATTCATATGACCAAAGCATGCATGCCAAAGCTTGGCACATGAGATAGCTTGAGAATCTTGAACTGAACACATCAAATCATTCACAAATTTTACATAGTCTATGAGCTTATACAACCCATGCTATAAAATGCCAGAAGTAATAATAACATTGCCATTTGAGAGATCATGAACACTACATCTATCATATAAAAAATTGATAACCAAGACCATCTTAGATATTGTTGAAATAGATCATAGATTTTTCTTGATCCCTCATACATAAAAAGTATTCAACAATGTGAAAGAACTACCATTAGTAGTATTCAAAATGATCTTACCAAATCCCATTACAGGATAAGAGGATTTGTTAGCACATGTGATAGTATCCCCTATAGGGGAGGATCAAGTCAATAGAAGAAGTTGCACTACGAGGTAATATGTATGGTTGGTCCACTATCAAATTACCAAACATCTGAGTCTATTGCAAACATATGGTACTCATGAGAATTTGGTTCATGGATGCAAACAATAATAATAGCCCATTCTTCATTCTGCACAAGATTAGGAGGCTCTGTTTCTGGTGTACACACCTCGACAACAACCATTCCAACCTCTTTCTTCTTTGCCTCTTTCACAATGAGTTTTTGGACAACTCTTTATGACATGATCATTTCCTTTATAGTTTTTGCAAAACTATTTTTGCTTCTCTATTTTCTTCTCATCTTTGTCTTCCTTCATTGATTGTGCAACATTAGCATATTTGTGCTTACTAGTATATGAGCTCCATTTATCTTTGCCCTTTTGACTAGCTAAGAAAGGTTGATCTGCAACATGTACAATGGATTTGTTCTGCCTAGACTCATCTTCCTACAACAAAATAGAGACCAACTCCTCAAATGTTAAGGAATTTTGATTTCACATCATTGTTAACCAAAGAGTAGAAGCGAAAATCTGATGTGAATCTAGAATACCATTAAGAAGATAGTGAAAATATCTAGAAAAACTTCATCAACAAAAATAAATTGCTCCTCCAAATCTTTGATCTTTGTCAAAAAACTATCCATGGAATCTCCTTCATTCATGTGCTCACTCGCCAATTGTTTTTGGGTGTAAGCAACAAGAACCTCATTTCTTGCCTAGTATAAGGTTCTAAGTGTATACCAAGCATCCTTTGATGTCTTGCAATAGCAAATATGAGGGATAATGGCATGTTTGATAGACAAGGCTATCAATGCATGTGCCTAAGCATCTTTGCCATCCCATCAAAGTTTCTCTACAATAGGTGTAGCAGCAACCATCACATGGAGAGGAATCTAAAGATCATCATCTTCAATGCTATCTACATCACCTTCAATACTCATATTCACAGATGTAGTAGGGCATTTTTCAATACCTTGCACAGTATTCCACAACAATTTTTCCACCAATTCATGACACATCATATATGCCCATAGTGGGTAATTGGTACCATTGAACTTGTCTCAGCAACCTACATACAGAATACATCATTACTTTCAACCATGACCATTGATTAAATACCATGAGGTAGAAAAATGAGTCTATCTCAAAACATTTAAAAAAGCCACATCGTTGCAATCCACTAAAGTTGTAGCACACTTTGAGATGCTTGTACTAGCAAACTGAAACATATATACATGTTTAGCAAAAAAGGAGAAAATTGTATGATAGTGTGTTTGAAGGCAAAAACAAGCTAAGATCAAAATTCTGATGCCATAAAGTGAAGCCGTTTTGAACTTCTAATTGCCTTGAGTATGCTCACTAATTTTCATGTGATTATGATCGGAGAGTATCGTCGATGCCCTAGATGAAGCGACCACCTGCTCTTACACCAATTGTTGGAGTTTGAGGTATGCACAAGCACACAAACTATGCAAGGAAGAAGAAGAAGCTTGGAGCACAACACAACATTGAATGAATTACCAAGTGAATGTACAAAGATATTGAAGCTGGGTCATAAAATAAAAAACTTCCAACATTACACACCTTGCTTATAGGAAGGTAATAATTAACAATGTAAAAGAAATGTATTCAAACCTAGTTTCTTTATGATGAAGTTTGAAGTACTCTCAAAAAAGTATCCAATATCTATTATCAATAGAACTGAACATTCATGATGAGATGCCAAGCTTTATAATTGAAGGTTGTCTCCAAAACTTCCAACACTACACACCTTGCTTATATAAAGGTAATTTTGAAGGTTGTAAAAGCAAATGTATTAAAAAATAGTTTCTTTTTTATGAAATTAGAAATATTCTTAAAAAATGATCCACTATCTATGATCTTTACAATTGAACATTCACAATGTATGGAAGATATAAAACTAGTTATATGGAGTTTCATAACTACTTATGATCAATGCATAGTTGAAGTACCACGCTATGGTCTCAATAAACAAGGTAATGTAACTAGTATTCACATATCACTCAATGACAATGTGAAAGAGGAAAATATGATGCTTTGTTACAAAAATCATCCTCAAATAGTTGCAAAAGTACTCACATATAATTGGACATATGTGGAAAAAATATTTCTATCCTAGAGCTTCATGATGACTATGCAAGTAAGGAAAGTGAAAGAAGTTGAAATCCAGAGGAAAAGATAATTTCCTTGATCTAAGTGATTTATTTTTAATATATGTACTATTACTTTTATACTTATCAAGCAATAAGTCTTGGCTCTTCTTTTTTGACTATGGGTATAATTTCCAGAGCATTCCAAAAAGGAAATTATATGGATAATGTTTTGATATTTATTTCATTGACTTTGCCAAATCTAGTGATGAAATTCCCTTCAAATGTCACCTTGGGAAGTGTGTAGGAGTAAACTCCTATAATTGTACATTCTCTTTTAGGTCAAAGAAAGAAGAAGATGTCGCAATTCTTGTACACCATGTTACATCCTTTGCAAGATGATGGGGATTAGGAACCTCCCCTTATGTATAGATAATTTATAAAGATAACACTTCCCCCCCCCACACACACACTATATATATATATATATATATATATATATATATATATATATATATATATATATATATATATATATATATATATATATATATATATATATATATATATATATATATATATATATATATATATATATCGAGAGAGAGTGTGAGAGAGAGAAGAGAGAGATAAATACATACATAAATACATGCACATACATACAACCTAAATACATACCTACATACATATTGTTGAGCTAGTCGTGATGCTAAATTGACAAAGAGGTGCACATGGTGCACATGTGGACAATGGGCTATCAAATAGGGGATGCCAGGTAATGCACTTTTATGCTCACATTTGCCCATTGATTAAACTAAGTTATAGGTTTGAAAGGTTTTTTACAAGGTTTTGAAGGGCTTGGAAGGTTTAGGTGAACGCTCTCTTATATGTACATTTCTCATCTGTATGGATGAATTTGTAAAGAGTTGTATAACGCCATTTTTAGTATTTCCCAAAGCAATGCTTTTGACGATGAAACTTCGATGAGTTTTGGCAAGGTCTTCCATGATTCAAGTGAAAACCACATTGAGATATCACTAATCTACATCAAATTACTAAAGAAGAAAAAAAAAATAATATATATATATATATATATATATATATATATATATATATATATATATATATATATATATATATATATATATATATATATATATATATATATATATATATATATATATGAGCCTTTTGTGCTATTTGTATAAGGGAGAGTGGATATAGGAAAATTCCTTACATCTAGGAAGAAATTTTAAGATAAAAAAGAGCCCCAAAAACTGAAATAAAACGATGACATAGAACTCATGGGATCCATTGAGATTGGATGTGTAGCAACTACAGGGCGAGAGAGCCGGAAAGGCTTGATTAAATACACACTGAGAAGGGAAATTCGTCAAACCATATGAAATAATTGATTTGAATTGGGTAGCCCGAAGACCCAAAAATCCCCTTGAAAAGACTTGATAAAACATCTCACCACCCAAGTGGTGATAAGTGTTCGATCACTAGTCACAAGCGTTAAAGACTCGCCCCCAACCTTGAAAGATGAAGAGCCCAATCAACTCACTTAACGAGCACGGATAGTGAAAACTACTCTTTTAAAAAAAGAATGAGGTAGTATCCAACAACGCAGAGAAAGACATGTACATGGCCCAAGAGAGGATAATCTTCAAAAGGTCAGGTTATAGAGGTAGTTAATGATGTACTAATCACTCTCATGAGCCGCTCATTTACTTTTGACCTTATTATTTTCTAGGAGGAAGACGTTATGGTGTTTGAAGAGAGGGGACTTCTTATAATTTCTAATTCTTATGCCTAAAAGGGAAAGGATCTTAACAATTGACCATTCTTTTGGAATTTCCTCGAAATTGGCCACACATCTTTCTTTCCAAATTTTCCAAAGACCTTCTCCTCTGATGCACTTCCACAAGGGAGAAGAGTAACCAATCACTTCAACTAGTAAATCTTGTTTTGAGTTAATTTGTTCTATCACTTTTCAAGGTTTGACTAGTACTTGCCCCCACAACAATGCTTACACCATTGGGGAGCCTCACAAAATTTCTTTGCTTTTGCATTGGTTCAGATTCCATGGTGGAGAATTTTCCACATAAGAATCACCTTCTTGTTCTCAATGAGGGGGTGCCACAAGTTTGTGAACTTTAACTACCATCTGATGCTTGACCAAATTATACACCATCTCCTATTGACGACATTATGTACTTTATCCAATTTGTTTCTTAACATACTTTATCCAATTTGTGATCATTGATCCACCTTAAGCCTGCAATGCTTGGGTGATTGGTTGTGAAGAGGAGGCGCAATAATGAGGCCCTCCAAGAGTTGATTCAATGTCTTATAAGGCACCAGTCTTCATGGTAGATCTTTATCATTGAGTCTATATCCTCAAAATAGATCCATCATTTTCTATGCTGATTCCAAAGATATTTCCACAACCTTAGAACTTTATTCCATATTGTTTTTGCCCTTTGGCAGTCAACATGATTATTTTCTTGAATTCCTCTTCTGGGAAACTAGATAGAATCATTTTGTTTGATCTTGATCACCCATTTTGAGTCCTCATTGACCTTGTTGTATGGCTTCATTCTGTTCCAACTCTTCCACAATGAGAAAATCGATTTCGATCCTTTGGGAACCAACTAAAGAGGGGAAAACAACAAAATGATCAAATCAAGTCCCTTCCACTTCTGAAGACCCACAAAAGTAAGGGATGGAGAGTTTCTAAAAAAGTATTTTAGCCCATGACACATCCGAATTGCACCACACTTTTAATAACCATTTGGTTGCCATTTTATCCACCATCCCCACAATGTCGAGAATGCCCAAACCATTGTTGTCTTTATCAATAGTACTTTATGACTACTCTTGTGTGAAATTGTAGTAAAATCGTTTTTCTTTTTTTAAATGGAGGTCTAGTAGTAAACACCTACTCTCCAAGATTTAGCCTTGAAAGTACAATTGTGCAGATCCATGCGCATAATACCCACGGGACCCCCATATTCCACAAAGCAAGGGTTAAACAAGGTTACAACTGGATTACACTGACCACAATTATTACATGTCTCACTTGAGAGTTGAACACTGGAGCTTTGCCTCAAGAAACGAGCTCCATACCAATAGCTCATGAAGCCAGCTCGATACCAATATGCCAACATAACTTAGTATAATATTTTTTTTTAAGAGGAAGTTTAGCTGAAGGTACTCATGCACATTGTATTTGTCATGAAAGTCTTTTGAGTCACACGTTGTGTCATATGGACCATGGGTGGGATTCAGTACCAATGCTTAAATTTGATGCCCGACCCTAGGCATTACCAAAATTTGAGGGATGACCTAGGAATAAAAGTGGGCATCCTTAAAAATCATGCGCAAGCATGTTTCCATTGTATGGGATAGAACGCTATCTTGATTTACACAAGATGGTTCACTAAGCATGCTTCGGTTGTAGGTAATCAATTTTCTACCTTATATGTTGTAATTCAATTCGGAACTATGAGATTGTTCATTTGCAACTTTGAGTG